>CM067528.1:7215000-7560000 GCA_034509925.1 Hirudinaria manillensis | reverse complement strand
ATGGATGGATGGATGGATGGATGGATGGATGGATGGAGTTGTTGCTTTAATGTAATTGGAATATGTAGATTAGACTTTTGAGTCACAAACCTTTGATTTATGATTGTTGTTGTTGCTAATTGTTTGCGAAGATGAACTGATGAATTGATTCACATTCAACAAGTTTATTAATTTAGTTTTTATTCTGTAATTCTTTCCTAAAATTCAAAAATATCATTTGGTTGTTACTATCACTGTTAATTTGTTGATATGGAAGTACAATATCTCCCAAAATAAATACAAACTTAATTACAATAAAATCGATAGTAATGATTATAATAACAATAATAATGAATATGATGATATTAATAGTAATAATAGTAATAATAATAATAATATCTATAATAATAATGATCGTAATAAAATTTGCAATAATAAGATCAAACATAAACATACATATACAACTGTCGGTTCAACACCCCTAAACATACAACATCTCCTGAAACCCTGAATGGATCTTTGAAGTCATAAAACAAAGATTCAGCTACGAAAGGAAAGATATTTATGTTCATCCATTTATTTCTTATTTCCTTGCAAATAATTCTTAATAAAAGTGGAAAATATATTTTAATAATTTTAAAATTAAGTTTAGAATTCCAAAGTGTTTCAGATTATATATGTAATTTATTTGATTTTGTATTTAATATAAAACCGATTAAAAACCTTTTTTGAAATGAAGAGACTGACAGTGACGATGCTTTTTCAAAACAACGATTACAATATTTTCACGGAGTAAAGATAAGAATAAAATACTTTCAAAGCAGGACAAATTATTAAGTCATACAATAATAATACAAACATCTTATAAATTAATAAATTAAATAAATAATATAAAAATAATACATACTTATAAAATAAAATATAGCATCTTCTAACAACGTCTAAAAGAATTGTTGTGAGTCAGGTTTAAATATAATTTGACGTTCAAATCCAAGCAATGATGCAAGATTTTGAACGGCAAATCACACACGAATCTTCAATTTTCAGGAGGAGGAATGGATTGAAAGAGCGATGAATGAAAACATGGGAAGCAGACGACTTTGCATCTTTCGGAGGGAAACGTTTGCAACTTCAGCAACTCTGCTCATCTTCTGCACACAATTTGTCAATCCATGGTCCCTGAGTAATGGTTTGTTGATGTATACAAATGCGTTTCTTCGTTGTGCCTTTTGTATTTTGTTCCGTTTCAATCATTACTTATTTATTTAATTTTAAATTATATGTCGTGACTTTAAATTAAGATTATCACTAATTTAATTAAATAATTATACGAATTATAATGTTTAATTAGAAATAGAAATACCAAGAAATGGAAGAATTCGGAATAATTTATTTCAGCGGATATTTTACGGCAGCACGAGGCGTGTGGAAGCATTTAAGGGCCACCTTTGCCTCGATATTTTGAAAACACAGAAGGCAATAAACTTGTCCTGTTTATGAGATGCCTTTTGATGCCTGCTTCTTGGAATTTCAAGCAATCAACCACAGAGCATTCAATCAATTGAAGAGCATTCAATCAATGGCATGATTGATCGATTGATTGATTGAAATTTTTGCGCGTTCGGCATTCAGAAAAAGTATACGCAATTTTGTTGTTGTTGAGATTATACAGGTTTATGTTTAACAAAATGACACTTAATGAAAATATAAATTTAGTGCAAATATTAATTTTAAAACAATTATGGAACTTAGAAATTTGTCTTTAATCTCAAATTGCGATGGACACTGAAAGCAATTATTTATTAAGTACGATTAAAAGAATTTAAGCTATTATAGAAAATATAAATTGCCATTAAATTGTTTATTGATAAATGTTTAGCAACGATTTTATTGAAAACGCTGAAATAATTATTACACATTTAAACCTAAAGTCTGATTCATGTCTTTTGAAAAACTTTAAGAATCCATTTTTTTTGTATTCCAAATCAAAATTACGTCTTTCTGTGGACATTGAATCCTTCTAATCAGATGAAGGATGGAATCATGGTTTATTTCCAAATGTTTTCATGTAAAAAATATCAAGCAACAACAACAACAACAACAACTTAACATCTGTTTGGTATCCTACAAAACGCGTCTTCAAATAGAAGCGCATGTCAGAAATGAAGACGATTTCTTAAAGAAAAATCATGAAATTTGCTGGAACGTGTCTCAAGAAATTTTCGGATGAAAAGATGTTCAAGTTCGCCGTGATGAATGGAAGGAACGAAGAAGGAGGACATGAAGTTGGCGACGATGCCAGAGTTTGCCAAAAATAAGAAATCATAATTTCTTTCTGCAGGATTTATTTTCTAAAGGTGTTCGTAAAAATATATTTATTATGGATTACTCGAGAAACAAATCAAAAAGAACTCGCGGGCGTGGTTTTTTAAAATGTCATTTGCATAATTAGAATATGTTAATATTTAAATTATTATCTAATTATTTCATTTTGTGGTTCTCAGAAATGTGGACATTTTAAACGAAATTATTTCTCTCCCTCCCGTGAGATAAGGTGGGCATTTGTTGTGAATGAGTTGTTTGTAAGCAGGTCAAAGGGCAAAGGGTAGATGGCGCTAGAGGGGGTGACACACGTGATAAAAAGGCCAAATTGAATAATGTTGTGGCTGACTACTACCGCGTGGTAATTTCCTTACCAATATTTATGTTTATGTATTTGATACCATATTTATTATAAGCAATTTGTGTAACGAATTAATGAAGTTACGTTGGAGACTCAAACGGAACTATCTGATAGAATTATGGTAATTATACGAGATAGGTCTAAATAGGGCTTCAAGACCACTTTACAAATTAAGGGGTAAGTTTTCTTGAAGAGGGTGAGAGATCACTAAGCTGGTATTGAAATCCTGGAACTGGAGATTGTTGATGGTAGAAGGGTGGAATGCAATGGCGACGTGACGTTCAAATGCAGTCCAACATCATCTGTGAACCGCTTTCTTTATCCAGCATCTCGCGACGCGAAGTTACTTTGACAAGGAAGCTTCCCATTGTTGATTGCCAGACGTCGGTGAAGTTAAAAGTGTTGCACCTGATTCAAAGATTACAGGTGTCTATAAAAAAAAAAGACATTCAAAAATTACTATGGAATAGGTCTAACTGCGAACATTACTGATTACATTACAGATGCAATGCGAGGTTAATTTGAACAATTAAATTTAAATTATTTATTAATTTTCAGTAAAAGTTTAACTCGTTAAAAGTGAAATTCTAATTCTAATTGACGAGCGACAAACATTAGAATCACAGGAAGAGACCGTGATATGCACACAGACAATTCCTGTCCGTGACAGGCCGTAATTAAAAATATTTTATTTTATTTTTGCTTTTTTTTCAACTGTCACCAATTTCAATTTACCTGAACAATTCATCATTCGTTCGAATCTCTCGGTTCCAAATAATTCGTTGGCATTGTTTAACAGAATTGTTTTCTAAGATATTACAAAAATCTCAACAAAGATGTTGGAATATTTGCTAAAATTCTGACAATATGTTAAAAGAGGTTGCTAAAATGCTAAATTATATTGCGAATGTTTTATTGTATTTATTGCTAATAATTTATTTATTTCTAATATTTTTATTTAATATTTTTATTTTATTTACTACTAGTTTTATTTATTATTAAATAATTAGTAAATGCCTTAAAAAAATCGTACTGCCCTCTATAAACTGTCAGGCGAAATAATTACCCGACCAATTTAAACTCTTACAATCTGCGATGAAAAGATAAGAAATACTTGATAAAATCTGTTCACAATAGAGGATGATTGACAGATGTAATTTGAAAATAATTTATTTTTAAGGACCTGAATATATTATTATTATTATTATTACAATTATTATAATAATAATAATTATTATTACTATTATTATAATAATAAAGCATAATAATAATAAAATTATTAATATTATTAACATAATGCCATCAAAATTGTTATTTTAAAGTTTTTATTTGTTTTGAAGAAAAAAGAAATGATTTTCTGAACTTATTCTTCATGCAATTATATATTTGTATATGTTCATGTGCTTGTATGTTCAAATGATATAATTGGTATTAATGGCACATTAATTATGGTAAATAGAGAAATAAATTATAATAAAGAAATATTAATATTAATATTTGAGTAATTGAGACAATTTAAATAATATTTACCGTGGTTACTGAGATGAGAACAGGTAGAGCTTGTTATTTCAACTTTGTTAATGTTACAATGAAAATAATTATTTAAATTTTAATTCCATGTTATGTCTTCAGCTAATTCCTGGAATTATATTTAAATATTAATTTGATTTTGATGCTAAATTTAATTTAAAATCTTTAAATTTTAATGACTTCTCCAAAGATGAAGTTTGATAATTACTTTGAAAACCATTTCAAATCATTTACATTAGCTCTTAAACTCATCCACGGTGTGATTAGCAAAGAAATGGATGTTATTTTGTTAAACAATTAAAATTATTTATTAAAATAATGTAGACTGAAATCAATTACATTTTCCTGTCCTCAGATCCACCGAGAATTACGACACCGGCGAGAGTTCAAAAGGTCATGGAGGGCACCGTGGCCACCTTCTGGTGCGCCGTGGTCGGCAAACCTGCCCCCGAAATGACCTGGTACCACATGAACAGGAAGTTGGAATCGTTCACCTACCAGCAGAGCAGTCGAAAGATCTTCACGCACCACAACCTTTCCGTGCTCCGGTTGGAACCAGTCAAGAAGCGAGACGAGGGTCGCTACGAATGCGAGGCTCAGAACGGGGTTGGCGTCCCTGACCGAGTATCCTTCAATTTGTCAGTTTACAGCAAAAATGATCCAAGTGAGCGTCTTATTTTCCTATCTGTTTTTTATTGTTTATTTTTTTTATTTTTTTGAAGTTGAGTTTCAACTTTTGATTTCAATTTGAAGCGTTTATGTTCACATTGTAGCCATTTTTGTGATAGCGGGATTTTTAAATTCTCATCGAGGAATCATTATCATCATCAGCATCATCTTCGTCGTCATGATCATCATCGCTGTCATCAAAGGACATGTAACAGATGCCTTTATAAAAATCAAATTTTCTGTCAAATTTTTATTTTAATTAAAATAAGAAAATTTAAAAAATACGCCGTTGATGTAATTATTTTAGAATATTTTAGTATATTTTAGAACATTTTAAAGTATTTAATCCAAGTTTTTGTTCTTAATTTAATTTAATTTGTTTTTGTATCTTTTCAGTCTTTTGATGCAGAAATTTATTTTAATTAATTGTAATTCCATTTTAAATCATTTAATTGTTTGATGTAAAGGTTTCAAATATCTTACAATTATAGCGGAGACGACGACGATGATGATGATGACGATGATGATGATAATGGTGATGACGATAATGATGATGATGATGATGATGATGATGATGACGATGATGATGATGATGATGATGATGATGATTATGGCAGAGACCGCATTAGTCATAGTTGATTTCTTCAAGGAGAACGTAAATCTATTGAACCTCCACTTATTGATGGATGCTAATTAAATATTCACACATTATTAATTAGTTATGCACATAATTAACATTTCAATGGACAAACACTTCTATAACTTTACAACCGAAATTATAAAAAAAAACAAACAAATTTAAATGAATAAATTAAGGAATCTTCTTCATCTCTTTAAGTCTTAATGGACCATTAAAGATTGGAAACATGAGTTTCGTGGATGCTGTACGAGTTGAGGTCGTGAAAGTTGCAAAAGTTTTGTTGGATCGAATTTCAGCGCTTCATAAATTAAAGAATAACCGCTGCTATTGGAGTCTCGCAATCATTTTAGGACTTTCTTTTGATTTTGAGAAATAAAATTAAATAAAATTAAATGGAATTTAAAACAAATGTTTAATTTCGTTTCGAAGTATTGTTTGCAACATTGAAGCATTATTTGTTTGAAATAATTTAATTTGTAAATAATTTAAATATTATTTTATTGATTTAAATAAACATTTAAAAGGCATTTAATTATTTAATTACACAATTACGATTTGAACCATCCGTCCACTTATTGTCACAAAAGGTCAACGTTCATACCAAAGACCTCTTAGCAAAATAAATTCTTGACGATTATTGATATTATTAAGATTAATTGTTATTAATAATATTAAAATTAAATGTTATTAATATTATTTGTCATCAATATTATTAAGATTATTTGTCATTAATATTATTAAAATTAATATTATAATAATTATATTAAATAATAAATTAATTTTTGTTAATATTAATCAGATTAATATTATTGAGATTAATTGTTACAAGTAATTGCAATCCTCGGGTCGCAAAAGCTGCGATGAAAAATTGATAAATTCTGGAACGTTTCCAATGCTTCACAATCTGATGGGATTTCTTTCGAAATTCAATGCTTTTGTTCCGATATTAAACTCTTTTTTCTTAAAATTAATTAATAAATATTAAATGCATTAAATCAATTAATTATCTTAAAACTTAACACGAAATCATCTAAAATCAACAAATTCTTGTTAACCTGTTAACTTAATCTTAATTAGTTTCAGTAATTTTTAGAAATGAATTAAAAAATAAAATTTAAAACGCGAAAAACTACTAAAAGTCCACGCCATTGAACTCCAGTTCAGCATTATACCATTCCAGTACCTGCAGGCTTTCCAGAGATCCTTGTTCATCCAAAACTCGGCAGCGTTGAAAGATACAGAAGCACGGTAATGGCCTGTTCAGCCAAAGGAAACCCTGAACCGAGGTTCAGTTGGTTGAAAGATTTTGTTCCAATTGAATTCACGCCCGTCAGATTCTCCGTCATGCCAACAGGTACGTTTCACGTTTTGCGTTGAAAGGTTTTTTTTTTTTTTAAATAAATTGAAAATTAATTTGATTTAATTGCGATGACAGAATTTTTAAGGCTGTTTTATGGTGATGATAATGAGCCGTGTTGAGACAATTCATTAAAAATGAGAAATCTTGAATGAAAATTATTTTAAATTCATTTTTTAAAAATTAATTTTAATGAAACAACAAAAAGAAATTTAAAATCGATTTCTTCGTTCTTAGAATGAGACGTCGATGGGACATAAAATTATCAGAATAAAGAAGGAGCTTACAAATACCGTCCATAAGGCCATCCATCCATCCATCCATCCATCCATCCATCCATCCATCCATCCATCCATCCATCCATCCATCCATCCATCCATCCATCCATTCATCCATCCATCCATCCATCCATCCATCCATCCATCCATCCATCCATCCATCCATCCATCCATCCATCCATCCATCCATCCATCCATCCATCCATCAATCCATCCATCCATCCATCCATCCATCCATCCATCCATCCATCCATCCATCCATCCATCCATCCATCCATCCATCCATCCATCCATCCATCCATCCATCCATCCATCCATCCATCCATCCATCCATCCATCCATCCATCCATCCATCCATCCAACTCAACAACTAGCAAATTTCATTTCCACTCCATTCATTCATTCATGTATGTTTGTTCCTTTCCGTTATTGGAAATACAATGACGAATGTATTAAACATTTTCAATCGAAATGCCAAAAACGAACGTATAAAGACTGGTGAACCTTTCCTTAACAACTGCAGTGTCGTCATCATCAACGTCATCATCATCATCATCATCATCATCGTCGTCATCGTCAAGGGCATCGTCATCATCATCGTCATCACCATAGTCATCGTCATCATTCCATTCATAAGCACATTATTCACGGCTCGTGAGATCAATACGACAACAAGCCATCTCAAGATTTGTTACTCCTACGAGATTGACCAGGATTTGAACTCAGTTCCTCTGCGATGGTCTTGTTTCGAGTTAATCAAGTTTAATAAATCGATAAATTCGATTTATTTCATCATTTATTTGCATTCATTCAGTCATTCATTCACTCAGTCATTCATTCATTCACTCATTCATTCATTCATGCATTCATTCTCTTACCTTCCATTATTAGAGTCTTAAACTTGTTTATATAAAAATTTTTATTTGGAAATTAAACAACATTAGATGAATTAACTGAAAATATTCATCGTCTAATACTTGATATCATTTACAACCAAATAAATCATTTATTAACAAAACATTTAATTAAACTTAATTATCACAATTTACTTAATAATAAAAGTCTAAAATGTTCTTGGAAATGTTTATGCTTTGAAGTACCTAATGAAGTATTTTACAATGTTATTATGCTTATATTTTATATTAATTTTGCGTATTTTTGTAAAAAATTAAGCATAATCATAACCCGTTCCTGAATCTGCTCACAATTATACTGACATGGACCGTGTAAGCGGCATCGTCGGATTCGATTCGGACGCCGAATGACGTCAGAGTGACGTGATCACGGAATGATGACGTCACGAATCACGTGGTCGATGTATTTATTATAGGTGCCCTTCAACTGCTGAACAGCACTTATTCTTATGAAGGCAAGTACGAGTGCATCGCCGAAAACACACACGGTGCCACCAACAGCCAACAGGCCACCCTGGTTCTCAAAGGTGATGATGATGATGATGATGGTGGTGATTGATGATGATGATGACGACGACGACAAACTCGACGACTATTGGCTGACAATCACAATTGCTTAGAAACTCTGTTATCCAATGATCATCAAGCAATCGTAGCCTTATTATTATTATTATTATTATTATTATTATTATTATTATTATTATTATTTTTATTATTATTATTATTATTATTATAATATGCAACAATTACAAATGAATGACTAACGACATGAATATCCATCATTTCATCGCATTAATTTTCAGCCCGACGCATCCCGCCACACTTCAGTGCAGTACCCGACAACGTGGAGGTGGTCCACGGGGGCACCTTGAACTTGACCTGTATTGCCAGCGGATCACCTGAGCCCTTCATCATGTGGAAGAGAAACAACCTAGATTTGTCTCAGCGCTCGAACAATCATTCGCACGGAACAGGTGTCCTCAGACTTGAAGGTGTCACAGAATCTGCCAATTACACCTGCCACGCCATCTCTGAACTCGGCACAGCGAGTCACGTGGTTCAGGTTAAAGTCAACGGTGAGCTTAGTTCGTTGAACCCATTGCAAATTATGGTGATGATGATGATGATGATGATTATTATTATTATTATTATTATTATTATTATTATTATTACGTGATTAAAGTATTAATATGATTAATGATATCATTAATACTAACGACATTTACTAAATGTGGAAATAAATAAATAATAATTTAATGTTAATTTACTCGCGAATTTATTGTCAATTCCGGAGTAACTTCCACGTTTGCGGCTTCGGTTCATTTGAAAGCACCCACCTTACTTACCTGTACAGCTAATCAACCCTCGTGCACACCTGAATCATTAAGTTCGGCAGTAAATTATCAACTCATTGAAAAGGTTTCACCGACTGCATCAGCTGAATTGCTAAAAACATTCATGCGTCCATCCGTGCATCCATCCATGCATCCATTCATGCACTCATCCATACATCCATCCATCTATCCGTGCATCCATCCATACATCCAACCATCCATCCATCCATCCATCCATCCATCCATCCATCCATCCATCCATCCATCCATCCATCCATCCATCCATCCATCCATCCATCCATCCATCCATCCATCCATCCATCCATCCATCCATCCATCCATCCATCCATCCATCCATCCATCCATCCATCCATCCATCCATCCATCCATCCATCCATCCATCCATCCATCCATCCATCCATCCATCCATCCATCCATCCATCCATCCATCCATCCATCCATCCATCCATCCATCCATCCATCCATCCATCCATCCGTGCATCCATCCATGCATCCATCCATCTTTACGTTTAGTTTGGTGTTTTCACTTCTCTGATTGAATTCAATCGCTTAATTGAATTAGATTGATCAATTATCCGTCACTTTAGTAAATAATCTCCTCTCAGTCCTACCCAAACCACCGTCGTCCCTGTGGATCACCGAAGTCTCCCCCAACACGGTTCACCTGAAATGGAGTCCCGGAAACTCCGATCCAGTTGACTCGTACATCGTCAGGTTCCGTCCGAGGTACTCGAATCCGGACAACTTCACGGAAATCACGGACGTCGGACCCGAAACCACGGACCATCACATCCACGGTTTGTCCGCCTACACAGAGTACGAGTTCAGAGTTTACGCCGTCAACAAACTGGGCAGGAGTGCTTCCAGCACACCTGTCGATGTCGTTACAGGTGAACTCGGTAGGTGTTCAGACACGTGCAGTGGCTCTTCGCTCTTATTTCGAGGCTCACGTTTATTTTTTTGTCAATAAAAGAGACATAATGTGTAATCAGCCATCGCCGAAGGTAATCGGCTGCCTTAAAAGAAAAAGCAAGTGGTAACCATGGCAGCGAGTAGTTGATGATTATTGTTGTTTTAAATTGAAAATCAATTTAATTAGTGGAAGGAGTGAAATAAATCAGTTACATATTTTTTAAGGTTTTCAAGGTCTGCTTTAAACACTAAAAATTATATCCCATTAAAGAATAATAATAATTTTTAAAAAATAATAAATACAAATAATTAATTTTAAAAAACAAATAATAACAATAAATTAATAAATAAATAATTATTTTATAACACAAAAAATTAAAATGGTGACATTCAGCAAATTCAAGTAGCATTTATTGAGTGAATTTATAATCTCTGTCGAAACTAACACACACAATTGAATGCCATTAATAGAATTATAATAGAATGTATGAATATTAATGAGCATCACATTAGTGGTAATTGAATATTAATGAACCAGTTCCAGGTAGCGAACCACTGAACGTCAGAGCGAGACCCGTGAGTGGAACGACTGTTGTCGTTCAGTGGGACGAACCAATCATTCGCAACGGGGTCATCAAGGTTAATACAAATTAATTATGCATTAATTATCAGTTGTTCATTAATAAGACTTATTATAAAATAAATTTATTGATCAGATTATTGGTCATCATTATGATTGAATAACATTAAAGTCTGTAATCAAATCACATTTGTCTGGAACTTTACAATTTCAACTCGTTTAATTTCCTTTTTTAATGAAATAGTTTAATATTGATATAATTATTAATATTAATATTATATTATAATATGGTAATATAATAATATTATATTATATTATCATGTTATAATACGAATTCTTATGAACTAATAATATTTAAATAATAAATTATGATGACAATACCACCAATACTAATAATAATATTAATAATATTAATAATAATAACATTGAACTTGATAGGGTTACAAGGTCTATTACACGGGCAACCCCGTAGTGACTCCTGTATCCCTGTGGACCCTGCACATCGTCGAGAACAGTCACCTGACGACGTTGACCAATTTGAAAGAAAACCACACGTACACCATCAGCGTTTTGGCATTCACCACCGTCGGGGATGGACCACTGTCAGAGAACGTTCAGGTCTTTACCAGGCCCGGAGGTGAGTGATGGATGGATGGATGGATCTGTGGATGGAAGAATAAATTTTTGTTTTTAATCGTTAAGAATCTTTATACAGAAATATAAAATAACAATATATTAATTGCTATTGAAAAACTAATTTATTGAGAAATAATTTTAAATCCGAATCCTTACATGCATTCAGTTGTGGACGCAGGGATATTCGACAGTGAGTGATGTTGATGACGATGCTATCGATGACGTTGTTAATGAAAACACATCATTTAATTACTGTATTAATGATTTATCAATTAACAAGTACTCCATTATTAATTAATTACTTTAAAATTCATCTGCTTTGACAGTCGGTCCAGGTAAGGAAACGTTAGAAATTTCCACAGGACGAACCGTTCACTTGCGCTGCTTCATGTTTTTTTTTGTCTCCTTAAAATTTATTTACGAAATTATTTATTATTAATTATTATTTTTATTAATTAAAAAAAAATTACTAAAACGTCGGGAAATAACATCCGCTTGATGTTTATTTGTAAAACATGACGAAAAGCCATCACGGCATGGAGATGGTCATGCCAATAACACGATCACCAACAAAGAACGAACTCGAACATAACTTCACGCTACACCGGCCATGCGTGTCCTTTTACTTCTTGTTTTGTGCACATATTTTCAGAGGAAATGGAAGAATCCTTCAACGTGACTGGAAATCAAGTAAATAACGAAAAAGTCTTAAATAATTTAAGAGGAGCGAAATTTAATCGTGTCACATAAATTAAGAAGCTGAGGACCTGATTGGGTGACACAGTTACACTAAAAAAAAGTGGATGTGATTGGTGATTGTGTTATCAAAGGCATGCGGTGCTTGTTGTAGCTTTTGTTTTATTTCCGGAATTTTGTTAATTTTTAATTTAATTCGTGATTAATCAGTCAATAAGACAAAATATTCAAACGAAAGAAAACTTCATGTTCCTTATTATAAGTAAGGTGGAATAGTTGCAATCGTTGCAATCGTTGCAATAGACATTCAGACATCGTTGTTTATTATTTACTCAGACACGAAATTAATTTATTGCTGGAAAATAGAACAATAACGTCAAATATTTGTCAGACCATTTGAGGCATAAACATTTTTTTAAAAAAACTTATTGAAAGAACGTGTTCAATAAATTTCATGAAAGTAAAAGATTGAATTTGTGAATAGATTTATTAACAACAAAATAAAACTTAAATTCAATCGCTAAATCATAACAACTCATTAGCATCTCAGTCTGATTTCAAACGCCGCATTTCGTACGAATTCCTACAGTTCCCGACCAGCCAATCAACTTCCTGGGAAAAGCAGTTTCATCAACTTCCATCCACATCCAATGGGATCGACCAGAATCGAGTAACATCATTCGCTACAAACTCAGCTACATGGATTCAAACACACGTTCAAACTTCTCGGTGGACATAATTCCGGAGAGACAGGAACAGCGCATCATCAGATACAAGTTGACCGACCTCACCCCATCCACGGTCTATCATTTGACCCTCTGCGCCGTTTCAGACAAGGGCGAAGGACCACCAAGTGCCACCATACAAATTGAAACAGAACCCGATGGTAGGTCTTTCTTTGAGTTCGGTTTCGTATTTCGTCATACACTTTCGTGTTTAATAAGTTCGGTTTAGTTTGTAAATAATTTTTTTATATCAAATCAGTTATATTTTTGTTGAAGATTTTATTAAATTTTTTATTATATAATTTTTAATCAATTTTGTTCCTTTCAATTCGAAGTCATCAGATCTTCCCCTTCCTTCGTGAATTCGAAAGCTTTAAACTCCACCTCCATTGAGGTCACCTGGATTTTTCCGTCACCACTTTCATCGTCTTTGCTACCGTCCTTGTCATCACCATCTCTATCACTTTCTCCACCACCATCATCATCACCGTCATCATCATCATCATCATCATCATCATCATCATCATCTTCTGTCATCGTCGACGGATTCAATCTGTACTTTTCCGAAACGAAAAACTTGGACGACAAATCTCCTCTACTTTCTCTTAATTTGACTTCTGACGTCCGCTCTGCCACTCTGCACGGACTCAAGAAGTTCACCGCTTACATGGTGTGGGTGGCGGGGTTCAACAGGGCCGGTGAGGGTCCGCTCTCGGACGTTGTCATCGTGAAAACAGAGGAGGATGGTAAGTCACTTTCAGGCAATGGTCTGCCTTATCGCCATCGTCGTCGTCGTCATCATCGTCGTCGTCCTCGTCACCACCACCACCACCACCACCACCATCACTACTACCACCACCACCACCACCACCACCACCACCACCACCACCACCACCACCACCACCATCATCATCATCATCATCATCATCATCATCATCATCATCACAGATGGCGATATTCTTTTTGCGCCTGCACCTGCATTATTCACAAAAAAAAACATCGAAAATGACTTGGAAGAAGTTGTAATTCACTCTTCAACCTCACAAGTGATGCAAATTGAAATCACTTCATTCTTTCATCATTCATTCGATGTTTCTTAATCAAGAAATCCACGTCCAATTGTTAGCTTCATTTCACTTGGTTTCAATTTGATTTAAAAAACACTTTTAAGTTTCAAGTCTTATTTGAAAGTTAACAATTAATTTAACATTTAGATCGCCTTATTTTATATAATTGTTGGTCGTTAATAATAATAATAATAATAATAATAATAACAATAATAATAATTTTAAAATGAATTCATGCATGTTGTTATGCAATGCCATTGCTACGTTAGCAATCTGATTAAAATGATGAAAATCTTTCAACCGATAAATTAATTTAAACTTTAAAGTCGACTATTAAACAATTTAAAAATATAAAATAAGAATAAAAATGGATTAATAATTTTAAATGAATATTTGAAAAAATATTTTTAAATTAAAAGAAATTAAAAGAAAAAAAAACAATTTACCAAAAGTACCAGGTGAACCTACGAGGTTAAAGGTTGAAGCTTTGAATTCAACTTCCGTTTACCTGGAGTGGAGACCACCCATGGATCACAACGGTGACATTAAGTCTTACGCTGTCTTTTATACCGAGGTTTGAATTTTAAAATTATATTTGTTTTTATTACTTAAATAAATAAATTTATTTATAAATGTTTATTATTTGTAAATAAATTTAATTATTTACATAATAAAAATAATTATTTTTAAATACATATAAATTACCGTCATTGTTTTAATAGTATTTCTATGATATTTAATTGTCCATTTAAAATCGGTAGTATTTTATTAAATATTATGAACGAATAATAGTAATATAAGTATTAATAATAAATTTAATTAAATATATTTAAAAACATAAATTCCTATTTTTGTTCGATGTTTTGTGGAAATACCAAGAGTCACTGAGTTCATGTAAACAGTTTGAAATCTTCAAAGAAACAAACGCTTTTGAATTGCAATTGATACTCTTTGTTTAATTTTCTTTGTTAAGGTTGTGAAGGGTTTATTATTATTATATTTATTATTCCTATTATTATTATTATTATCATTATTATTATTATTAGGTGAATAATCTAATTAAGAATCTAATACATGAATTAACTCGTAATGCGTTGATAATCTGTGTAAATGATTTTAATTGATATTAACCTTTAAAAAAAAATAACATGAACTGAAAAGTTAAACGAAAACGAAGAAGAGAAATTCGAGGCATTGAAGTCGGATCCCCTGAGCAGCCATCAAACGGAACTGACCATTGGCGGTCTTTCCCCCTCCACCTTGTATCAGTTCCAAGTTTCTGCTTATTCACGCAAAGGTGAAGGAAAGAAATCGAAACCTAGAAAAGTGAAAACGAAAGCTGCAGGTCTGTGAATTTCATCAACAAAAAGCCGATCTTTACCTATTTTTTTTTTCAAATCTTATTTTAAAGTTTGAGAAATAAAGCGGTTAAAAAGAAAACAAAACACACACACACACACACACACACACACACACACACACACACACACACACACACACACACACACACACACACACACACACACACACACACACACACACACACACACACACACACACACACACACACACACACACACACACACACACACACACACACACACACACACACACACACACACACACACACACACACACACACACACACACACACACACACACACACACACACACACACACACACACACACACACACACACACACTCACAGACAACGTGCTGCTTTTCCGAGGAATTCTTTGAATGGCGTGAAAATTAACTCCCCTTTTGCTCTGAAGTGTTTGTTTTATTAATTTAAGACATGAAATAATAAAAATAATATAGTACCTCGTAATACACTTCTCTTATGAATAATTAATCACCAAACTTCTTCCCTTAAGTTCCAAGTCCTCCGAAGGGTTTCACGTTGAGTCTGATGAAAGAAGAAAACCCGATCGCCCTGGTCACGTGGCAAGATCCAAAGTTCAGCCACGGGGTCATCGAGGGCTATTTGGTGGCTTTTGGGGTCAGGGGTGAAAGTCACGTGGAAGAAAGAAGATTCAATGGAAACGTGCATCGTTTCATTACTCCCTTCTTGGGTAAATCATTCGTGGCTGTTTTTTTTTTTTAAAGTTATTGACACATTTTATGAGTTTCAAATCATAATTATTTTATAATTGAAAAAACAACATTTTATTCATTACTAACGATACTGTAATAAATTTTAGAATATTCGAGAATACATTATCGATTAAAATGATTTTTTGCAAATTCTATTTAAATGCCAGAAAAAGGAGCCACCTACGAGTTCAAAATAGCAGCAAAGAATACCGTTGGTTACGGAGAATATGCCACTGAAGTTATTAAAACTCCCGATGGAAGTAAGAAATACGAGAGTTTTTTCGATATTTTCTGATATTTCTATTTAAAAAAAAAACAAAAAACCTTCAAATCACTTTCGAGATCAGGAGATTAAGTTGAATGATTCCTGTCCAATTGAAGACTTTGGTTTCTCGTTCGAATGTTGCAGGATGGAAATGTGACAACTTCTGATTGCTTCGATTATGTCTCCTCATTAAACTCTTTCGGAGTTGCAGTCTTTTAAAATTCTGTTTTATGCTAAAAAGCGATTACAAAGAAGAGTTACAAAATAATCTTTGATTAATTAAACTAAAATTCATGATTCTATTAATTAATAGTTTCCAACTAGAAAGCTAAAAACATTCAATACATTCAGGACTAAACGATGTCTTTCTTGAGTTTCCATTTTCAAAAGTTGAACTTGAACAACCCGATTTTAAACTTAAAAACAATGGAAGTTATAAAATTAACTATTTAAAAGTTTAACTAATAAAAAACATAAAAATCTCTGCAAACAGCTCCGTCGGGCGCCCCTCAGAACCTGAGTGCCACGGTCCTAGGTCCGCACGGCATCCGCCTCCAATGGGAGCCTCCGGTAAAGAAACTGCGCCACGGTGTCATTCAAATGTACGAAGTGGTTTACTGTGAAAGCGACGATCCAGGTCAAGACACCATGATCAATACGACCGAAACTTCACTCGTCGTCGACAAATTGGAAGCCGATCGAAGCTATACCTTCATCGTCCGAGCTTTTACGAGTGCTGGAGGAAGTCCATGGACGAACAGGATCATCAAAGCCACCTCCAGCATAAGTCAGTTCATTTTCTTTTCAGAACTTTTCCTGGAATTTGGTTCATAATGGAACATTTGATCGGACAAAAACAAATTATACAATGTGGCCACAACATTCAATGTTACTTCACGAGCAAAATAGCTTTATCCTTCTTAGAAAAATATTATTATTTATATTTAAAATGAAATTTAATATGAAATTATATTATTTAAACATAATATTTACCAGCTCGAATCAATTTTAAAGCAAATTGTTGAAAATATTTGAACAGTGCTTTGTTAACTCGATGGAGATTGTCAAATATATTGCTGTCTTGATAGCTTCAAAAGCTTGTGACCTTTATAAACCTAGACATGCTTCCAACTCCCCTAAACGTGCGTCTGAGACAAACCTCTCCCACGTCGATGGAGGTTACGTGGGATGAACTTCACTCAAAGAACCACGCCAACTTCCTCGGATATCGAATATACTACAGCTCCACTCCGAGTGCAAACCTCGACAAATGGTCGACCATCGACATCGGACCAGGAACGTCTGCCGAAGTTCACGGTTTGGAGCCGAGTACCACGTATTCGGTGAGGATCAGGGCCCGGGGAAGCGACGGACGTTTCGGCATCCTCAGCGATCAAGTGGCCTCCAACAGATTGGATTATGGTTGTAGTTTCGGAATGCAATTTCATCTTCGCAATTGTTATTTCGGGCGTCAAAATGTCAGGAAGGAATTTTTTTTTTAAACTTTCCTTCTTTCTGAGTACACGACGGGCTTTTGTTTCACCTTAAGTAGAAAAAAAATCTAAAAAACTGGCGGACTTAAAATATTTACGTTCGAAAACTTTTCCAGAAAATCCGGAAACGGTCTCAGGTTTCTTCGGCAGAACTCACAACTCCAGGTCCGTTGTACTCGAATGGAGACCTCCTCGAAAGCCAGGAGTATTACGTTACAAGGTCCAATTTGCTCAGAAAATAAACACAATTCCATAATTTCATCAAACAATTCTTTTGAAAATTTACAAAGTCAACGTAAACTCGACACATGCTGCTTAAAATTCTGAAGCACTTTATTAGCCCGACATAAAAAAAAAAGTATAATTAGCTACATTATTAATATTAATTTATATTATTAAATAAATTACATTAATACGAAGGGAAATAATTTAAATATTAAATGTTTTAAATATACTTTGTTCTCATTTCAACGCTTTAAATTCCAAACTCCGTAGTTGGAGTACATGGGCGTCAGAAAGACACGTGACTTCAGCGGCATGGAAGACACGACTGTCGATCCGAGGAAAGAGGTGACCCTGCAAAAAGAGGAACGGTCAAGGACATTGGATGAGTTAATGTCAAGGACACTCTATACCTTCAACATCAGCGCCAGATTCATCGACGGAACTTGGGGACCTCCGAGTACCATTCAGATTGAAACCAATTCCGAAGGTTGGTTAAAGGTCAAGTTAACTTAAATAAATAAATAAGAATTTATTTATATTAAATAAATAAATCTTACGATGCAACTATTCCATGATTATTAACTGCAACATTCCTGTAAACCTAACTACCACAAATTGCACTGCTAACTAACCTTACGATGACCTCATTTGCATGTCTCATTTGCACAGCTCATTTGCATTTCTCTTTAGAAACCATTCTCGACCCTCCGTCGTTCATTCGACCTTTGACCGATCAAATGGTGTCCGTGAAAGTTAAACCAGCCTCTGATGGGTTTGGAAAGGTGCTCCAGTATTCCATACTTGTTGTGCCAACCGAGGTGGCTCAGCACACGAGTCCTGATGAGTTCAGCAATGAAGAAGTTCGATGCATTTCATGACATTAAGAATAACGACGACAGCAGTTACTGTTATTTGTGTTATTAATTGTTCAGAGCAGTATTTTGTGTCGATTTATTAAATCATATGCATTTAAATCCAATTGTCTGAAAAGTTTAAACAATTTTTTTTTTCTTTTTTTTATCGAAATTTATTTATTAAATGTTTATATGTTAAATATTTATATATTAAATGTTTATTCTTCCAAGTATTCTGAAACGACAGTGCAGAGGGGATGGATAGCTGGAAAGTTTGAAGGGTCAAACCTGCCACAAGAGGTCATCATCGGGGATGGCAGAAGAACCACGGAGTTCTTCAACAGACCTCTGCCAAAAGGACACAACTACGTGGCTGTCCTGAGGGCAGTTTTTGAGGACAAGGTTGATTTAGTCTTCCTTTTCCTTCTTCTTCTTCATCTTCTTCATCGTCCTCTTCTCCTTCTTCTTCTTCTTCTTCATCTTCTTCATCGTCCTCTTCTCCTTCTTCATCTTCTTCTTCATTTTCTTCCTCTCTCCTTTTTCTTCTTCTTTTCCTGGTATTCAATAAGCTCGCATTTCACATTGACAAGCTTGCTTTTAGTTGAGTACTTTTAAACAACAGCAACAACATCTTGAAGGAAAACAAAAACAGTTTTATGTAGAAACCGATTCCATTTTTAATGTCTTAAATGTATAATAAATATTATAATAATAATAATTTAATGTATTAAACCTAAAAGATGAAATTTGTAATAATTAAAAACCATGATGTCTCTAGTAATGTATAATTTAAAATTATTATTATTATTATTATTCCACAGGTTACAACAAAAACATTTGTAATCCAATAAAGAAGTTAAACAAGTAAAAGCAATTTTTTTGGCAGAATATGAAATCATCGCCATACTCGAAACCATTCTTCACCGACCCGGCCTATCCTCTGCTCATGATTCCCCACAGGCAGGGTGTGGATCTTCTCTGGATCGTTGCCCCCATTTGTGCTGCTGTTGTTCTCATTCTCCTCCTCATACTCATCATTATCGTCGCCAGGTTTGACTCAACAACAACAACAATAATAATAATAACAATATAATATAATATAGTATTATAATAAGAATATTATTATTATCATTACTAATAATTATTTTCATTAGCGTTTGGTTTTCGATAAAAATTGCTTAATTCTGTTAAAAAATTAAAACAGAAAGAGACGCGTTCAGGACAAAAACATTGCTGTGCCGACAAACAAAGTCCTTCTTGCAACCGGAAGCAGCGAAATGCATCCAAGTTTTGTTGATCCTGTGGACGTTAGGAGGATGCAATATCAATCACCAGGTGGTGATGATGGCGATGATGATGATGACGATGATGACGATGATGATGATGATGACGACGATGATGACGATGATGACGATGATGACGACGATGACGACGATGACGACGATGACGACGACGATGACGACGATGACGACGATGATGACGATGATGACGATGATGACGATGACGACGATGACGACGAGGACGACGATGATGACGATGATGACGACGATGATGACGACGATGACGACGATGATGATGATGATGATGATGCTAGTTTTAAGTAATTACTATGAATTTATTATTTAATTGTGATAAATTAAGATGAATCCACTCGCGGTAATTCGTTTCCTGTTGAAGCACAATTTCCACTATCATATTTAACTTCCATAAATGTTGGAACATTATTTATTTAATTATTTATTTATTTATTTATTCACATATTTATATACTTAACTTATCTAAACTTAATTTGATCAGTTATATTAAAAAAAAAATTTGGTCATCAATGAATGAAGAGATTGAAAATGCACTTTTTATGATTCGTGAAGAGGGACTTCACTCAATCTCATTTCATTCTCAAACGATGAAATCATTATTCATTCGAAATCATTTGCTACACAGCAATGGCCAACCATCCGCCAATAAGAGTGGAAGACCTGAACAACCACGTAGAAACTCTCAAGGCGAACGACAACTGCCGTTTCAGTCTGGAATACGAATCCATCGATCCGGGCCAGCAATTCACCTGGGAAGCTTCCAATTTGGAAGTCAACAAATCGAAGAATAGATACGCCAACGTCATCGCTTACGACCATTCCAGGGTCACGCTCCACCCTCTCCCTCAGGCCTCGTCCACCTACCACCCTCCCGGGCAGGTTGTACCCGGAAGCGACTACATCAACGCCAACTTCCTCGATGGATTCAGGAAGCAAAATGCTTATATAGCAACGCAGGTTTTATTGCATGTCTATTTCAAACCATTCGAAGCCATTGTTCTGTTCGCCCATCCACTTTTAATAGCTTTTATGAAATTGAATTTTTATTATTCCGAAATTATTGCAAATAATTATTCATTCGACGCTCATTTTCGTATAATCTTTTTTTTTTTTATAAATACCTGAAAATCAAAATATGACGGTTATTGCTGAAGGAAAAAAAGACATTTATTTGAATTAAAATCACAAATGTGATAAAATTAAAAACACTTTCAAAAATCATTTCAGGGTCCAATGCCTGAAACATTCGTTGACTTTTGGAGGATGGTTTGGGAAAGGAAGTCGTCAGTTGTTGTTATGATGACCAGGTTGGAAGAGAGAGGCAGAGTTAGTAGCTTATTATAAAATCTTTTTAATTTAAATGTAATAGTGATATTAGCATCAATAAATAAATAAATAAATTAATTAATTAATAATACTATTAGTAGTTATCAATATAACATTTTAATAATAAATTTATATAATAATCATATATAATAATAAATTTTAAAATTATTTATTATAAACGTAAAAATTATTAAAACGATTCAGGTGAAATGTGACCAATATTGGCCATCAAGAGGCAGTGAATCTTATGGTTCACTGCAAGTCAACCTCGTTGACGTCATAGAACTGGCCACGTACACCATCAGGACATTTCAGTTGTCATCCGTTGGTTGCAATTGTTCAATAATTACTTTTAAGGATTAAAATTAATTAAATTAATTATTTATCTCTAAACTTTGTTATTTTTGTGGTTTTTATAATTTTACCCTGCAATAAATAAGTTTTAATAAGTATACTCACATCGACAAAAAAAAGCTTAAATTATAAATAAAATTTAATTATATAACATTTAAGAAATAATAAATTCATAAATTTAAGGAATTTAATTCTGAGAAGAGAGAAGTTCGTCATTTCCAGTTCACGGCATGGCCTGATTACGGTGTCCCAGAACATGCTGCTCCCTTATTATTATTCATGAGGAGGGTCAAATTCATGACCCCGCCTGATTCTGGACCAATCATCGTCCATTGCAGGTTCTGCTTTCACTGTTAATCTATTTTTATTATAAATAAGGAAAGAAGATTATTTATGCTAACAATTAAATCTTAAAAGTAACAATAAATTAATTTAATCGAGCTTTACCGTTTGCAAGAATATCACAAGACTTATTTATTATTATTATTATTATTATTATTATTATTATTATTATTATTATTATTATTATTATTATTATTATTATTATTATTATTATTATTATTATTATTATTATTATATTATTTATTTTTTTTTTTTCTTTTTTTTTTTTTTTTTTTTTACTTTTATTAGCCCAGCCAAAAACTCACAAAAAGCAATCAATTCATACAATTCATAATCCGCTTCAATAATTTTAGGTCCGCCAATGGGTCTGGGAAATCCCGTCAGACCATTCAAAAAAAGTAACTTTCAAGTCGATCTTACGAGTCATTGTACATTCACAAATGTCATTCAATTCAACTTCTTTTTTCTTCTTCTCCAGGCGTTATTTTTATAAGTTCGCCAAATCTTATGGGTCTCCTGCAACGTTTTGATGGAGGTCCACATGAGGAACCTCCTCGAGACCCCAAATCTTCTCCAAACCCTCCAAGACTCTTCTGCTATTGCTCCTCTCCAGTTCAAGACCAGGGCGGTGATGGTACCTTTCTGACTCCGTTGTTCTGGCATCGGATTATTTTCCTTCATCCATTGGTGGATTCCCGGAAGGTCATACTTTGCGACTTTTGAGGCATGTATTTTATTCAAGTCGGCAATATCCGATGCCACTGCCACGTCACACACGACGTATGTGGAGCCTTTCCATGCGCACAAATCAGGAATTTTTGTTCCTTCTATCGTCGGGATTCTGGGTTCGATGCTGGTAGTAAACCCCATCTTCTCAAGTTTGCTTCCTAACATGGCCAAAATGGAGTTGTGTCTAACATGTCTAGGACCATCGGTAACATGGCACCGCTGTATGATATGGCCCAGCGACTCCTCAGTCCGGCATCCAGCAGTGCAGAGAGTGCTCAAATACATCTTGTATCTCGATTCCCGCAATCTGTTGTGTAGGACCGCGGCTCTAACCTTCACGCAGTTGATCCATTGATCTGACGTCATTCTGCTAATTCCATCGATTAGCCATTCGCTTGGACCGATGGCGCTTGAAAATGATTGCAGTCCATATCCGTCAACTGTTTTGTACAGTTGTTTTGCCGTTCTGATGCCCATTGTTTTGGCGTCTGTACAATTCTGTGGGAGACCAAACTTCCTGACTTCTCCCATCACTGTCGTTCCGCCTCCAAGGACGTCCAGCATGAACTGGTCTCTATTCGCCTTGGCTTCTTTTAAGACCTGTGACATGCGACGAATTCTTATATTTGGAATCCATTTCCGAAGTTGAAGAATTCCGAGACCTCCCAGTCGGACTGGGGCATACAGGAATGCATTGGGGACGTCCTTCGGTAATTTCAACCAATGTCGAACTGTTCGTCTAATGGTGACGTCGGCGGCGTTCAAAGACTTGAGGCTTATTTTTTCGAAGCTGAGATGGTGTACAAGGCCAGGCATGAGATGAGTTCTGAGAATGTAGAGTCGCTGATGTGGTTCCAAAGGGGCGCGCGAAATGGAGTGTAGGTCTTTTTGAATTTTTTCTGCTATTGATGCATATTTTAATCGTGCCCCAATCTCAATACCAAGATATTTGTAGGTTTCAATGATATTTAGTGCAGTGATTTTCGTGTGTTGAACTTCAAGATATGGTTCCGGATTAACAATCCACGATCTTTTTGCGATGTTTATCTCGGTGCGAAGAGATGCGCACTTGATTGGATTCATCGCTAATCCCACCTTAGACATTCCTCCTTCAAGTTGTTGAAGCATCATCTGCATTCCAACGTCTGTTGTAGACATCAGCAAGAGGTCGTCAGCAAAGGCAACGTAGTTGCATTTTATTTTGGACTCAGCGTCTCCTGTTACGCCGATTGACTTGTCCACTTCGCTAAGGACCATGTCAATAACGGCATTGAAAAGCATAGGAGACATTGGATCTCCTTGCTTGACGCCTCTGCCCACTTGAATGCGATTACTGATTCCGTCTGCAGTCTTGATTTGAACCCAACTATTTCTGTACAGTTCTGTCAAGTAATTGATAAACAATGGAGGCGCCCCGAGTCGAGAAGCAGCTCTCATGATTGATTGATGAGAAACTGAATCAAACGCTTTGGATACGTCTACGAAAGTCAAATTTAACTTTTTCAGTTCCTGCTTCTTTTTCTTGATGAGTGACTTCACCAACCATATATTATCGGCCAGACCATCTCCTTGACGAAACGCTTTTTGGCGCGGAGACAACGGCAAGAAGGAGATCATCCGTCTGTTGAGGATCCTATGAAACAGTCGACCAATGATTGGGCTCACTGTGATGGGTCTGAACTCGCTTGGGTTGGTGGCTCCACTTATTTTTGGAATGCATGTGACGATCCCAATTTTGAATGAAGACGGGGGCAAACCAGTTAACAGCCACAGTGAAATGTGAACTGCAAAGTCGATGTTCTTGATCCCTTGTATGTGATCTTTCTTTAATTTGTCGTGTCCTGGCGCAGCATCTCGGAGACCTCCAATAGCAGAATTCACCTCATCGCTGGTGACTGGCAATTCTAAATCATACAGAGTTCCGCCAACAACTGTCACTGGTCTATCGTCTTCAGCTGACTTTTTTGAGAAGACCTGCTCCCAATAATCGATCAGTTCTTTTCCTGGAGTTGCCTTTGACTTTTCTTTGAATTCCTCTGCCAACACTGCCCGTGCCCCTGCTGCTGGATTTTTCCTGAACAAATCTTGAATTACTTTCCTTTGTCTCTGTCTTTCAATGGTTCTCAGTTCTTTTTTGCTGAGCCTAGTCTTTGTTTTCACGAACGTTCGACCTTTGGCATTGTTTGGTTTTGTACTTTTCTTTTGTGTTGGTCGTTTCGAAGTCTTTTGGATGAATTGTTTACCGGTTATTGAAGGGAGAAGATTTTCTGTCCACTTGCTATATTCTTTGTCAATTAGCTCCTGCTGTGTGGTCTTGTCTGTTGAATTGCGGAGCAGCAAGGACAGTTCTTCGCTAGAAAGATGGATGCATTCATAGCGATTCAGAATGAATTGTTGTAATTTGATCTCACTGTTTACCGTGTCTTCCACTGGATCGAAGGAACAAGGAGCTTTTATTTCTTTTGTTTTTGAAGTTATTTCTTGCATCACGATGTCATTAAGAAATTGGCGATAACTGGGTTTATTTCTGATTTTCCGAATTGATTTAATTGAAAATTGAGGCACGATTCTGTGTATGGCCAGATTGATTGTCTTCTTTTCTAATGAGTTCAAACTCAACTCTGCTCTGGCAATGTTTTCCCATCGCTCATCATCATCATCATTTACGGAAGGAATGGCTGGACAATCTCCTTCGTTATTTTCCTCACTTGATTCCGTAACCTCTCTGTTGTTCGTATCACCAGACTGAGCCCTCAAAATCTTTCGGTAAGACGATTGGCGTCTATGGCTCCTGATGGCTGCCAAGGATCGATGTTGAAATCTTTTTTGAGCTTCAATGTTTACATTCTTGTAACCTTCCTGCTTTAATTCAACTTCAATTTTTGCAAGCATATGAGATTCTTCTTCCGACCAGCGACACTTGGAGTAGCTTTTTCCGGCCCTATCTCTGTGATATTCAACTGGATGGGCATGGTTTTGATGAATTTTTAGCCCTCGCTCTGTTTTGAATTCGGAGCCGCAGAATTCGCACTTTCTTGGCGGACATTCTTGTTGTACGCTCTCAGTATTCGAACAATGGAGACTGTCGTCGTACACATTTCTCGAACGTAACGTTCTAATTAACAATTTTCCTCTGGACTGAATGTCTTCCATATTTCAACCAAAACCAACAAATTGAACGAACTAACTTGAAAGCCTTTGCAAACTGTGAAGTCCTATCAACTAAATGACTAGACAATCGACGAAACTGTTGTTTCTAATTCACAGCTTTATTTTCCCCTTTTTATTATTATTATTATTATTATTATTATTATTATTATTATTATTATTATTATTATTATTATTATTATTATTATTATTATTATTATTATTATTATTATTATTATTATTATTATTATTATTATTATTATTATTATTATTATTATTATTATTATAAGTTGTTAAATATTCTAACAAGTTGAAAGCAAAAAATCAAATTCACAGCGCGGGGGTTGGACGGACAGGTGTTTTTGTGGTGTTGGATTCAATGCTCGAGAGGATCAAACACACAGGAACTGTTGACATCTACGGTCACGTGACGTGTCTGAGGGCACAGCGCAACTACATGGTGCAGACCGAAGATCAGTACATCTTTATTCACGCCGCCATTTTGGAAGCAATTACTTCCGGCAACACTGAAGTTCCAGCAAGAAATTTGTTCGCTCATATGCAGAGGCTCTTGGAGCCTTTGACAGTGACCAACCAATCGGGTCACACCACCACCATCACCGGTATTGAAGCAGAGTTCAAGGTAAAGAGTTGCAACACGAATTAAAGAGTTATTTATGAAAATAGCATATTTTTATGCCAAAAATGCGGCATAAATACACATTTGTAAGGAATCGACTGTTTAACAACTCCTTCAAAAGCAATATATTATTTATTATTGGCAAACAAAATATCAAGTTGAATAAACACGAAGTCAAAATATGAGAATCAACGTAACAAAATGCAAATCGACACAAGGTCGTGGAATTTCTCCACCTTCGTTTCGTCTCTGCAACTGGAGATTTCATCTCAAATTAGTCGATTATTAGTTGTTAAGGTCATTACTTTATAATAATAATAATAATAAATTAATTATTAAAATTAATTTCAATTTTCAACAGAAATTATCGAGTGGAAAAACTAACCTGTCATCGTTTGCAAGCGCCAATTTGTCTTGCAACAAACAGAAAAACCGACTTGTTAATGTCCTGCCGTGTTAGTTAAATTAAATTTAAACAATAAATGTTTAATTAATAAATTAATTTAAAATATAATCAATCAATTGATTAAAATATATTATTACTATTACAATTACCTGTCTTTTAAAGTGCCTTATGCATCCCTATGAACATCAAGACAATATTACTTCGATGTGTGTTTAGTAATCATTTTAAACTACAGACGAAACCACTAGAGTCTGTTTGCAACCAATCAGGGGAGTGGATGGATCAGATTACATAAATGCCAGTTTCATTGATGTAGGTTCAAGTAGGAATTTGTGTTGAATACGTAATAAATAATTATGTTATTATTAACGTTTAATCGCAATAACAATAAATATTGTTAATTCATTTAACTGGAATTAAATATTTAAATCCAGTTAAAAGTTTTATCCTTTTAGTTTTCATCGACATTTTATCCGTTATTCTTAATTCGTCACTTTAATCCTAAGATCATAAAACGACTTTGGTTGCAGAAACTAATAATAAAATGTCAAATATAAATTTAGTGCCAACATACTGCAGGAGGATTATTTAAAAAAAAAAAAAAAAGAAATTCTTCTAAATTTCTTCAATATTTGAAGAAAATCGTATTTAAATCAAAATATTATTCCTGGAAATTATAATTGGAAAGTACGTTCGTAGGGTTACAGATACAGGAAAGCTTACATAGCCACACAGGGTCCTCTGCCCGACACCGTTGAGGATTTCTGGAGGGCGTTGTGGGAGAGTAATTGCAACATCATCGTCATGCTCACCAAACTCAGAGAAATGGGGAGGGTTAGTCAACTGTGATTTACGGATTAAATGTTACAAAATAATTTTTAAAATAATTTATCGTGTTATGGTAATAAAATTTAATAAAACAAAATAAAATGTATTTCTATAAACTTTCGCAATTGTTATTAAATTTACTTCGTTATATTTTGTCGAATTGTTGAGATTTGCAACAGGCATGCATTTAATACCCTTAAGTAATATTAAAATTAATAAATTATCTTAATTATCTTAAAGTTTATAAGTAAAATGATTTAATATTTTTTACCTTAAATTTTAAATAAATTTCGAAGTTCCCACAAACTATAGGAAATGTGCCATCAATATTGGCCCAGTGAAAGATCAGCCAGGTATCAATACTTCGTCGTTGATCCCTTGGCCGAGTACAACATGCCCCAATATATTCTCAGAGAGTTCAAGGTCACCGATGCACGGGTATGTTCGATTCTAAATTCTGAGCAAAGATAGTAACAACAGCGTTAATAGTTATGGCGTTCGCTATTTGTTGTGAAGACATTTTTAAGATCATTTTTAAACTATTTAAGTAATTGCATGAATAAATGACCAGGTGTTTTTAAATCCAGATAACCAACTAGATAACAAATGCACATAAAAACAATTCGTGACATAAATTATTTCCAAATTAAACTAATTCAAAATTTAAAAAAAAGTCCAAATGAAAGAGCATCTAAGCTTTGTAAAGGCTGAACTTGTAATTTGTAGATTATTCTGCAAATATTGTTTTTCAATTAATCCAATTTCCTTTCCAAGGATGGACAATCGAGGACAATGAGGCAGTTCCAACTGACAGATTGGCCAGAACAGGGGGTCCCAAGTACCGGTGATGGATTCATTGATTTCATCGGACAAACCCATAAAACGAAAGAACAATTTGGACAAGAGGGTCCTATAGCAGTTCACTGCAGGTGGATTTCAATCGAATTGTAAACAATAATTTGAATTAATTAAAAACTTATTTTAAGCCAGATTTTATCCGCAATATAAAAACAAATATTGTGCTACTTGCTTTTGAAACATAAAGAAAAGTTATATATGATTAATCAACGTTTATTTTAAAGATTTTAAAAACATTTATTGAATTTATCGAACCAATAACGTAATCGTAAACAAAAAGTGCCGGAGTTGGAAGAACTGGAGTCTTCATAACACTGAGCATCGTTTTGGAGAGAATGAGATTCGAAGGAGTTGTTGACATGCTTCAAACTGTTAATCTGCTCAGGACACAACGACCGGGCATGGTTCAAACTGAGGTCAGCATCTTGCGAAATTATAAATATGTACGACCCTCATTTAGAATTCATTGTTCTAATATTGATGCCGTTGTACCTGAAGCATAATAAAATTATAGTGAAGCGTATTTATGTTGGCGCTGATAGCTAGCAATCGAATTACATAACAGCTATTAATTAAATTGATTATGTACTCTATTAATTAATAAGCTAAGTTGGCCACTTATCAGAGAATTATTTCTAAAATATTATTTGATATTTCTTACAGGAACAATACGCTTTCTGCTATAGAGCCGCATTAGAATATTTGGGTTCATTTGATCATTACACGAATTAGCCTTCTCATAACTGACCACCTGACAATTCTTTGTAATTCGAGCTCCGAGATCCACTTATCGTTGCCATTTCTTAATCATTTGTTTAAAAATTACATTTTATTTCATGGATTTTTCTTCTTAAAAGGAAGCTGACTTGTGTGCTCAGAATTTTCTTGGGTTTTTAAAATAAACTGGCTTTCAAAATAAAATCTTATTCTATTGACTGACACAAGTTCGTTTCAAATTTTAAGATCTAGCAACAAAAGATCTCCAAAAGCGTTTCGAAACTACATTGAAATTGTGATGTTGAAAACATTGTTATAGTTAGCTCATGAGCTCTGTCATAATATATTTAAAATAATAACAATAATAATATAATAAAGTAAGACATTAGAGAATTGGATCTGCAAATTAACAGTGGAGATACAGCATGAGATGTTCTTGCATGGGAAATTTCCACCTGAGCTAACCAAAAATCACGACAAAACACACGCATCGTCTGAAGGCTTAGGACCCCTTCAACTTTTGAACTTTATTCACCAGGAACTGGTAGGGGCATTTCCCATATGTGGGTGAACTTTTCACCCGTCGATGATCCAAGACTGACGGCCGCAATTTTTGCAGAACTTTTTGTTTTTAGCGGTAAAGGAATTGGGTAGGATTGGCTCTCCTCATCCATTTTCTCGTAGTTTGCTGCGCTGTAATCAGAACAGCCGCTCCTAGAAACTGGAGAGTCACATTTTCTGTGCTTTTCATATTGAGTCTGTTGCTGGTCATGATGATGATGGTGATGATGACCGTATCGCATACTTCTACTTCCTGAACTTATGTAGGAGGATTGATGGTGATGATGATGATGGTGGTGTGGGTGGTGATCCAAATCATCTTCCCCGTAAAGGCTGCTTTTGCTTTTTATGGACACTGGTGTCGGATAGTCGCACTGATGGTGATGGTGATGATGATGTCGGTTGCGGTTATATCTAAAATGAAGACATCGTATTTTTTTCTCAAGAATTTAAGAAACAAATCATTGAGAATTTAAACTTTTAATTATTTACTGAGGCTTTTGTTTTTCTGTCCAATGTCAAATATTTCATTCGCTTTAACGCCACTAAAAACTGATTGACATATAAACGATGAAGAAACGTTTAAATAAAAGAATTTTTTTAAATAATTACAAACCTTCTGTAAAAAAAGATGATTATTAGAAATAGAAAACAAGCGAGGAGGACAATCAGGACAGATACGGCTATTAGTATTTTGCCTGCGATAAAATCATTAAAAAGTAAATATTATTATATACTACTATATTATTAATAAATACCTTAATATTTTGATTTATTAACAATATTAATTAGTTTTTAATGTTTTTTTTTTGAAAACTCACTGCTTGATGAATGAGAATCATCGAAGTTTGACATTCCAGCCACTTCTGAATAGGAAGCTGAATCACATTTTAAGATAAAAATGCAAAATTACTTCAAATAATTATTTAAATATATTATGCAATGTCTATAAGGCTAAGGAAGAGCATGTTGTAATGATATGTAATGTGGAAGCGATTATATAAGATTATAGTAACATCAGAATTGTTGGAATTTCCACACGACTTAAAGAAGACACTAAACATATTAATCTAACGAATGAAAAGTTGAAAATGCTAAATTGAAACAAAACAATGTTTCTAATGTTACCTTCAGAACAATTAGAATATTCTCCATCCCATACTCCCTGGTTGCACGTGATTTCCTTCTTTTGATTTGAAAACTTACATCCGACAGTAGCCTTTGTGACGCTTTCTCTCCTGAACCACATGCCTCCAGTCACTACTGGGTCTGTACATCCTAATACTGAGTACGTTTTCTAGGAATCAGATTATTTTCAATTGCATACTTATAATTCACTGTTATTGTTGTTTTTAAATTTTATTTTCTCAATTAAAATCATCCAAAAAATAATTAAATTCTTCGAGCTAGATTCGGGATCTTATAAGGAGAGAATGGCAACATGGCAATTTTGTTTCATTGATTCGAACTTCTTTTATGAAAAAATTTGGGAATGTTAGGAAATTACATGGTTTACGTTAAAATGTTTCATTACAAAATTCAACAAGATATGTGACTGCAGAGATACTGGAAAAGCTGAAGATGGCAGATGCTTTGGATAGAAGGACGTTTTGTGGGTGAAAAATGTGATTATGGATTAGTTTGCATCGGTAATTGGTAATTACTTAAGTCGTGGCAGAGCCGTAAGCAAATCCATTGAGGTGTCTTAGGACTATCTCAGCAATGTGAAAATTTACTTCAGTAAAAGTACTCTGTTTGCAGACCACGGCACTAAATAATCCAGCCTACCCCAACTTCTTTCGTTTCGGATAATTTTTTTTTACAATTTGTTCTATAAGAAGTCCCTTGAAATTCAACTTGTACATCAAACTGTTGATGGTTTCACTTTTTTGGAACCTGATTAACCTTAATAATTAGCAATTGACCAAGGTCTTGGAATATCTTTTTTTTTCAAATTTGGTTTTTATCAGCCTAATGTGACCAATTGCTATGCTCTTTAAAATGTCAAAGTGTCCTCAATTTCATTCAAAAACCAACAAAAAATAACTTCATTAAGCTGAATTATTTCTTTACTGTTAATTTATCCCATCAACAAATAAAAAAATAAATTTAAATAATTAAATCAGAAATTCGTTTAATAAAGTATTAATCAAATGTGACCAACTTTCATAATTGATAAGAAAATGTCCGCCAGACGACCTTGACTCCAGCTGGACTTGCACCACGTGACCTCTGGAAAGGTAAAGCATCTGATATCTGACATTTTTTCCACACACAGGCAGCATCACACTTTCTTTTATATTTTCCATCTGTTCCACAATTGTTGCATATTCATCGCATCCAAGTTTGTTACGGTTCTGCGATGGAGTAGTTGTTCTCATTTGAAGAATCATTTTATTTGGTCTGCTTTGAGCTTCTGTCCTTGGAGCCCCAAAATCTACCAAAGTTAGGTTAATTTGTTGACCCTTTGAACCCTGAATAAGCCAAGGACTCTCCTTGGTACCGCACCATGTTTCCTGGAGGGTGACACTGGCTATGCTTCCGGACTGATGGGTTGTTCTTAGGAAACGAGAATTTCTGCAGTCGTTCGATTCTACTGCTGCAACTGAAAATGTCGATTTTTATGTAAAGTTCCTGGAATTATTCTGTCTTAACGTAATAATATTGAACGAAATTAATGAACTTTAACCCTTGTATGCCTTGTGAGTGTTGCTAAACATTCACGAGTATTTTATTGCGTTTGACACCAAATAATCAACATTTATTTGAGAATAATTATTGGAAAATACTGATTTAAGTTAAATATATACAAAATACTGTCAGTCATTTATTTATGTCCTTTTATTTATGTATTTATTTATAAATTAATATAATTATAAATATAAACAATCAAAAATGGAAAAACACAATCCTTCTACATGGCACTACTCTTTGCAGAGGTTACTTGTTTTTAAATACGGCCACATGGCACTTTTTAATAAATGTTTAATGAAAAGTATATTTTTATATTCTCTGAAGCTGTGCCTATTGATTGGTGAATTAGTTTTAATAACAAACTTTTGGTTGATGCTCAGTAACAACAAACGTGTTGAGGTACACTTGAACCTTTGGCTGAAAGAGGAAGATTTTTACCCAAAGGTTAACATGTCCTCAGCAAATTAACACTAAGTTGTACAGTTGTACAGCCTATGATTTAGATTTTATAGCACATTTAATGGCTCTTTCCTCAAACAACTTTTCGCCGAAAGACTTTTTGTCCCATGAAAAGGAAATCCAGGTTATGAATTGGTTAGCATTACCACCGGTATTGTTGAGAAAAGATTACTAATGACGTACACGATGGAAGTAAGGCATATTTCACAAAGAAAGAGCTGGAAGAAACCGAAATGGGGGCTTGGAATGACCTGGAAAAAGAATCTCCAGAAACACTAATTAAGTCAATGAAAAACAGATGCATTAAAATTTTAGAAAATAAAAAACTCGTCGTTAATTACTAAAAATGGCGTTTAATCAAATATAAATGCTAATTGCTTTATAAATTGAGCTCGAAGTGAATTTGTCCGCAATTTTGGTAAACTATTTTCAGTCCAGTTTTGGACATTTTGATTAATTAGTAAACAAAACGTTTGAATTTTATTTACTCAATACAAAAGATATTTTGCAAAAGTGTGTAATAAATTAATACATAATTTGGGATCGATGGATCCAATATTTTAAAAATTATTAAAAATTATTGAAGATTTGTAATCTATTTCAATTCAATATCATTTCAATAGGCTCGGCTCTTGCGGTTATTGCGAGTTAAGTTTCTGTCATAACTCTTTACATCCACTGTTGCTACCGTGGAATGAAGGCGGTCAGCCAACTAACTTAGCGCTAACACAACGAATCGAATCTTCGAACCAACCTTTTTGACATTCATAAGAAGCCTCCAAATACGACTGAAGCTCCAAACAAGGCTTCGTTGATTCAAAATCAGCATCAGGAACTGCAATGTCACAGCTTCTCCTGCCCGAACACTTGGCATCGGCAAAGTCGATAACCACTTTGTGACACCCGATGTGCCCCATGTCCACTTTAACACACCTATCTAACCTCATGCGCCCGTAAACAGCTTTTTTCATGATGACGACCTCATCGTAAGAACATCTTGCTTTGAAGGTCTCTCCTTGGCAGTAATCCTTGACTTCTGCTCAATGATTAAACTATTTATTTATGTATTGATAGCAACAACCAAAGTTAATGGATCAGTTACGCAGATATCGCTAGAAAGTATCTCCAATATTTATTTTTAACATTTACTATTTCCAAACTAAATTCATCGTCACGTCATTTAAAACCTCCGATGAGGTAATTTTTGAAAACTTATTCAGTAATTATTTAAAAAATTGTTTGATTAATTAAAAATTAAAGTTAAGGTTAGAAACCCTCACCCGTTGTAACTGGAGATGATTTCGTTAGGAGAACGAGAAACAAAAGGCAGTCTACAGCAAACCTCTCCATCAATTCGATGAGGCAGGAGTCCATTTTCATGAAAATTATCCTTCAAAGCATCTTAGAGAATAACCGTCCACTGTTTTCTTGGTGAATTCATAAAATTGAAAACGAATATTACGAAACTTACACAAATTATTAAGAAGAGATCTCTTTTGTGATTCTTGTATCGATTGCTTCCCTGGTACGTGCTGCATGTTGACACGGAACAACGCAGCCAATCCTTGCGTTGGCCAGAAAGAACAAGTGAACGTGTACTGCCATGAACGAGCTAATTGCTTATAATCACACTGTTTAATAAAAATAACGTCTTATTTGTTCAAAGTTAATTCCTATTACGCCTAACCAGTTAATATATGAAATTCTGGTCTTAAGAAAGAGTCTTAAAGGTTATTTCACCTTTAGGAATCTTTCTCATTCAATCAATACCTTAAGGAGATATTATTACGGCTTTCAGAATTAAAATTTCTCAGAATTTGTTTTCGTTTTTTTTATATTTAAAAAAAAATTTGACTCATATTATTGACTTAACTTGACATATATCACGTGAGTCCCAAAAAACCCATAAATGTTTATTCACTTAAGTAAGCTATTAAAAATTACTGGTAATTGCAGGGTCAATTTTTAAATGGCATTTGCCAGCAGTATGAGTCCACATCGTCTTTTTAATTTGAGAATAAGGTATAAGTTGAAACTCGTTGGCTGCTGTCCCTAAACTCTAAAGACAATCAAATTAAGCGGAGTTTTATGTATTTGGAAAATTTTGTGGACATAGAAAATTTCTTTAATTTTAAAATATAAAATTTTAAAAGATATAATTACTTCTCATTAGATAATATCCATCCACCGTAACTTTGGAATTAAGTTTATTGCTCCTTTCTACAGATTAGATTCAATTAATTTTTTTATCGTTTCGATAACAAAATGATAAGTTCTTTCGCAAACCTGGGTTTTGATAAGAAAAGTGTCGACTCTCCTGACCCTCTCTGAAGTTATTGTGCTGTGGATTACAGCAAAGGATCGCCGATAGACATCGATTACAAAGACATCGATGAAACAGTGGAATGTCCAGTTTGTTATGATCCTAAAAAGTCGGGAAAAGTATCGATGACAACATGCTGTTGGATATATGAACAGTTGGATGTTTGTTGGAGAGTTTTTCCACGACTCTTAGGTATGGAATTCGTTGGTTTCATGTTTGTTCGCAAGTTTAAGAACGTAACATGCTAATTTGCTTTTTACCGGTTGTCATGAAACATCAATTGATCATGACCATTACACACCAATGAAAGTTCAGTTGAAAAGTTTGAAGAAATGTAACTGCGATAAATCCCTTTTTGATGGATTAAGTAGACAATTTCTTAGTTGGGACCTCAACAACGCGATAACTCCATCGATTTATAAGGAATATGTATGTTGCAAAATCGAAAACAATAATGACCAACAAGATATTGCAGTCGAACAGCAACCAATTTTCAACCAAGCACAGAGTGATGACGATAGTCCCCACGATAGTTCTTACGATTCTGACGAGAATGGTTTTTAAATGAATTTTTCATTGATAAAATATAATAAATATTCTGAATAAGTGAATTTTACTTAGGCAGGGGTTATCGAAAATATGGCGACTCTAACGAATTTTTTAAAACTTATTTTAGAAGGTGTAAGTTTGACTGTTGCAATATATGAATGGGGATTTTGTGATAAGATTTAGGGACCGGGCATTGTATCAATCTTACATTTAGAGAATGGAGACTTATATTTTAGATTTGTTTTAGTTCATAAGAGTGTGAAGTTGGAGGCAGAATTTGGCTGATTTGGACGTTGCCGGTAAAATAGTGACACTGGGTGAAAGAGATCTGTTGAGTGGTTTCCTCGATGGTACAGAGAACCTTGTCAATTTAGACGTTTGTTAAATAGTTTTGGGAGCATGCTATGGTCAAGCCTTAACATAAATTCCCGCACGAAAATAATTTATTTGGTGCACTTTCTAAATATGGAATTTTTTAATGTTGAATTCATTAAGGGCACTGTAGTTTAGGCATAGGGCTAAACTTAAAAATTTCTTTTGAAGATTAGACACGAGAGTTAGCTGATTGCCCAAAAAAGATTGCAGTGGTTATGAAAATATCAATGAGTAATATAAGGAGATAGCAATAGTTGACGTGATAGAGTGACGAATGTACCAATATTTGATTAGATCATTAGTTAAAAATGGAATCTGAGGCCACGGTCAATAAAAACCCTTAGAAATGAACAAGTATCTTTACGAGAAAATGTTCTTTTAATATAAATGATATGGCTTTGCTAAACACAGTTTTTCCTCGTTTTGTAGAAAAACCCGTATGCAAAAGTCCATAGTTTTTGTAAAGAAATTTTTTTTATCTTTTCTAGTTTTTGGTCACATTTTGCGGCCATGGAAATAGTTCATTCAGTTATTGCCGGAATGCCTGGCTTTGTGATTGCTTTCTAACTTTTCACCGCTCTCTACCTCGAGACACCATAGGTTGACTTCCAAAACTTAAAGTAATATGCACGATAACCCGTGGAGCATTTCGTTGACGTTTCTTGGTTTTCAAATCAAGGTCACCTTAATATCTTTGAGATTTCTACTTCTAAATTTGTTTTTTAATTTATTCAAAAGCAAGGACTCACTTTAGTAACTTATAATTTCTATTTTTATATTTTTATTTGACTTGGTATGTGAGCATTCAAATCTTAAAATCGAAGTTTCTATTACTTCCCGATTTCCAAATGAAATCTGAAATGGGAATGAAAGCTAAAATTTGATAAACTTAAGTATTTCGGATGACATCCCTTCTTGTTGCCTCGAGCAGCTGCAAAGGGTCATCAACGAGCACATTCATCTTCAACAAGAGAAAATTCGACTCAGATACACGTCCTTTTTCCCGCCATGTGCCACGCTCGACGGCGGATTTATCGATGTCGCAGTCCCATAGACTTGGAATAGACTAGACGCATGCAATGCCGACCCAGCCAGGTTCCACACCGCCCCAAAGGCCTTCCTTTTAGGGATTCTCCCCCTAACTATTCAGTGATCTTGAAATCCCTGAAATCGTACTATGAGTATTTGTAATCTTGCACTTGGATCTTCAGCATAAATAAAATAAATCATAATATGGTGTGATATCCATCGATAAAGGTGTCACCAATATATCGACCTATGACGACCAATGACGACCAAAGAAACAACTAAAGTCATCGAGCATTCTGGAAATGACAACGATGATTCTTTCACTCAGTACAAGCCATAATAAAATGATCAGAAATGAACATTCACTTTGACGGTTTACATCTTGACGGATTAATCGTTGAAGACGGTCTAGTTCGTGAGAAAGGAGAATGGAACAGATCAACTATTCCCCAATTACTCCGGTTTAAAGAAAAATGTAGTGTATAAATAAATGATACATTTCATCATCATGAAAATCGGAGTAGAATGACTATGCCTATGACTCGCAAAAATAGAACCAAAATCCACATCTCATATTTTCTATTTACTAGAGACCAGGAATACTATTCAATATTAACTTTTAATAGCCGAGGCCCATCAGAAGAAGTGATATCGACTTTTCGATTTTACGATAAGAATTAAGTCCAGTGATTTTTGACTGCTATCCAAATCCAATGTTTATAAATTTTTAAATTTGTAAAATTTTAAAATATAAAATACATATTTAAATCTTATATAGTAACTTTTATATCAAGTTTATAACTTCCTCTTACGGACGTTATTCTTCTTTGAATCAATTTGATCAGATTTTTGTCATTTTGGAACATAATGGAAAGTGCCTTCGAAAACCACCGTTTGGATGAGAAAACGGTCGATTTAAAAATTTCTTCTGCCCCTCCCTTAACTTATTGTAATGTGGATTACTGCTTAGGGTTGCCATTGAATGTCGATTACGAAGACATTGATGAAGAAGTGGAATGTCCAATTTGTTATAATTCTATCGACTCGGGAAAAGTAGTGATGCTGGGGGAGTGCAAGCATATGATATGTTATAATTGCCATTGCGAATACTTAGGCAATAGGTATGTTTCATGCATAATGTCAGTTTTTATTTTATTATATTTTTAAAAGGAATATTTAATTTTACAGAAAAAGATGCATGATTTGCCGAAGCAAAAGTCAGAGATTTATAACTTTAACCAAGATGGTTGAATTCCCAAAAGGCAATGTTTGTTTTAAAATGGATGAGGATCACAAGTTCTGTCTGTATAGCTTTTCTCCAATTTTGAAAGAATATGTCAAAGACCTTAACGAAGAATGGAGGCATATCATACAATTTTTTATGAACACTCAGACTTATAAAGGAAAGTATGCCGGTGTAGTTGGAATAGAGCATTTGAATTTGAGGAAGTACGAAAATGAAGGCAGGTTACTGATGGAAGGATTCAATTGTGCTACCATTACGAATGAAAGTGGAGTTAGACAAGTTCTGCTTGCCTGTTTCATAACTTGTGTGTCTTTAAGACTTATTATTACACCAAACGAAGATGTAGATATTGGTCAAGATGACGAATATGCTGACGAAGCTGTTGGATATATGAACCAGCAGTTGGACGCTTGTTGGAGAGTTTTTGCGCGACTCCTTGGTACAGCATTCATTGAACGTATGTTTGTTCGCAGGTTTAAGAACGTAACATGTTATTTGTTGCTGATCGGATGTCATGATGGCTTTTTTAGTGAAAAACATTTTGCTCCAATGAAGAATCAGTTAAAAGCTCTTAAGAAGTGCAACTTTCGTGAAACTCTCCTTGATGGATTTAAAAGACTCTTTCCTCTATGTGACTACGAAAAAACAGTCGTTCCCGATTGTTATAGAGATAATAATGTGTGTTGTTTATATAAACCAGATCTGGTAGGAGAGAATCAATCAGATTTGGAGACTGATCTCGTATGAACTTCTATTTGTAAGATATTATTAGCTATGAATTTTGAGTCATAAATATTAAAAACTATTAATAAATTCGACATGATAATAAATTGTTCTGCATTTTCATGCTATGATTATAATTGCATTTATTTCATAATTCTTTTTCTGTTAACGTTTCGTAGATAAATTATAAATAAAAACTATACAAGATATAAGGTCTATAAAATATCTTGCAGATCGAACAAAATATTGCATAAATAAAAATGCATGTTACTGAATTGTGGATTTTCACTTTCTAATTCTCAAGAAATTTATTACAAAAATAAAGTTTAAAAACCTTCTGTTATGATGAACAAAACGTCATTAACCTTTATTTGGAAAGAAAGTCGCCTGACCTAAAATATAACTACCTTACTTAACTGTCAAATCTTAGTATTTTACTATTTTTTCATATTAATAGAATTTAAAGCAATAAAATGTTAAAAGAATAAATATGCGATCACTATAGATAAAGTTGATGGAACTAAGGAGCCGAGAAATGTTTAAAAAAAAGTAATTATTCGTAAGTGTTTTTAAATAAAATGAAACAACGATAATAGACAAACACAGCAACAACAACACTTTATCCACATTTAACCTCTGTTTTATGGTTTAAAACACAATTCGTTGAGAAAGGCTCAAGGCTTTCGATATTCAAAGCCGTAAAGATCAGCCAATTTCCTAAACCCTGGTCTTTGAGCTGACAGCTTGCTCCATTCTTGCCTGGTCAAGTCCAATTGATTCCTACATCCCTTACTTTCTGAGGGTTCGAATTCTTCTTCGCAATTTGAAGCCAAAGAGCTTAGGGAACCAGCGAAACTGCCAGTTCCCTCGAAGGCATATTCTCTGACGGTGTCGTAAGGAGGTGCTGTGCTGTCGTGATCGACTTCCCACAGTCTCTCTTTTATTGCTTTTGCTGCGTTGATTGGAGATGACAGAGGCATTGTGACAGGCGATTTGTTTACTGTTGACATGCAAACATATGAATTAGTTTCAGATACATTTTTTTAAAAGTATGTTTCATTGTTCTAGTCTTATTCTTTAATCTTGAAATTTTATTGTAACTTTCGTTTTACGACGTTATGCATTGTTGCGGGACCAACTGAAATTTAAGCTTTGCATTTATTCACCAAGTATAGTTTCAAACTTTCTTGAAGTGCTCGAACTACTGAAACTTCTAAATAACAATATAATATTACTTATTATAATTTAAGTTTAATATGTAATTATTAAACAGTTAATAATATTGTAAAGCATCAACGATTTTATTTCTGGACTTATGTTTATGTTTTATCTGTATAGTGGACATATTGCCAATATAATAAATAGTAATTCAGTAAGTCCTTAACAAGTTTCTTAACTTAGTCAAGTCACTCAATCAAGCCGTTTGACCCTACTTTGACGACACTAACGTTTGGTTTGTGTGATATTCTTACGCGTTCCTGGGTCCGCGGGAGTTCCCTTCAGCCCATTGAGCGCTAATTTCTTGCCGCACGAAACTGGTTTCTTTAATTTGCTGATGTCGTACTTCAATTGATCCTCCTCTCCTGATTGGTTGAACGATTTAAAGAATTATTTAGCTCTAACCGATTTCAATTATTAATTCTAATCAGTGATTATTAATGATACTAATAACGTGTATTTAAAATGTTTTTCGTTTAAATTATAAATGATTGTGAGTCTAACAAATATATCTACTTTAATATCCGGATTAAAGTAAAAAAAGTCTTTAAATCCATCTCTGCCACAAATTAAATTTACAGGAGGTAATTTAATTTTAACACTACAAATCGATTGAATCTTTAAAACTAATTTAAATATACATATATTATGCTAATTAGTTTACCACCGACCAATCCCCTCCTCGTCGTAGTGAATAATGTTCTCTCTGACGTCATCGTGTGGATCGACTCCATTCGTGTATGAATCATCGGGCCTTTTGCGAGACGCAATGATGATGATAATGATGAGAACTGTTGCCATGTCAACAATCGTAAATAAAAATTAATTCAAATGTTTAAAATTTTTACAGCATTGAATGCTAACACTGTCATTAAGATAGTTCGGATGTAAGTGTTACAAGCAATAATATCATAAATAGGGATTATTTGTCAGTATTACAGACAATAATACCATAAATAAATAGAATTTCCTTTAAATGCACTAATTCAAAACACTGTAGAAAGTCACTTTGATATTTGTCAAAAATATTGCATCCATCGTTCCACGTAATGATAATAATAACAACAACAATAACAACAATTTCATTATTAATTTAGGCAATATTATTAATAATAATTATAATGTCGAATTTTTTAAGCGATTTCTCTAGACCGGTGGTTCGTAACCGGTATGTCGCAAACATAAATTTAAATAAGGCTATGATAGCTATATCAACCGTGCAGCTATACACTAAGCAATTCCAGCATGTTATCATCCGATTGAAGTCCACCCCAAACTTTGGAGAATCAATGATGGAGGAAAGCAAAGTAAATTAATTGCAAATCACCAAAGAACAGAAATTCATTTAATAGCTTCTAAGAGTACAATGTCAGATTATTCAAATACAAAAAAAAAAGAATTTAAAAGTTGAAAACCTCTGAAAGTTCTGGCTCTGCACAGAAGCATCAAAGTTGTCAGAGGGACAAAAACAGTTTTGTGGGAAAGATTTAACCATCATGTTATTTTCCGATGAATAAAAATAAGCAGTTCCAAATAGGAATAGATATATTGGATGTAATGTATTTCCTGAATGGAAGAGACAACATATTCAGAAACCTTAATCTTTGGTGCGTTATTGAACAACAACAATTCCTGTTGAAATTTTACCTTACAAATTCATTGAAATATTGCTAACAGATAAAAGAAGTATAGAATATTTTGAGTAGATATATGAGATAATTTTTCAGGACAAGATGTGAATTTGTCTGCTATTGTCATCTTATGTCACTGTAGTGTGACGAACTTGTTATACTTTTAAACTCTTCAGGAAGATATGCAAAAACAAAATTCAAGTGTCCCAATTCGAGATACTTTGTTCCGAATATAAAATTCGATAAATATCCAATAATCCAATCTGCAGGATTTCCTATTTTTAAGCTAAATCAAATGTGAATAGAGCTGAGAATAATATAAGCCTATTATTAGAAATCGAGAAATATTTCGATGACTATAGCTTCATGTGATTGTCACATTTAGCAAAGTTAAGTACTAGAATTCAGCATGATTTATTTTTCAACTCTTCGCTTTTAGTAAAATGTTCTCAAGTAGCTTTATGTATCCAAATGTGATGTGATCCCAGATGTGAGGGATCTAAAGGTTCGAGGAAAAGAATTGTCACCCAGAGAGAATTGTCGATTCAACAAGAGCCTATTATATTTCACTTCCTAAATGTTGTTGCGAAATCATCTTTTGGTAAACAATAAGGGAATTTCTGAAAGAATCAGGCCAATTTCAGTCCGTCGGCAAATCATGACAATAAAGCGAATGAAGAAAATGCCAAACGTGCAAAGAGAGATTCAACGGAGCAACAAAACCAATAGAAAAAGTAACACTTCGTTCCTTTATCCATTAAATGAACATTTTTCGACGTCCTATCGATGATCTTTGTGACTCCGCAATGGAATAGTAAAGATTTTTGGACCGCTTCGGGCCGCTCGGACTAAATGTGAGCATGACGGTATAGGATTAAAAAAAAAGGTTAAGATTGAGTGACTTATGGGATGTCCTCGGGCAAATTTAACTTCCATGCATAATAAATGCAAGGACGTATTTCAAAGGCCTACACGAAGTAAGATACTTATTCTTTGTCGAATAAGCAACAGGAGTTGAATGTTACGATGTGGGGGATGTTGTTATATTGATGTGTGTATGTTATATTGATTTCTATGATATAAACAAAAAAATAAGTCAATTAATACGCAATGTACATTTACGGCGCTGACCTCTTCCTTTCAAAAATTAAAAAAAGTTATAGGAAAATATTGGTATTATTTTAAATGATTTTTTTAATGTAACTTTACTCTTGCTTTATATATCAGATTAATAAACATAAATATATTTAACAGCACCAAATTAAATAATACTACCTTGAGATCTCAGAAAACGTAGATATTAAAATTTGTATGCTCAATTTATGTAGTTTTGTTTATCTCACCAAACGTGTTTTAACAGTTAAATCAATTGAAATTCAGTTTTAACAAGTGATAACAAAAAGGAAAATAAACTCAAACGAGAAAACGAGAAAAGGCATGCTTAAAAAAAAGAGATAGTTTTTCAAGAAACTCAAGATTAATAAAACTCAATCATATTTTTAATTTTTTTCCAACCATCGCCATATAATTTAACATGAGTATAACACACAACTAGAGCGTCATTTATGTGGTGCGAGATTTTACATAGAATTCGGATGGCCACTCATCTTATACGACTGAAAATGAGGAATTTAGACATAATGCCACAATTACTGGAAATTATAATTTATAAAAGTAACACAAGAGCGACTTGATATCATGACATCGATATATCGACCTGCTATGACGACCAAAGAAACCACTATGGCCAGCAACCCTTCTGGTGCCATAGTAACAGAGGATGATAATGATGATCCTTTTTCGGCGCAGTACAAACCAGAATAGCCTGGTGAGCACAAGCAGTAGAATCCTGAATCAAATTTTAAATATTAAATAAATTTATTTAACATAATGTCTGTCTGACGTGCGTTCATACACGAATAAGTGATTCGAATTAACTGCCACATTAACCCTTAAACCACCACCTACCTAGGGAGATTAATACAGCACATACGCCAAATACTTTTTCAGTGCTTGTTACAATGGAGATGTTACCATTTATAACCGGTTCTGCTGGGAACCGTTTATTGTCGGTTCCGGCGGTTTGAGAGTTAACATAAATTAAGCACTTAACCAGGCACTTATTTTGTAACTCTTGATTAGCTTGAAGTAACAATAGTAAATTATTATTGCAGGTATACCTTCAATATATAAATAATAATAATAGTAATACACATTGGCAAAGGTGTATATATGCCTCCAATCCAAGCAAATCGTTCAGAAAACTCTGGACAAACTGGACGACTTGTTAGGATGGCATCGTATGACCTTCTAACCTGAGAGTCCAGGAGTCTCTCTTTAGTTAGGGGGAAAATTCGCAGGGACGCGTTCTTCAAAGTAGCGGGACAACGAATCCCGACAGTATCCGAGGAGCCTGTGAAGAGCATAGGAAGGATGTTTGACGACTCGCTTACCGACAAGAGCATGAAGAACTCCATAATCACTCAAACCAGTAAGGGGCTGCAAGCAATCGAGGTGGTGCCGCTCCAGGGTCGTTTCAAAGTGTGGCTGTTGCAGTTTGTGCTTCTGGCTAGAGTCCTTTGGCCGTTAACCATCTATGAGATTGGTCGATCGGAGGTCGAAGAGTTGGAGAGGAAAGTCAACCGACACACCAGGACATGGCTGGGTTTATCTCCATCATTGTCTTCAGTTGCCCTCAACAGCAGGAGCGCGAGCCTTAGACTGCCACTTAGGTCCATCGTTGAGGAATACAAACTCTCCAAAATCCGAACGCAGTGGATGCTCAATAACTCCGCGGACGAGAGGATCCGTGAAGTTAATCCACTGCTCAGATCCGGAAAGAAGTTCCGAGCGCAGAAAGAGATCGACGAATCAGTAAATGTACTGATGTTCAAAGAAGTAAGAGGTCCAGTCCAGACAGACCGTCACGCAGTAGGATGGCCACTTCCAGAAATAGTCCCAGGCCAACTCATAAACTAGAAGCGCGATGATTGGCCAGAAGAGGAGGCAGAAAGAGGAACAAGATCGAGTCACAAAGGCCTTACAGTTAGCACAACAGGGTAAGTGGACAACTTGGGAAGACGTGATCCAGCGATCCCTTACCTGAAGCGACTTATGGAAGACGTCCCCTCTCCGGCCGGCATTGCGATAAGATCGATTTATGATTAGTTGCCTTCCAAGCACAATCTAAGGAGGTGGGGTTTAGTAGAAGACGCCAAATGCGGACTCTGTGGCGGAACCGAGACATTACATCATGTGCTCAGCAACTGCAAATACGCCCTTGGTATATGTGGCGACACAACCAGGTCCTACGAGAAGTGTTCGAGCCCACCAAAGCAGCGGTTTTCAGAGCAAACTCGAGCGCAATCTCCAGGCAACGGAAAATTTACTTCCTGCGCGATGGCTTCGCACAACTCTGCAGAAAGCGATGTCAAACGCCAAAAAAGGAACATCCTTGCAGAGGCAAACGACTGGACAGTCGCAGCCGATTTAGAAGGAATGAGGGACTATCCCCGGGTGCCAGATGAAAATGGCAAGAGGCTGGATATGGTGCTGATGTCGACGGTCCCATGGGAGAACATAATAGATACAGTAATGACAGCGGATCTGGCAGTGGAGCTGGAAGCGATAGGGTTCAGAACTGACCTTTTCCCAAGAAGATGGCGCAAGGGGCGTAGTCGGCAAGTCGACGTACACATTCCTTTCAAAAATAGGCTTATCTAGCCGAGAAAGAACGAAGACGATGACAAGGATGTCAGAAGCGGCGTAGGCAGCATCGTTCTGGATCTGGCAAATGAGAGGCAAGGAAACGTCTTCGGAATCCATAGCGAAAAGACCGGAGAAAGCCGCCGATCTCCGGTCAGAATAGGACCACCGAGGCAATTCATCGTCCGAGAGGCGTGGAGCCGGTGATAGAGATTTCTATTACCGTGCGCCGCTCTAAAGAAAATTTAGTGTCCAAGATGATACTATTGGGCGGTAGGGATGACGGTAAAAAGGCCACCGAGAGCCGTAATGACAAGGTGGCTTCGCTTCAGTAAGGGAGTGAAGCGACGAAAGAAGCCAACGAGAGCTTTTGGTAGTCGCTCCAGTCTAGCAAGTGACGGCATAAAGAGGCCAAAGAGAACCTTCCACAGCCGAAAGTCCACGCACGGAAAACCGACAAGGACATCCGGCTAATCAGCGGATGCGGCCCATCCCCGGAGAACATCAGGGGTTTCAAAGGGCCGAAACGTTCAAAGATGGAAGACCTCCTCTGAGGATCCCTGTCGGATAGCTCCGAGGAGGAGTTTCTAACACCTAATAAGCTATTGAATTATCATAAATATATATTACATTATCATATATTATTATATTATATGAATTAATCTAATTTTCACTGTTACTTTTGATAAATTCCATTCTTTTTTCGGCTTATACAATCAAATCTGAAATTACCGCAAGTTGGCCGTTCAACTTGAATCAAACATGATTTCTGCTTATTTCTCAATTTGCAATTCTTCTTCTGCATCTGTTTCCCTAACAAATTCAAAATAATGCGTCGACGTATGTCGTCAGCACTTTCATCCAAGCCTGATAAAGTTCTGTTCGTCTGGAATAACTGGACCCGATTACCATCGTTCGCCTTGCAACATTCTGCCGTACCAACCAATAACTTCATCAACATTGTCTTTCGCATCATGCTTTCGAAGGCAAAAGTTTTAGATACTCAATTTAATGCAATAATGTTTTTTGCCGTTCTATCTTAAGACCGTGGATTTCATTTTAAATGGAAATAATTTTATAAAAAATAAATAAACAATATTTGCCATCTTCAAGAGAGAAATTTTACCTTCGGGGGTATCCTGACATTCCCCAAAGTGGCATGGATTTGCTTCTAGGCACTCATTGATTGGTTCACAAGCCAGTTGTTCATGTGATGGGTTGAATATTAGGGTGTGTAAGACCTCCAAGACTACAGGGCGACTGCCTACTGGGCACCTTATGTTTATGGATACAAAGCTTCTAATAACCAAAAATTAGAATTCGGAAATGAAATTTCAACCTGCACTCAACTTTCCTCCAAAGATCGACACAAACCAACTGCAGTCCGCAGTTGGAATGGTCGCAAGCATCAGAAGGACATCCTGCAACAACATTCTGACTTCTGACCATAAACTCTGCTGCCTCGCTCTCGTGGTTCTCTAAGACTGACATGGGAAGCCATGCCTCGTTGAAGCGAATGTCGTTCATACAACCTGATTAATTTAATGCAATTTAGTTTAGAAATTCCTAAATTCGGCAATAATCTTGCATTCATTTATTTCTTGTGTTGCTTTGTTTCCTTAAATTTAGATTTGAAATTAAAATCTTCATATGTAAACGTATATTAGCTACAAGGACGTGATATTATTTGAGAAGCTTTTGACAAGTCGTTTGTGGAGATTACGAAGCATGTGCTGGTTTGACATGTTGCTGCTGTGAACGTACCTTTGGCATTGCTAAAGACAAGACGCAAATTCCTAAACGTCACGATGCAGCAATGGCACATGGTCACACATACAATACAAATTTTTACGCGCATAAAGTGACATAATAGCGGGACATATCTTTGGATGACTTTGTAATCAATGCATGAACCTATTGTTTTGTTGCACCAAAACTTCTACTTTGGTAATTGAGCAGTCTTCTTGAATTTATGAGATAAATATTTATTTTCCATTTCGATGTAGTTATAACATATTTCTGCACAGCTTTCGTTTCTTTAACGATTATGTTTTTATAGCACAGTTTTTCCTTTTTACTCGGACAAAGTAAATTCAGGTCTTTAAAATCAAGACTCGGATCCATTTCAATGTTGCACAGCCAAATGGTTCCCTTCTAGATTCACGTTGTGCTCCTAAACTTTGTGTGGAACTTGTAATTAACTGGCACGCATTGTGGAAAATTTCTTGTCATTTTAAAATTTATAATTGCTTTAAATAAATTTAGTGATTGCTCTAATGGAAAATGAAAAAATTTTCTTCAAGAAAACAAATTTGAGATAAAATATAGAGAAAGTTTAAAAGTGAAATTGGGATCTGGTTTTGAGCAAAGATAATAACGAGGTCAAGACGAGACTTAACTGTAACAAAACTGAACAAGAGACGAAATAGAGAAGTCTAGGAAAATAAGAAATCATTTTAAAACTCTAAAACTCTTACCATCCTCAAAATCATGATCAACAAGGGGAGGCGATTCTGAAGATGGGAACCTCACATCCCCTCCCGATAAGATTGATCTTTGACTCAACTTTATTTCCACTCGACCTTCATCTGGAAATCCAAGGGTGGAGTTGTAATGAAGCCCTTCACCCTTGTCTGTCCTCATTTCAACCCATCTCCCTCTCCTCTCGACTGACACCGAATGCCAAATTCCATCAGTAACGTTGACCCTCGAAAGAACGAGAGAATTCTCTCTGTGTCCTAAGTTGAAGCGGAACCTAAGTCTAGATTGATGAATCTGAAAGTTAAAATTTTATTGATTTATTTGGGATCGTACAATTAATTTGTTGCAAATTATTAACAAAATTAGAGATTATATCACACTTAAACGAGATTTCATTGACTTCATAGATTTCAACGATTTATAATCATGCATAATTATCTACAAATACAAAACATGCATAATAAACATTTATTCCGATATCAATATAATAGACTTAAATGCAAAATAATTGAAATTAATAATAGAAATATTTATTGCAAATCACCTCAAGTAAAATATATTCGGATTTCTGCGCATTTTGTGCCTTAAATAAAAGCCCTGATGTTCTCCTCGTCCTAAACATGAGTTTCAAATCGCTTCTGTGACCTCCATTTTTGTCCATGTAGGAATAAAAATCGTCTTTAAAATCCCATTCCAGAAAGCTTTTGGACCCAAAATCAAGGATAGTTGTCTCTGTTTTTGAGAATGAAACAACCAAAGTATAAGTCTAATGGACATATACAATGATATAATAATGTTTATATATAATATGTCTGTTGTCAAGCTGTCAACAATTTTAAGGATTGCATTGCTTGAGGCTGATGCAAATAAAATGAATGGATTTTAATGTAGAACAAACGCTGTTCAAATCTCCTGGTTTTTGGATCTAAGATCTTAGCCTTTTTATTTCTATAATATTTTATTTTATTTAGTGTTTATGACAATAAACCATAAAAAGAAAGAGATTCTAAAAGGTTATTAAAGTAGATAATTTCTGTTGAATATTTCTTATGAGAGTTAGAGATCCTCGTTCTTGTTATCCAACCATTTCTTTTCGATACATCTTTTCACATTATAAATGATTTTATTTTTTCTTCCTTTACTCGGGCATTCCAACTCTTCTAATGTAACCATTTTCGTTGTCTATAATATCTTCGAGTACATAAATATTCAAATTGGCCTTCAACAAATCATCTTCAAAGTTTACGGACTGCGCCAATAAGAGGTAACGTCGACATTTGCTGATAAGGAATGATCTGTGACTCAACTCCAATGAATTACACGTTACTATCCATCGGAGTTATTAAATTTTAAAATTATATAGACATATAAAATTTTACAAGAGATATTTAATCTTTCAATTATAACATCTTTTACATTAAGTGAGTCATTTCACATATAGTACAACCAATTTGATTACTGTTGTATCTTAAATTATCCACAACAATTAAATTTTTCCATTTTACAACATAATGGAAAGTGCTTTTGAAAACCTGAGTTTGACTGAGAAATGGATGAATTCGAAAGCTTCTATTGAAGTTCTTTTACGTTATTGTAGCGAAGGTTATTGCAAAAGATTGATAAATATCGATACAACAGCGGAATGTCCAATTTGTTATGATTCTAGCAACTCAGGAAAAGTAGCTTTGTCGGATTCGTGCGTCCATACATTCTGCTTAAGTTGCTTTCATAAGTTGGATTTTCGGTAAGTTACTTCTTTAAAGTAATGGCTTTTGCTTCCAGATATTATTTCTTGAGAGCTTTACAATTGCATATTCATATTTTTAGGTATGGATGCCCGATGTGTAGACAACCATTTGAGAATGTAATAACGTTAAGTAAACCAGTTGCCTTCCAAACTCAACATTTTAAAGATATAAGTAATCATAGTCAGTGCAATGTGAATTTCGATCCTTTTATGGAAGAATATTTGGCGGATCTTAACGACGTGTGGAAAGATTTCATTAAATTTATGATTAAAACCCAAATATTGAAGAAGACCTATTTTGGAATTAGAGGAATAGAACATTTAAATTTGGATAAATATATAAAAGAAGACAGGTTAGTGATGCTAAGACCCAGTTGGGCCATCATTAAAACAGAAAGTGGGGCTACACAAATTATTTTTGCCTGTTACCTGCCTTGCATGTCATTAAGACTTGTTATTATGCCACACAATGGTACGGATATTGGTCAAAATAACGAATATGCTGATGAAGCTGTTGGATGTATGAAACAGCAGTTGGATGCTTGTTGGAAAGTGTTTGCAAGACTCATGACCAAATCTTCCATAGATAATTTTTTCGTTCGTAAATTCAAGAATGTAACATGCTATTTGCTTCTCACCGGCTGTCATAACAGTCCAATTGAAGGCACGCACAAGATGCCGTCGAAAGAACAGCTTGAGAGGCTGGATCCGTACAACTTTGATGATTCTCTTATTCCATACGTAAGAAGTATATTTCCTCCACTTAATTTTCTCAAATTAGTGTGTCCAAATGATTTCCCATCTAATTATTGTTGCATGAAATAAATTTTATTCCAAATTTTGAATTTTACATCTGTGCTTATTTCTGGTGTATTTCATTAAATTGGATATGGCATATTTTTTTTTTATTTGGGTCCTAACCTCTAACAAAGATTAAAGAACTGCGTTGAGCAGAGAAATGTCGGATCGAATTGTAAAGCAGACGATAATAAGTTGTTGATAAATTGAAAGTATATTCAAATAAATTCCATCTTAGAAGTTTATCCGAGAGCTAATAAAATCTTTAATTCTTTAATTATTTATAGCGCAACTATAACATTTTAACAAATCGCAATGAGAATGTTGTGGTCCATGAAATTGGTTGGAATTGGTGAAATATCGTAGTAAGACAAAATTACCTTTATTACAAAAGGTCCCTCGCCATCCCGGATTGCAAAGGCACATCTGGGTCAGGTAAGTTTCACTGGGAGAAACTAAACCTACTACACAAGTTCCCTCTTCCCCGCAGGAAGTTGTCTTCAATAGCGTTGCATTCATTTGTTCCTTCTCGCGCCTATTTCCAGCTTCGTATCTCTTGTTGTAACAGATTTTGTCCTCCCGAGAACAAAAATCTTCCACATTCAAACCTCCCCCTGTTTTTCCGACATGCAGATCGAATAGCTGGAATTAATAGATTGCTGGAAATTTACAATTATTCAGAAAAGAGGATTAGTGTAGCCAGACATTCAAAACATGTATAATCACGTCTTTTAGCTTTCATAAGTTTTGACCAACAATTTCCGCCTCTAGATTATTTTCTTTCAATTAAAGGAATAAAATTAAAACCTTCCGACAATTGAAGTCGAAAAATACTTTTGTTTATTCTGCTATGTAATGTACACCTCATATTCGTAGCTTAATCTATCTAAATCGATCTAAAATAAATACCATCACTTAAACAATCTATAGAACAAATAATATGTGATAACCTCAGCATTGTGCATAAAGTTTTTGATGCATCCATCAAATCCATCTTTCATGACATTCGGTGGAAAGTTCGTTTTGTGATCTTGATGTCTCCCTCCAATACTTAGGAGAGAATTGACATTCAATCTCCGACCTTCACCAGGAGTATCGGCGAGCGATTCGCATGATTTTCTGTCCTCAGAAGGGGAGGAATCGCTGTCAGACTCCTGCAATATGATTCCGTTCTCGCACCTGTCCACCACCAGCTGAACTGTCTGAGTGATATTTTTTCTTATTCATGTTTGTGCCAATTCGATTGTTTTAGATTTGCGGAGTTTAAAGAATTAGTTCATTTTTTATGTACACTCTCCAGCTTTTCGATATAAACAAAAATATTGAAACAAATATAATTAAACAGAGATAAATCATTTGATTACAACAACAAGAATATTGGATGCTGATACAGCAACACCGATTTAAACAATTGTTTATTAAAAATCGTTACAAAAGAATGTAAGCTTTAGTGCTTCGTCCCATATGGCAAACATAAATACTTAACCAATACAACCTATAACCCTCTCCCCAAAAGTTTCAACGGAAACTTAAGGGTCACCGAAACAAATGGGGAAGTGAGAAGCACTAACCCTTGTGTTTATGATGACATCAATACGGTGCCATTTTCCATCGTTCAATTTAGAGGTCCTTTTAACGCCTTGCTTATCATTTCCGTCCAAACTTAATTTGATTTCTCCGCTGCCCAAGTTGATTCTCATGTAAGGATAACCGCCTCTCAACTCCAGCAACATGAAGTCTTCATTCGAATCTGGTCGTCGTTCCATCAGAGGTCCATAAAACAAAAGCAGACCATTTTCCTAAAGTTGGTAACAATTATTATAAATACTTATATATATATATATATATATATATATGGCATCTCGGAAAGACGAGGTCGCCCATGGCCCAGCAAGTCAGGTGCGACAAATCACTTCTGCTACCTCAACGACTACTGAAATATGCCCTCAGGGTTCCTACCGAAAGGAAAGGGAGAATGATGAACCCATCACTGGACCTACGGATTTCGACCGGCCTGTTATAACAATCACCGATTTTAGGACTGCCCTGGACAATGGCGCGCCAGGCAGCAGGTGTATTTGCGGGAAATCTTTTGCTTCAAGGAAGGGAATGAAGATCCATCAGACAAAAATGGGTTGCATTGAGAGACAGCGTCCTGTCGCGCAAGAGCCGACACATAAAACGCCGAACGACACCGGGCAGGAGGCACACCACAGTCCCGAGTTGGTTCGAGTCTCTCTTCCAGCATCAGACCCAGTCAGGCAAAGGATCAAATTTCCTCCAAGCAAAGACATGAAAGTGTGGCAAGAACTGGATGGCAATCTCGCAACCGGCCTCAAGAGAGTGATGAAAAGAGAAGGCACTATGAAGAGCTTCTCCGATTTCATCTACGCTTCCTGCCTAGAGAAGTTCGGGTCTGTCGAAGTCAAGCGCCCCACAAAACCCAAAGAATCCAGGCGGCAGATCGAGCTACGAAATTTGAAGCGCGAGAAAAGGGTCCTTCGCAGCAGATGGAAGAGTTCGGGTGAGGCCGAAAAGGCCGGTTTGATGGTGCTGTGGGAGGAGGTCAAAGGAAGAATCAACACCCTCCGTCAAGTAGAAAGGGCGAGACAAAAGAGGTACGAGAGAAGGCGAGCAAGACAAGAATTTTTCAGAGATCCGTATCGCTACGGGAGGTCACTGCTCGAACCACCAAAATCAGGGACTCTTGTTGCTTCAAAGACGGAGCTAGAAGCACACCTCACCAAGACGTACACCGATGCTCTTCGCAGCACACCGCTTCCTCAGAGAACTGAGATTCTGGAAGCACCTTTCCCGGATCATCCATTTCAAGAGGCAGCTCCATCGATCGAGGAGGTTAAGGGAGTCGTGAAGAAGGCAAGAAACCGCTCCGCGCCCGGGCCCAACGGGATCCCATATCTGCTTTACAAGAGATGCCCAAGAACGCTCAAGCTGCTCCACACAATAATAGTTTCCACCTGGGCCAATGCCGCAGTCGACAACGAATGGAAAGTAGCGGAAGGTGTGTACATTCCGAAAGAAAAGGAATCTAAGCACATAAACCAGTTCAGGCCTATTTCGTTGTTGAATGTCGAAGGGAAAATCTATTTCTCATGTCTAGCGGCAAGGCTGACTACGTTCATGACAACAAACAAGTACATCGACACAGCAGTTCAAAAGGGAGGCATCCCAGGTGTGCCGGGGTGCATTGAGCACACCGCAATGATATGGGAGGCGATCCAGAACGCAAAAAGGAACCAACTCAGTCTACACGTCGTGTGGCTCGACCTGGACAACGCCTATGGATCGGTGCCCCATCAACTCCTCTGGAAGACGTTAGAGATCCACCATGTTCCTGGAACGGTGATTGAGGTACTCAAGGAATACTTCAACGGTTTCGTGATGCGTTTTTCCACAAAAGATTGCACCACGTGTTGGATCCCTCTGCAGATCGGCATAGCCATGGGATGTGCCATTTCTCCATCGCTGTTTGTGCTTGCCATTCAAGTCGTTCTAAATGCAGTAGGAGCTGAGATCCCCGAGATGCGTTTGGGTAAAGGGGTGTTTATGCCTTCAGTAAAGGTTTTCATGGACGACACCACCATAGTTCTAAACAGGCAGCAGATTGTCCAAAGAGCCCTTGACAAGCTCAGTGATCTACTCCAATGGTGTCGCATGGCTCTGAAGCCCGCAAAATCCCGGAGTCTTTCTCTCACAAGAGGGAGAGTTCGCAGCGACGTGTGCTTCACCGCCGGAGGACAACGCATTCCGACGGTCTCAGAAGAGCCAGTAAAGAGCTTGGGAAGAGTTTTTGACGTGTCCCTCCGCGACAAAAACCAGGAGGCAGCCACTGTCAGTAGGATGACCGACGGTCTGAGAGCGATTGCAGAATCGCCGCTACAGGGCAGATTCAAAGTCTGGCTCCTGCAGTTCGTCCTGCTACCAAGACTGCTGTGGCCATTGACCATCTACGAAATAGGCCTGCAGTCGGTAGAAGAGATGGAAAGGAAAATAAATCGGTGTACGAGGAAATGGTTCGGGTTGCCGCCTTCGCTATCGTCGATCGCCCTGTACAGCAGAAGCACACGGTTGAGGCTGCCCCTCAGATCCATCGTTGAAGAATATAAAATTAGCAAAATCAGAACTCAATGGTCGCTCAACAACTCCAGTGACAGCAGGGTCCGCGACGTCATGCCGCAACTCCGCTCAGGAAGGAAATTCAGAGCCCAGGAAGAAATTGAGGAATCCGAGGCAGTCCTAGCCTTCGAGGAGAAAAGAGGACCCGTGCAGGTAGACCGCCATGGAGTCGGATGGAACCATTTTCCAAGATGGTCCACAGCGAATGTGCAGACAAAAGCCGCCATGATAATCCAAGAGAGAAGGCGAGAGATGGAGACCGAAAGGATTGCGCTGGCAGTGCAGCAAAGCCAGCAAGGACAGTGGACAACCTGGGAAGACGTCATCCAAAGATCCATCACATGGAAAGACATTTGGAAAAAGTCTCCCCTCCGCTTGGCATTCCTCATAAGGTCGGTCTACGATGTGCTCCCTTCCGGGTCCAACTTACAGAAGTGGGGGATGGTTCAAGACGCCAGCTGCGAGCTCTGCGGAGGTGAGCAGTCACTCCGGCACGTGCTTTCATCATGCACGTACGCCCTTGCTCACGGTCGCTACACTTGGCGACATAACCAAGTCCTGCAGGTCGTGGTCGAAGCGGCTAAGACGGCATGCTCCCAGGCGAATGCCCGAGAAATCGCGGCACCAAGAAGAATGTACTTCTTAAGAGAGGGCTCAACACAGCACCGCAAAAGGAACATGGCCCAAATGAGGGACTTGCTGTCCACAGCCAAAGACTGGACAGTTGCGGCTGACCTGCAGGGAGAAAGGCACTACCAACAGGTGCTGCAAGAGAGCGGCAAGCGGCCTGATCTGGTGCTGGCGTCGGCAGCAACCGATTCCGTCATTATCGTAGAGCTGACGGTCCCATGGGAGGACCGAATTGATGTCAGCAATGCTCTGAAGAGCGACCGTTATGAAGAGCTGAGGATGGATTTAGAGGGGAAAGGTTATTGCGCCCGTGTGTTACCAATAGAAGTCGGAGCGAGAGGGCTGGTAGGCAAGTCTACATACGCCTTTCTCAGGAAGATAGGCCTTTCAAACAGGCAAACTAAACAGTTCGTCCAGAAAATAGCCGAGTCCGCAGAATCGGCTTCTCACTGGATCTGGACAACGAAGGACCGAAGGTAAGCCTCAGACACGGCGAGGCTAGTCGTCCCTGTCCACTCCACCAAAACAGGGACGCCAGTGTAAGACCAGGAAAGAGACACCCCGGACGGCATTCACACCAAAGTGATATAAGAAGTGCCGTAATGGCTGCTTTGACGGTTTTTCGGACGGCGGAGCCCTCGCGGAATTTTTCGTAAAATGGCGGTGCGAGTATTGTTTGTTTGTCGGAAGTCGTTGTCGGGTTATCGGAAGAAAGTATCTGGCAGGGACATCCGCTTGATCAACGGATGCGGCCCAGCCCCCGAGAGTGTCAGGATTCAGGGCCGAAACACTCGTAGAAGGGGCCATTCCTCTGAAGATCCCTGTCAGAACGCTCGTTCAAGAGTTTCTATCAATATATATAAATAAATGGATATTTGTATATATCGATTTAAACAATTGTTTGTTAAACAACCCTTAAACTGACTTTCAAAGTTACGAATTCAAAACTGGTATGACTTTCGTCGCATTGGTCAAGACCAGGAAACCATGCATAACCATCTCCATTGAAGCTAATGTGTGTTTGTTGACAACGAGGTCCTTTGTATCCGACAGGACACAGGCATCTGAAATTTTATTTTAGAGGTAATTCCATTTAAAATTATAAATATCGAAAATATTCATTTGGGTGCCGTCGTAATAATTTACATCTATATTATATGTAGTACATATTGCACATTAAATTATAGTTTTTGATGCAAATATCAAATTCAGAAAAGAAGAAGAGATATGGAGGAGAGCGAGAGGATCGCAATGGCAGGCAATGGAGATGAGGACTCCCTGCAGAAATCCATAACATGGTAAGAAATATGGAGCACGACTCCCAAACTTACACGATTTTTTCTCTATTTTCATTTTACTGTATGTAAGAGATAACTTACAAATGTGAAAACTCAGGCAAAACGCCGAATGTTTTGAGGAGAAAGACTATCTGTCACGTGATGTTGCAGTTAAGTATCTATCCTCTGTCCTTTAACGTGGCATCACAACCAGATTGATTTAAACAACATAAAAATATCTTTTTTGTTTGTGCTTATACTTTTAAAAACATCACCTTTGCAGTTTATTGGATTTGTTTATGTTCAAGGTTCAAGAGATAAAACATTGACTTGATAAAACATTAAACTTTTTATTTAGTCACTACAATATTATTTATTAAGTAATTTTAAATACACGAAAAAAAAACTCACTCAACACTGGAAAATGCCTGGACACAAGTTCCTCCATTAAGGCAAGTCCCGGGTTGGCATTCGAGGCCCTTTTCACCCAAGAAATCGTGCCCTTTGCAACTGCACTCTGCATACGACGTTACGAGGACTCCAACAAGAGAGGATGAGTTTGTGTTGACTATGAGTGGATCGCTGTCTGAGGTCACAACCCTGGTCGTGCATCCCTTCTTGTTGCCGTAGCACTGCTTCTCATCGAGGCATTCGTCAATCGGAGACATTAGCAACTGTCCCCCCAGAATTTCTTCGAACTAAAAATTCATGTTATTTATACAAGTAATTAAGAAAATATTGCTTAAGGGGTTCGCAAAATTATTTAATTTTAATTATTTTCAATTGCTTCATTTTGATGAAAATTTAAAGAAACAAAACTAGGTCAAAAACTCTCATTGGTTTGCCTGTCATAATTTAAATTAAAAAACCTCGTCTCTGTAAATGCTAAGAATTCCATTGAGCTTCGAAGGCCTCAAATAAGGAGAGGCGTGGACAGAGAATCTGACATCCACGACGTTGCTTAGAGATGGAGTGTTTATGATGGATATTATTTCAACATCGGAGGGTTGGTATTTTGGACCCAATTTCTTCGACAATAGACTGGCAAATAGGTCCATTTTGCTCTGACCGTATTCTGATGTTTTGGCGCCTATCTTTTCTCGGCGTATGAATTCTTCTGCTGTGATGCCTAAAATAGTGGTCATACTTATATTTTGTTCGTCAATGCGTAACAATAAAATGTTATTGGTGCAATTATACAAATAATATGTAATTGAACAAGTATTTTATTTTTTAGAACATATTTTAAATTTACTCCAACCTTCCATCCTAAAGGATCCGAGATTATTGAGTGCATCGTCTGTAATTTCTTTGACTCTTACTGTTATGGTCGACGTAACCTCTTTCTTCCATACCAAGTCATGAACTTTGACCCTGAGATAGTATTCTGAACCTCTCAAGCGACCTTTGCTGTACAAGTGACCTGTATGTCTTTCGATGCTGTTGTAGTGAAGTTTAATTGGGATTTATTATATAAACATAATGTTCTGCATCAGCAAGAGTTCGAAAATGGTTTTATGATTCTTCGTTGTAATTTCTGTTATTGCTGTGTTATTGCAAGTGTCAAAAGACGTGTTAACTTTACGTCCAATCGTTGAAGGGAGAACTTCATTTTAAAATGTCGAATAGCAACATTTGTTTTGCAATAAAAATACAAAAGATGAACAAAACAAGAATTTAGACGCGAAGATGTCATAAGTTCCAACAAATGACAACAACAAACCCAAACAAATCTTCGTCGTATTTATGACCCAGGAGATGGAATGTCTTATTGGAAACATCCCAGTCATCTTCATCTTCCGCGTAAACATTTCCAAATGGAAGAGTTTCAAATTCCCCTCGCCATCCTTAAATATTCAATTATATCCGTGACGGACGCTGACGTCCGTATTTAACCGAACCGCTTTTTCTTTCAACAACGTCCAAGAAATTGCATAAAATGTCAAAACTTATTTTTGCAATTATTAGAAAATAAAAGGATAAACTTTGGAATACATCTTAATGTGCTTATAATAATAATAGCAATTTGCATTAATAAAATTTTAAAAATTATACATCGGAACATAAAACGGCGGTGCAAATCTTGGAATTGCCTTTATAATTATAAAGGATGGTTGCATATAAATCAATGAAAGTACATAATTAACCACGATTATTTTTCAATATTATTATCAAATAAAACGAAAAATGTTGCAATACAAACGGAAAGCGGCATTAAATACTATAATATTAACATTAAATAAAATATTGTCGGCAATGGTCAGACTGAAAAACTGATTATATTCACATACGAACTAACATTGAATGAAACAGACCAACGTAGTTGTAGACAAGAACGTCCTTGTGACCAGGGTAGTGTTGATTGTCGTTGATGTCCCCAATGACCACAGTCAGGGTACTCGTGCCACTGACAGGGGGACTACCGCTATCCTTGAGTACGATGGGTATTCTGAACTCCTTGCGGGTCTCCCTGTCAAAGGTCCTCAGAGTCCTGACCAGACCGGCCCCGACATTATTTTCGCCCCCGTCTGTGATTGGTCAAAACGTTATGACATGTCATTAGCCGTCGCGTGACTTGCTACGCTTTCAAATTAAATTTCCGTCGCATGTCCCAATGTCATTCTTTTTTAATGCGGTTATTCAATATTTTACACATTTTAACGAATAATCTTTCAAAATAATTGGACATTCACGTTAAAAGATTTGAAATTAGACTTTTTGGTTGCTATGATAAATATTTTTTATTTAAATATTTGTTACAAAATCGTTATGAATACCACAGGATGTTGAAATGGAATCAGTTTGCTGGAATTAAGCCGCTTTAATATTTCGGTGATCTTTCAACATAACTGATGTTGTTACTGCATTTCAATGCCATTTCAGTGTTTACGGACAACAGGTCGCCGATGTTCCATAAATTCAATAATAATTATGATAATGATGATGATGAAGATGACGACGACAACATCAATAACGATAATTCAAGCGCAACGAACCACGAAGAAATCTGAACTCAAAATCAGCACAGGTCGGGTTGCTATGGCAAGGACAGACACCGCCACAAGGAAGCCACATTTCAAACGGTGGTCCGTTGGAGGCAGTATCCCTGTCCACTGCGCTTATGACTACCACCGTCTGCCCGGGGGGTCTGTTCTCGTAGACCACGGGACGATAGGAGGACGCGAATTCAGGTGGATTGTCGTTGACGTCACTCAGGTGTACCATTAAGGTGCCAGTACCGGTTTGTGGCGGGTTACCTGGTCGGTAAATGATTCAGGTGTTGATGGAGGTTTGAACTGAGGTGCAGGTGGCAGTAATTAGTGCTGTTGTGATGGTGCGCGTGTCTCCCTTACTGTTTGCCCGTTTGCTGTATTGGTGACGGTTAATTATAGCAGTTTTATTAATCTCACTGTGTTAGTGATTGTTGTGTGTGTGTGTGTGTATACAATACGTTGTAATAGTACCGAGTATTTCTTCAGTGAATGGCAAGGCTCATGGAAAATGTTCAAGAACGTTTATTGAATTTTTATCTCCACATTGTTGAGAATTATTCGTAATGTTGTGAATATAAAATAAAACTTGAAATTATTTGTTGTTTTTCATTCTATAAAATATATAAAACCTATCAAACGTACCTCTGTCAATGGCCAAGATGTGTATTCTATGGCTCTGAACGAGCTCTCGATCGAGTAATTTCGAAGTTGTCACCAGTCCGTTGCTGTCGATGGAAAATTTTCGGTCCACATCCGTGTTTCTGTCTATGGAGTATCTGGGTGGTTACAAGCATTAATTTGAGCAATGATTTTAACCATTGCCGTCCATTCATTAATAATATTATTTCAATGAAAATTATGGCCTAATAATTATAATTCATTATTCACTTTGTAGCAGTTAATCTTATAAGATTAAATCAAAATATTTACAAGTCTCATTGACTGATCGAAGCAAAAAGGACAAAGGCATTAACGAAATATTTCAATCAAAATTTATACATGTTGAGGTTAATGGTTAGAAGTTATTATTTTCTAGAAAATAAAAATTAATAAATAAATAAATAAATGATTTTCCACGATGATAATTGAAAAGACTTTTTGGGATTTTCCATTTTGTTTTTTTTGTTGAATTTGTCGTCATCGAGTTTCTAATTTTAGAACGTGACGCCGAAAGTACGTACGAATTGAAAATGTTTCTTGGCGAGGAAATGAATCTCTTCAAGCACTGATTCCTGATTTCGTACTTTTTCTTTTGTATTTTGTTTTGTCTTAATTTACTCCTATTAAAACTTGTTGTTGTTGTTGTCGTTGTTGGTGATGGTGATGGTTGGAGTGATAAGGACGACGACGATGATATTTTCGTATTTGTTGAAATTAATGTTATTATTATTGTTATTACAACATGTATGTACGTAGGTATTTACTTTTTTCATTTACAAAATTCATTTACTGAAATGTTGAATTTAAAAAAACCTGAACAATTTGTTGATTCCCGTGTCCTTATCTGAGGCGCTGAATCTGTGAAGCGTCGTTCCAATGGTGACGTTTTCAAAGATGGTCACCTGTTTGATTGAAGTATCAAGATCATCGTCATCGTCTACTTTGTTTTGCAAAGTGTCCGGCATTATTTTAGTGTTAGCTATAATCTTGAATGCAAATGCACTAAATAAATAATTAATTATCAAATACAAACATAAACAAACTGAAATACATAAACATGATTCAATCAAAATAAGGACAGTAGCGTTTCTCAGAGCAACGAAATCCACTTCTTGATTCAATTTCTGCATTTTTGATCGACTGAAGAAACAATAAAGAAGCACATTGGATGAGAAGAAACATTCATCTTGGAAGTTCTACTTTCATCAGAAGGAAAACTAATTGCTGTCCATTTGTCTCGCTTTCCGAATCATCTCTGGAAATTCCCGGGCTTTTTGAATGATTTCAGAGGAGGCACGAAAATGAGCAATTCCGAAGACGCAATCCGTTTCATCTTCATTATTTTCTCACGTCATCTTTACATCATCATCATCACTATCATCAACGGAGTTATCAACATCGTCGTCGTCGTCGTCTTCAAACTAAAACATGTCACGTCTCTAATCTTTCTAAGATCAAAACTCGGCAAACAGCATCATCATCATCGATACCAACGCCAGCAATACCATACCACGAGGAATGTCAGTATTATTATTATTATTATTATTATTATTATTATTATTATTATTATTATTATTATTAACGACATAATTATTATTAAAACATTCCAAAAATAAGGAAAAAAATTGTAAGCCAAACCTTTTTGCTGTTGGGCACAAAAACAGGTGGATTGTCATTGGCATCGGTGACCTTGACCTCAACGGTCGTGACGTCAGTGTGACCAGGGTCCGTGTCTTGCACGTACACGGTGACGTTGAATACGGGATTCGAAAGCGAATCAAAATCTATTGGCTGGTGTTTAATAATAAATTCTATAATAAATACCATAATAATAAATTTTATAATAAATATCCTTTATAGAACTTTTCTCAGAGGAAACAATTGGAAATGGATTTAAAGTTACTGATTATCGGACCAAATCAATTGATGAGTGACCAAACTGATCATATAACATCCTATTTGTCCAAGCAACTTGATTTGTTTTGTCATAGAAGACGTCATTGCAAAACAAATGAATCAGAATTAAATGCAGTTATTTAAATGTTTAGCAGACTGTTCTAGCATAGATTTTCAAAGGCGCTATAAACGATTACTAATTCGAAGAGAATATTTATATATATGTACAGGGTTAGATTTATAAATCAATTACCTTGAACACCTTGAGTACACCTGTATTAGTAGCCTCGACTGTCATAATGTAGAAGTGTTCTCTGTCCATTTCACTGAGGGTGTAAGTAAGCTTTGCGTTGTGCCCCACGTCCTTGTCAGTTGCCGACACGGATATGACGGACGAGCCAACGGCTGCGTCTTCGGAGATGGTCGCACGGTAGATGGGGTGGTTGAAGCGAGGCCTGTGGTCGTTGATGTCGTCGATGATGATGGTCACGGTTGCACTCGCTGCCAAAGTTTAACATCCGCTTACGATCGGTTCGCTTGTAACGTCGGGTTTGGCATCGTCTTAGGACATGTTTCTTAATTTCAATGTTACTGCTAGGAAATATATCTTTTTATTGAGTTTTTATTCTTCATGTTCGCATAATTGTATTGTTATGCATATTTTTTGTACATGTTATTATACATAATTTTAAATATACAAGTATTATTTAATAACTTAGTCAAATAAATAAATATTTATTTACGATCAATACTGAATAATTGTTCATAAAAGACTTCACTTATTTGTACGTTAAATTGAAATTAATGCTTGGATTGTTTTCCAAACTAACGACTACAAAATCACTGTCACATCATCATCGCTTAAGAAATCAATTGTTTGTCGCATAAAATGCTGTTGGATAATGAAATAAGGACATCTTCATCAGCCTGGTAACATAATTGCTATCGTGACGTTGTATGGGAAAGGATGGATGGATCATTAATTTGCTAATTGAAATTGCTTCAGGATTTAATTACATTCATTCGACCATCCATCACTTTCTCGGGAGAAAACTCTTTTTTTATTATTTTCCTTTTAATTTCTTTAAATTTCACTCTCGAATTAAATCGAGAAAATCTTTGGAAAATTTTTCGATTCCTTCTAAGCCACATTTGAGTTTAATGACGTCATAATGACCGCTAAAGTAACAGTCCTTCCTGTTTTGAATTATGGCGGGAGATTTTTTATGCGTTTTTGCTTTCCGCTGAAATTTAGAGAAACATTATCCGATCAATTTTAATGAATGCAATCTAATAAAAAACGAAAATTATAAAACATTAATTATATCGCTTTAAATTTAAACTTTATTATTATAACAACTAATCGAAGCAAACCTATCATGGGTGGAATTCCTTTATCCCTAGCTTGAACCAGTACCTGATACTCGGCCTGAACTTCTCTATCGAGAGCGTTGTTAATCATAGTCGATATGAGACCCATGTGCGAGTCAATGGAGAAGAGGGGTTGATTACCCCTCATGGGAACTTGCTTGAGGGTGTAACCCACCGAACCGTTGTTACCGTTATCGGCGTCTGTGGCTATTACCGTCAGTACCGTCATTCCTGTAATGCAATTTCTATCAGAAATTGGTATCCACGCAAGAGCTATTGAAGAATCGTAAACTAGAAATTACTCCGCCGAAAACATACCCGCTCTCGAGTGTTCTAATATCCTGCCAACAAGTCGATTCCTGTCGAAGACTGGTGCATTATCGTTTATGTCCCTCGGCATGACCCTCACCTCGGCGTAGCCCGTCAAGGAGGGTTGGTGCGAGTCCGGTTCGTCGTGGGCCAAGACGTTAAAGTTCCACACGGGTCTGCCCCTTCCGTGGTCGCGATCGAGCGACTTGGTGAGGTAAATTTCGCCTGCAATGGAACCGTTTCTGGAAGTCTTTAGACTTTAATGTTTCCAATATTTTGTGATAAATGACAGTCATTTATCAATGCCATGAAAGTCAAAGTAATGGGAGTACATTTGTCAGAAAACAAACTTTGAAGAGCCCCGTTCGGTCGGTGTGAGGAATGTCTCTTAGACCTTCATCAATAACAACAACTAGGTCGTCCAACATCATTAACTCACTCAATCCTTAAACCATCCCGCACTCCTTGAGTCCCTTCTCGCTAATAACTTGAATCAGTCATTCATTCTTCATCGACCCATCTACTTATTCCTCCCAACTCGCACAGTCACTCACCTGTGTGCTCGTTGACAAAGAACGTTCCATCATCTGCAAACTGCCCCGTTAGGCTGTACTTGACGACAGAATTTCTATCGATATCAGGATCGGTTGCCCTGACCTGAAAGAACCGCCAAAACGAACGATTAGGCAGCGAAACCGCCACTAAGAGACAATTAGTCGAGAAACAGAAAGAAATACGACTGCAATCATCAAAGGTGACAGTGATCCTTTGCCAGCGTTTCTTTCCCGAAGCTCTCCCGCCAGGATTGCTGGCTGCGAAGCCACGGGGACGAAAATAAAGTAATCGATCGAACCGAGTAATGGACTTTAGATCTCCTTGCGAAATTGTGTCGATTTTGTTTTCTAAATAATTCAAGGATTAAAAAAGGAGACGAAATGGAGGCTTTGATTTGTTTTAAATTTTCCATCCCGAAGAAACGGATTGAGACGGATGGAAGGAAATGAGACGAGGAAATAAGTGGTCGAGGCTCCAGAACTGGAGTCGAGCACAGGACTCGATGTTGAATTAATTCTCTTGTAGCTTTAAATCCCGCTAAAGACAAATGTCTCGGTATTTCAAACAAGCGAGCAGATGTTACACGTTTTATTGCCGACGAGTTCTTGTTAAGTTGTTGTAAACCGTGTACAACCAACTGAGAAGTTTTTGAATCCGGGAAATCCATTTCTGTTCCGTGATCTAAGATGATGCGAAAGATTTAAAGCAACAAAGCAAACTGCAATGTCGGCAGTTTTCTCCTTTTTAAATTTTGAATTATTAATGTGTACTTACATTAATTATGAATATTTATCAACATTAACTTTTATCCACTTTTTAAACTTTTTTAAAATTTACAAATTCTTTTATTTTTAACAATTTACAATTAATGCTGGAAATTATTTGCTGCGACTTATTACAAAATGGTATTTTAAGCAGGTCAGGTAGAGAACGGTGCAGAAGCATTGAAGAAAGGGCTTAGCATTTTTAAACCCTTTCAGGAAAAATGTCAGAACTACTTTGTTCATATTTCATCCGCAAAGCACACATTCGTGAGTTATATTTAATAAATTTATATCCTTTAATTAAATTATACTTTTATAGTTTTATCTGTAAAACATTACACATTGTGTGGAGTATGAAATAGACTATAATTCGACAAATTGGTTCCTTAAACTAGATTGAGAATAGAAACTTTGATAAATAAAATATATACTCAATGCAATGACATTATGTGCAATACAAACAAGGCATACAATACCTGTATGTGCGTGTAAATAAATACTCGATCTTCTCAGATAAGATGATGAGATTGCAGTTTTAGCCAATAAAATGCTTTAAAATCGTAATAAAAGTCCTTTTATGTGAGCGTGTTATGATGTCTGTGATGAATTCACCACTGACCCTCGGAGCCAATTTATTGTTGCTCTTGTAATATTTATTAATAATATCTTCGATACCACTCACCATCACAGTCATCATCATCGTCATCATCACTACTATCGCCATCGTCGTCGTCATCATTTTTCGATATTCCATCAATAATGGTCCACTCACAGAGAGGAGATATTTTGGGTTGTTCTTGGAAATTCCAGGTTCTTCTTCCATGACATCTGTGACGTTGTAAATGTTGTTGTCGAACAGCGGGGGATTATCATTCACGTCGAGCACCTGCACTCGAACGTGGGTGGTGTTGGTGAACTTGTCATCGAATACTCGGTAAGTCAACATGTACTCCTGCAACATCATCGTCGTCGTCTTCATCACCATCAACATCATCATCATCGTCGTCGTCATCATCATCATCATCATCGTCATCGTCGTCGTCGTCATCGTCGTCGTCATCGTCATCATCATCATCTTCATCATCTTCATCTTCATCATCATCATCGTCATCGTCGTCGTCGTCATCGTCATCGTCATCATCATCATCTTCATCATCATCATCAACATCATCTTCGTTGTCATTTTCGAGTGGGTCTCAAATTAAAAAACTGACAACGTTAAAATAAAAAGTCTTCGTCGGCATTTGAAACTTCACGTCGACAGATGGAGCACCACAGACACCTTTCATTCACTCAAACCATTATTCCGGATTTACCCTGGGACCATCCTCATAGTCCAAATGGCCTCGAACTTTGACTTCTCCGAGGTCGGGAACAACTTCGAAGGCATTACCGGTGTTGCCACCGACGATGGAGTACGTCAGTCGGTTCTCTGAAGAAAGATTGCACTGACTCGTCACTGCACGAATAGTTGGATTTCATTCGTACAGACCTTCGTCGCGATCTTCGGCAGTGACGGTTATGATGACCGTTCCAGGGTCGGTATTTTCTGGCACCCTTGTGGTATACAGGTTATCCTTGAAGAAGGGAGAGTTGTCATTCATGTCAGTAACTCGTATCTGCACTTCTGCTTCTCCTGAAAACACGACCCGATATTTAACGCCACTCGTACCTCGATGCTTTCCGTCTAACCCATGTTAGGAGTTCCTGGTGGATAGTGATTCGGTCGATCGGAGGGTGCCCCGTCTTCTGCTAATACGGTCAAGTAGTACTCGTTCTTGGCCTCGCGATCGAAAGAGGACACGGATCTTATGACGCCGCTCTCACGGTCGATGCTGAATTTGTCGTAATCCGCACCAACCTCTTTGATTCGGTAGTAAATCTGCATTAAGTGAACCTCAATGGTCGTCAATGTATTTTTTTCCCTTGGATTCCGGGGACTTGTAATTGCAATTTATTTCGAGATTCAATTTCAGGAAATGCCTCGAACGTTATCCTACGAGGACAAATTGTATATAATTCCTCAAAATGTCACAAAATTTGAAAACTCGTATAATGTTCGTGAGTTGAGGACAATTTGTCATGTCGATCAATATTTCTGAATAGCAGAAAATTTCGATTCCCTCTCAAAAAAAAAAACATGATTCGCTGAACTTTAAAGCTATTATGTGCAGCACAACGGTGCAACACAACGATGCAGCAAACCTTTTTGAAATCTGGGAATTGATCCTTGTCCGTAGCAGTGACCGCAATAACTTCCGTGCCGGGCTCCAAATTCTCGGCCACACTCCCGGGGTACCTGCCGTTCTCATCGAGTCCGACAAATTGTGGAATTTCGTCGTTTTCGTCTCTCAAGTCGATGACCAGTCTCGTGTCGTTGTGCAGCGAGTTGGTGGCCCTGTTCTGCACGTGGTTTCATGGTTCATTTATTTGCGTCCGCAGGCCATTAAATTCAACCCGGCAACATAAACTCCACCCACCCACATAATGTTCATCGGCATTTTTAAACATCATCCTCAACATCGACTCGACATAAAACCCTCTTACATCATTCATCATCGTCTCCACCAGAGAACTCCAGTTAAAGAGTTAAAATGTATTGACGAGATGTGGTTGGGGTGACAATTAATTCATGTGACATACGTTCAGAAACGTACGTAAAAGCGGTGCAGAACATCGGAGGCTGGCGTGCAGTCGTTAATATTTCAAACTCACGGCAGCTTTAATGGTGAGGATGTACTGCGGCAGTGCCTCGTAATCCAGCGGTCTGTAGGTGAGGAGAACCATTTCATTCGTCACCTCGTCGATTCTGTGGTAAAAACTCCTCGGCTGTCCGTTCTGTTCCGGTATTTCTCCCGGTTGGATGACGTAGTTGACGAGCGAATCGGGTATCGAAGAGAAGGCTTTCAGTCTCTTGACCACGGTGTTGACAGGTGCGTTTTCGCTGATTCTGGCTGGCACGAGAGAGTAATCTTCCTGCCATTGAGGGTAGGCATTTGTCGTCTGCGTGATTTCAATATCCATGCGAACGAAACCAGATCTTGACGGAATTCCCTTGTCCCTTGCTTCGATTTCAATGGTCACCAATTCCCTCTGTTTGAAAGTTCGGGGTGGACATTTTAATGGTCAATATAAATCCCACTGAAAGGAGAACAAATCTGTAAATGAAAGATTTACAATAACGATGCCAATTTTCATCGGCAGCTCTCAATATAAACCACTTTTCCTGCCATATTATCGGACTTCCCAATTTATTTTATTTTCTATCTTTTTAAGAAATTTATACAAAAATTCTCCAAGAATGTAGCCTAATTATGGAGGGAAAAAAATTCAAAATTTCCGGCAAACTTTTAACAAGTACCTCGATAAGATACGTTGTTATTTTAGAATATTTTTTATGATTTAAAATTAAAAGAAAATTTCAAAAGATGTAAAAAAATGTCAGAAAAATGTTGAAAATTAAATTTAAAAGATGATTTAAGCGAAGACAAGGAATGTGAAATGGAATTGCGAATAATTGAGGACAGCTTTTTAGAAGTTCACAGATGTTTGTTTCTCAAAACAGCAAAAAAAAATTGTAAAAACATTTCTTTGTCCTAGAAATTATAGACTTAGGCTACTGACTGACACGACTTACGCCAGACATTGGTCTTGCAACGGTAATCCAGCCATTGTACTGATTGACTGCAAAGAATCCGGAAGAATCATTGCTCAGGAAATATTCAACTTTTCCGTTGTCACCTGCATCTCTATCCGTGGCATAAACCTGCTTGATGCGTTTCCCGACAGAACTTCTTTCTTCGATGCTGGTGATGTAATGTGGGAGATTGAAGACAGGAGGATTGTCATTCTTGTCGCCAATCTTCACCCGAAATGTGCAGAAACCTGCGAATTATCGATCGATCGGTTGATCGATTGATGGATTGATCGATTGATGGATTGATGGATTGATGGATTGATTGATTGATTGATTGATTGATTGATTGATTGATTGATTGATTGATTGATTGATTGATTGATTGATTGATTGATTGATTGATTGATTGATTGATTGATTGATTGATTGATTGATTGATTGATTGATTGATTGATTGATTGATTGATTGATTGATTGATTGATTGATTGATTGATTGATTGATTGATTGATTGATTGATTGATTGATTGATTGATTGATTGATTGATTGATTGATTGATTGATTGATTGATTGATTGATTGATTGATTGATTGATTGATTGATTGATTGATTGAATGCTCGATTGATTTACAAGTTTAACATTTTCCCTTATTATTATAATCATTAGAAAGAATATCGCTGGTAAATACAATTTCCTGTCCAATCACGGCCGAGTATTTACTGGCTCATTAATATTCATGATGTTATTTAATATTCATGATCATCGCCAAGGAGATATTTGAGAAGAAATAAGAGTCTTTTCCTGAAAAACCAACATTCGGCTCATTATCATGACCGACGTGTTTAGTATCACAATCAGTACTGACTTGAAAATCTTTGTCAGACTCGATTGCTTTAGTAAGTTGTAAGTTGTGTCTTGCTTTACAATATTCACATAAATATTCAAGCATATTTTGGACTGATATATCCGTTATAATAATACACCACAAGTTGATGTTAATACTTTTGTGATTTCTTGCTATTAAATAGACTTTGACTTCTGCTCAAATAAAAAATTAATTCGTAAGGATATTCTTGTATTGTAAAGATTTACAGCGATAGGATTTAAATCGTATCATCCCTATCCAATGGACAATGTGTCAATCCTTGACCTGCAAGTGTTTGGGTCCCTTGGTCTTCAGCCTTGACAGTCACCCCGAAGTCAGTAACACCGAGTTGGGCTTCTCTGTCGAAGACATCGGAGGTTCTGATGATCCCCGTTTGAGGTTCGATTTCGAATTTGTCGTTGCTCAGATCGTTCGACTTGATGAGAGAGTAGGTCACGTTGCCGTTAGAACCGGTATCAGGATCGACTGCCTTGACCTGGAAATGCACGAGAGACAAAACGCATGCAGGGCGTGCCAACGATATACGTTTGAAATCGTTTTAGAACGGTCGTCGTTATAATTTAAACTTATTATGCTCATCTGAAAGTATCCATACGTGAAGGGTGTCGCGTTTGTAGGCGCGAAGCTTGCATCACGAAGGCGCTAGATAAATTAGCGTCTTGTTTGCCGCCACTCTCAGCAGTTGCTCCGTGGCGGAAAATTTCCAGCGAATAATTCAAGGATGTCGTTAGGAAAAATTTGAAAAAAAAAATCAACAAAAGAGGACGCCACTGTGAGAAGTTTTTATGAGATTCATTTTTGGTCGGGGATGGCTGGAAATTGAAAAGAAAGTCGTTTGTTTGGAAGTGGAAAAAACCGGAAGTAGATTCAAAAGTTCCACATGCGTCGTCACCTGGATCACAAAGGTTCCGACATTTTCTTTTTCCATGACCACAGGATTGTAGCTCGAACAGTCAGGGAAACGTGGTGCGTTGTTGTTGATGTCCTTGACCTCGATGATGACTTGACCTTGGCTCTTGCGGGTCGTCGTACCCCCACAGCACCTGCCATTGTCCACTGCAGTGACGTTGAGATGATAGGAAACTTTGGTCTTATCCAGGGGTCCCACCAGGGTTATAATGCCGGATTTCATATCGATGCTGAATGGGCCTTCTAATAGGCGTCCACCTGATTGTAGAAAGCGAATTTGTTTATCATAAATTTATCAAAAATTATAACAAATTTGAGAATGTTTGATCCACATTAACAGTAAACTGTCTGAAATTCAGAACCAAGCTTCAAAAAATCCGGACACGTGCCTGAGAAGGTGTACGTGACGTCATCGCCATCAGGGTCGTAAGCCTGCACCACGTGGACCACGGTGGATGGTGGCGCGTCCTCACTAACCATGACTTTTTCCAGGGGTTGAACGAACACAGGATCTTCGTCATTCACGTTCGTGACGCTGACTCTGACTGCTGCCGAGCCTCTCAAGGGTGGGGTGCCGTTGTCTGTGGCCACGATGGTAAAGTTGTACGTGTGATCGGCTATTCTGTCGTAGTCCAAACGTCTGCGTTTGTGGATGGAAAGAAGATGGCTCTTAATAACTGGAAGTGCACGTTCTTTCGAGAATCACCTACATCATCACCACTATGGTCGGCGTCATCGACGTCATGATTGCAATTACCATCGTCATAGTCGTCGTCATAGCTGTCGTCATCATCGTTGTCGTCGTCGTCATCACCAACGTCGTAGAGGTCATCTCCATCTCCTTCCTCATCTTCAGCGCCATCTTTGCTTGTAAAGGCATCGATGTGTTTGCACGGACGAACGTAATTAGAAATTTCCAATGCATGCGTTAAAAAGAACTATTCTCCCGGATTTTAGGTTCCTTTGGAATTTATTTGGCGTTAATTTAGTTTTGTTTTTATTAAAACATTCCTTTGTTAAGTATAAATAGTAATAATAGTTACGTAACAGAAGCAATATAAAAATAATATCAACAATGAAATGGCAGAATTATTAAGGATTAATATTAATTGTGAATTATTGAAGGAATATAGAATAATATTTCGAAACATATTCCCGTTTTTATACTCCCTCTTGCGTATGGAGCAGGTCATAAAAAAACAATTTTGAATCTCATTCGACTTTATCATGGAAGACTTCATCTTCGTGCATTACTTGCAATTTACTTACCTTCGAAAAAACAAAAAAAGACTTTCAGGAATAAAATAAATAATTATTTATGTTAGCACCAAACGAGATCCACAGATTAATAAACATTGGAAATCGATCGTTTGTTAGTAAACGGAGGGGTCGTGTTTAAATTAACTTATTTACATGTAATGAAATCATTTTAAATATTTTATACTTTTGTTTAAATTATTTGTTAAGAAATTATTGAATTCATTTTGTGCACCAAAGGTTCGATAACGAGAGTGAGCAAATTATGCGGATCAATCCATTCCAGGGTGTTCCATCTGCTTTTATTCTGGTTCTAGTTAAGTCTTGCTGCGACAGTTTTAAACGATGATAATTAATGCCAAACCTTTAATCCTCTGTTAATGTGATTTCAACATTAATATGATTTATTCGATTTCTTTTCGAAACTTTTGCATATATCATACATTCTTGTACCTGGAAGACATTTCAGGATGACGGATGCCCACCATAACCACTTCTTAAATTATCATCGTCGTCGTCGTCTTCATTAATGACCATCGTAGTTGTCGTCATCATCATTTATCATATGAAGACCACAACTTACCTGGCAGTTTTAACGTATCCAATGTTGTTGAGAGTTTGAACTGTGAAACTCCTGTCACTGACAGAATAAGTCAACTGTGAGTTGGTCACGGAGTCCAAATCTGTTGCCGTTACTGTATTGCCGGGTTGGTATTCATCATAACTTATTATTAGTTTATGTCAAATTAATATTAATATTGGTCAGTTATTATCGTTATTATTAGTATTATTATTAGTATTATTATTATTATTATTGTTATTAATCACGAATAAATAATCTGATAATCATTGAACTGAGATGGACAAAGATCAAACATTGAGTATGAAAACATAGTTAAGGAGCACTAAGGCATGAACGAAGGCAGAGTAAATGAAAATGAATGATGATCATTTCCACGGACATTTGGTTTTATTATTTCACCGCCATCATTATCATCATCACCACCACCACCACAACCATCATCACTATCATCACCATCGGCCAGAGATAGGTCAGCAGTGTGTTGTCGAAATATTTAGTTTCACGAGAGGTTTTTAGCCGCACATCAACAACAGCATCACGTGATCGCGATACTAAAAACAAGGACAAGTGAACCATGAAAAAGTGACTCAGCCTCAGGCATGTGGACCGGGAGAAAATTAAGCGCTACATCAAACCTTGTATGATGTCTGTTCCCACGGCAACAGTTTCGGCAATTCCTTGGACGATGTATTGAGACAGCGGAAATGTCGGTACGTTGTCGTTCATGTCGACCAGGTTCACGATGAGCTGCCGACGTAGACGGGCGAATGAACCGTTTTATGAACATCTTAAGTTATAAGAACATCTCGTGGACATGAAATGTCATCAATTGTAATAAAATTTATTCCCGCGTTTTGCCGTTTCTCGTAGATCGTCTGCCCAGCTAAGCGGTATGAGACTCGTGTTTATGGGTTACCAGCCTGGCGGACCTCTTGGAATGATGGTAATGCGATGGAAAGAAGGAGGAGAAAACAGGTGGTCTCGGGGAATATCTTGTGAAAAGTTGGAATGCAATCATCTTCGTTCATCCTACTCAACCAGCATCAGATGCAGCGCTATGCATTAATGCACACTTCAATGCACCCGGCGTATTTAAGAAGAGCAAGTCGTGAATTTAAGAGCATTCCATAAAACTAATGCAATAAAACGTTGTAGTCCTTAGGCGGACAAAGGTTTTTCTAAGTTTTTGTTTTAACTTAATTATTTCTTTCCGGATTTCTGCGCTGAATTCTTCGAAATTCATTTCTCGCAGACTTCAAGATGGCATCGATCAAAAGGAGTGGATGAAGTTATATTGATTCGGTGACTTGGACACATGAATGGAAGAATCGGATGAATGGACGGATGTATAGACATGTGAATGGACATATGTACGGACGGATGGGCGGATTGAAGTACCGCTGGATAAACTGATGGGTGAATGGATGACAAGCGGCCTCACAATGTAGAGAATTATGAATGAGTTCCCTTAGCGCAAATGGAGACCACCCAGGAATACATTTTTGGCTTTATTTGGTTTGATTTCGTTATTTCTCATTTAAGTCGAATTAAATCCGAGACAAATTAATTTTTTAAATTTAAAAACTAATTTTAATTCTATGCCATTTGTTCATATACTTTTACTGGAATGGATTGTATTAATGAATAATATAATCTTAATACTACTTAAATCCACCTTAGTAATAAAAATCTATTCGTTACACCTACCTTGCTTACAATGGCTTTGGCCTTATATTTGTTCCGAGTTGATTGACAAACCAAAGGAAAAACCAAATAAAATAAAAATATTCACATCGAAAGTCCAGCCACAAACAGATGAACGTCACCAATTTTCTTAAAAAATTACAATCAAAATAAAATAAAATTAACAAAATTACAAACAGAAATGGACAAACAGAACAAATCGATTGGAATAAAAACCGAATTGAATTAATTCAAATTCAACGTTCAAATTTCAAATTATTTCTTTTAAGAATGTGAAATTTAACATCGCAGGACAAAAAAAAAATCCGCAAGTTTTCATTGAACGTAGTTGAGTGCATTTCAGTGCATTGCAATAATTCACATGTCTCGATTAGATATTAATTTATTCTAAACTGCATAAGTTGACATTGTTGTCATTATCGTTATTATTATTATTATTATTATTATCGTTGTTGTTGTTGTTGTTGTTGTTGATGCCTCATCAACTCTTTTGGAAGGCGTTGGAGGACCATCACGTACCAAGACCCGTGATGTTGACACTTCAAACCTGCTGCAACGGTTTCGTCAAGAGGTTTTTGACGGCAGTTTACACAACAAGGTGGGTTCCACTCCATGTGGAAATTACTGTGGCTTGTGCCATTTCATAGTGTCTCTTTGTGCTGGAAAAGAAAATTCTGTTTAAAGCAGCAGAGTCCTACATTGGCCGGAGTCTCTACATGTCTTCAATTAAAGCGTAATGGATGACACAGATAAGATACCAAGATAAGATTATGGTCAATTTAATAGTTCCTTGAAAAATAGAATGGAGCAGGGAAGACGGTACTCTGAGCTCACGATGGACCTGGCCGACAAAGGGTACAAAGTACACTTCTTCGCCAAACTATGGGGCCTGGTGGGCAAGTCCAGCTACGATTTCCTCAGAGAAATTCATCTGCCCAGCAATGAAAGAACGTCTACAATGAAAAAAATGTCAAAAGCAGTCGAAATCGCGTCTCATCGGCTATGGTCAAAACGAGATAGCCAATATCGTGGTTTAAAGTCGAGCCAACAGAAAAGGCAGAGTCGGCCTCCTCCCTAAAGATCGGCGCATTAGCATTACAAACCAATAGGAGGCAAAAATAGGAAAAAAACCTCCTTACGTGGTCGGGGCAAAGGTACGCCTACTTAAGAAAAGAGGCTAAAGGACCAGTTCCAACTGCCCATGGTCAGACAGATCTCTTATTCCCAGGAACTATCAAAGACGCACGAAGGAAGGTCGCAACGAATATTGGAGAGGACTGGTAGGGAAGATGGGAAACCTTTTCCGTACTATGGCATTCCAAAGCAGATATCGACCAGGAGCGCCTTCCAATGTGGCCACAGAGCAAAGGAGACACTCATTTTCAGATACAGACTTGGAAGATGTCATCTGAATCGACATTTGTTCTAAATGAAGCTTCACGCAGTTCGAAAATGATGCTTGTTCCCTTAGACTGATGAAACTATTCAGCATTTCCTCATGAAATGACATAATCAGCTCTGAGGAGAGAAATTCTGTTATAGTAAAAACAGGTCTTACAGAATTGATCCCCATGATTTGCAATCCAGCAAGTATGGAAATCATTTTTTGGTGGATGTGTAATAAACTTAGAAATATTTTATCTTATTTAAATAATGCATTATCATCATCATCAACGGCCGAGTCTCAGTTTACAGAATTGCATTGTCGGTGAGAGAGTAAGAAGAAAACAGGCCTGAGAAGAAAGAAAGGGGAAGACGAAAACTCAAAGATCCAGAAGCATGGGCACCCAACTGATCATCGGACCAACCCCAGAGAGCATCAGCAGATCAGGGACGAAACGTTTAAAGACAGGTGGCGCTCTTCTGAGGATTCCCAGCTGGTGTTCCAACAATGGAGTTTTTTGTTTCTATTATTACAATTACTATTATTATTATTATTATTATTATTATTGATTTTTTTTATATTTTCAATGGTAAAAATAAATATTAGTGCAACTTTCGATCAGCAAAGAGTGAAGCACTGATGTAAATGGAGACACACTGATACAAATAATACGATACTACATAAATAATGGATTTACGAGTTCTCAGAGAATATCTCATCAACTTATCATAATATTTTAATTAAATTTTATTTAATTTCCTCATCAGTAATTGGACATTTAGACTTAATTATATCAACAATTGAAAATTTTCCATAAAATAATTACCTTTTCAATTGGTTTTAAAATATTTAATTGAAAATCTCTACTTATATTTTAAGTACATAAGTTCATAATTGATCTTAATAACAACATAAATTTGAAATAAATAAATATTTTGTTATTGTACACAATTTTATTTTATTATTGATGAAGGACAAATATCGTGTAATTGGATGAGAGCATCATAATTACTGGCGATATCCATATTACGCATACATTATTCAGATATCATACAAACAATATTTAGAACTTGTAAAATTAAGAATTATTTTCATATCAATAGCAATAATAAAACCAATAATAGCATCAACATCAACAACAACAACAATAATAATAATATAATGACATTATTATTTTAACTATTGCTTTATTTATTTTTTTATTTTCACAAAATTTAATGGGTTGCTTATTTGGAGACCCTAATTAAACGTTAAAAGTAAAAGGCGTGAGGAAATTGGTAGAACCACGATGTAAACAAACTTTTATTAAATTTGCATTGATTTTATAAATAATTGCGTACAGCATTTAAAATTCGGGCATTTAGATATTTATGCAGCAAAATATATCTTTCGGAGGGAAGCGTGCCAGCAATATTAAGGCTTTAAATAAGAAATAAAAACAATTATTTTTAAAATAAATTCAAATCGTTCAGATTTTAAAGATAAAATCCACCCAAATTTAGTCTCGTTTCTTAATTTTGACGGATTTACAAGGAATATTAAAATTAATATAAAAAAAAATTTGTTAAAAATTAATTTCGTTGCAGATGCCTCAAAATAACTGAGGTCACTGAGGTCACCGAGGTCGGTGTTGATGAAATTGTGCTAGCGAAACGCAAGTAATTTAAAATGCATGTGATGTAAAAGCATGTAATGCACGGATATAATAATGATTATAAACACGGATGTAATGATTATAAGCACGGATGAGATGCAAGTTTCGTTTCTATTAACAGAGCATCAAAATTAAAAACTGAATTTCTTTTGCTAAGTTTTGAAGCGTCTCTTAAACGGTTCAGATTTAATTCCTTTAAATTGCATCCGGAAACTTCAGTCGAATTCCGACGACAAATTTCGCAATAAAAACGTAAAGAGGGAAATAACAAAGAATTTCGCAAAAAAAGAAAGAGAAATTATTCTCAGAATTGCAAAGCTACTTTAAAAAAGCCCGAGGTCAAATCATCTCGGACATTTTCTTTATTTTAGAAATTAATTTCCTCTTCGGACAAAAAAAACCCACAAAGAAGTCGACTTCAAAGAGGAGCAGGTAAAACGCTTCCATGCATCTTTGAACTCAACAATGTCTGCTGGATTGGGGGCAGTGAAAGAAAATCGATGAGTATTTTTGGAATCACGGACGATGATTTATTGGGTTCGTTGGCCCCGTAACCCTGAAAACTAATAAGAACCACTCCATTTGATCGTCAGCTTCTCATAGCTGGCAATGAAAAGCAGACGAATTCAAATACTCACTCCCCCGTGGCAAATTGACATCGCACGACCATTCGAGGTGATTCGAGCCAGAGAAACTCGGAACTTACGTTAACAAGGCTGGTTCTCGCTGGCCTGCCGTTCTCGATGGCTTTGACCCTGAGATGGTACTGTTGGGGGTCCTTTTCGTAGTCCAATGACCTCAAAAGGTCAACCACACCACTGCTTTGGTCGATGGCAAATTCGAAAGACTGGGCACCAGATTCGGTTGAAAGTTCGTAGGTTATGGGAAAACCTTGATGTGAGAGCGCTTTTATCTCGATAATCCTTTAATAGAAAAGTGACTATCAAATGTCTGTCATCCACAGTTCCTGTATGTTTACTTTGCATCATCGTTTTCTTTAAATTATTTTTCATTCAAATTATTATTCTGACATCACGGCTGAGTTCGTATGCCATCATAATGTTTTCGACTTCAAAGTAAATCATAGTTTTCATATTTTAAATTGTTTTTATAAAATAAATCATTATCAACTCCAAGTTCACTTAATAACCAATTCACTTTCTACAAACGAAGTATTTTTTAACATTTAATATAATTAATTATCCACAATATCCGCATCATTAGTCAATTATTTGCTAATATTTTATCAATTAGTGATATTAATAATTAATTATTGGCGTTGTTGGCGGATGAACATTCCTTCGGCTGATGTTTTGAGGGAGATTTATATATAATTAATGCATTGTTATTATGCCACGCGAAAAAAAAACCTTTGCGATTCATTAAAGAAATTAACCACAGAACAAAATCCCTGCCATCACAGACATCCTAAGTCAAATATGGTGAACATGATGTCGAGAAAAGTTAATTCAATTGGAATTAATTCATTTGAAAAATGAATTTATAGGCATTTATTTCGTTAATATATAATAAGGCGAAGTAACAATCGAATGTCACGTCACAACCAACATTTATGTTTAAATTTCCTTCATTAAAAAGTAATTTAACAATGAACCCTGAGAGGACTTGGAAAGTGTACTGAGTAAATCAATAATTTCGGTGCATTCATAAACACTTTGGATCCTATTTGTTGCCGAATAAAATCAAAATTATTATTATTAACGTTGTTGTAATATTTTTTATTATTTTCATTATAATATATAATATTATTGTTAACAAAAAAGAGAGTATATTAAATGTGATATTAACTGAATAATTCATTCCAATAAGTTGTAAGCTATTCAGGGTGAGGTCTTAACGTTCAGAATCTACTTAAAGAAATTGTTTCTGACCAAAGCCTGCTGTTCATGTTCTTATTTGAAATAGGCACTAAAGAAAATTGGTCGGTAATACATTGAAATTATGCTTCGTGGTCAGAAAATGATTGGAATGGTCAGGTAACCATGACGATTGCGCTGAGTGGGGTTTCAATCACAATTAGAAGATCATTTCGCTCCGTGCCTTTTGCGTGTCTTGCAATATAAAGACCTCCCGCTATGAAACTTGCATAATTTGGAAAGAAGCCAAACTCAACCCACGAACGTTAGCTTTTAAAAACACGATTGGAGAGCACGTTTCTGAGGAATTATCTATAACATCATTATTGAATTTTAAGGCAACGGAGTTTGCGTTTTTTTTTTGTATGTACAGGAGAGATTTCTAAGGGGTTGTACCTGTATATACTGAATAATTGAAGCGACGAAATTTAATTTATGAATATAAAAAACATTTCTGAAAAAAACCTTTGAAATTTACGACTAGGTAAGAAAATAAACAAAGAAATCTTACTTGAACATGACTTGCGCCGTTTCTGGGAAACTGGCCACATACTGAGTCTCGTAAAACTGCGGTTCTCTTTCTCCAACGAGTATTTTCAACGAGTGCGTGGACGACTTTTGAGTGCTTGGGGAAGTCACGTCCTGGCAAGAAACTCCAATTTCAAACTCCTTCCCAGAAGGAAAGGGCTGCGACCCGCGGGTCCTGACAATCCCAGAGTCCGGGTCGACGTCAAAACGTTCCTCACCTCCTGAAAAAGAAAATTTCTGAAACAAAACAAAACAAAACAAAGTTCGTTCGAAGTGCAAAAAACGTCCGAGGTGGTCCCTAAGGAGTGCAGCTTAAGAAAGATAATGAAGCCAAGAACAAATTCTGTCACCAGGAGCAATAAAGACCAAAGCAATATTTGTAAAGAGAACTTTTCCAATTTATTGCTCGACGGGGAGGCTTTTTTCCCTTTCCAACGTTCTAAGCAGATGAATTTAAAACGGAACTATTTTTTCCACGTTCTCAGACATCATGTTCTCCTGGGTTAACGTTCGTTTCTTATTGAAATTGAAAAACGAACTTGTAACGCCTCCAGTGAAACGAAAAGAAATTATTTCCATCAAGCAAATATTTTCATGAAAAATATTTCTTCGACTTGCTTGAAATTTCGAGTTTTAGCGCTAGAAATTCAGATATCTTTCTCGTAACATCGTTACGATGAAGAAAGAAAAATGTTGCAATTTCAAAAACTCATTTTAAAGCTTTGCGTTTTCATATTTCTCATCGATATTTATTTATTTTCCATATTTTAGAAATTTTCTCCGAAAGTGTCCTAGTTTTATGAATTTCAGAGATAAAAAAGATCCAACCCATGTATTTATGAGGAAATACGATTGAAATCAGAGGGTGGATCATGAAACCAGCAGAGACAATCTTCCTTTTATTATCTGCATCTTGCTTCTTCCGTGCATTCATTAGAAACGACTTTTGTTTAAACTTTACCTCTAAATGCATTAACCTCAAAATACTTAATGACGATTGTTACTTTGGTGACGACGACGACAATGCTTGTGGCAGTGTTGATGATGATGATGACGATAGCAAGAGGCAAGAAAGGAGTAAATTGAGGAAGTTTGATTGTGCTGAGCAAAGAAGCACAACAGATCCACATCTGCAGGAAGTTTAATCCTTCATTCAACCGAGTTATGGTGTCTTCTAGATTGAAAGACGCCACAAACGCTTCCTTCATTCTGTTGGATGTCATCAGGAAATGGAAGGAACGAATGAATGAATGAACGAACGAACGAATGAATGAACGAACGAATGAATGAACAAACGAATGAAAGAGTTCTTCATGACGACTGCTCCACATTTCAGGTAAAAATTGTGAGACAACGATGATGGATAACTCTCAACTTGCTGTCACTGCTTTGTGAAGATTTTTCTAATTCTTTGGCATATTATTGGCCGAAAATTATATCTAAAATAATATCTTTTGTTATGACCATTAGAAATCCTATTATACGCCTTCGAGATCATGTTGTTTAGGTTACAGCATGTAATCTCATACATTTATCGAAGTCTACCATTCATTCTTGTTTCATAGCAGATCGTTATAGTTTTCATGAATTTGTTTAAAGGCAACTTTGTAGTTGAGTAAAAGCTATAAAATATAAATAAACATGACTAATGCAATGAAAGGTGTAATAAATGCAATAAAATATAATTATTATTATTAATTATTAATGTCCAGCAACACTTGTTCAAAGAAAAGTGAACAAATTTATGCGCTTCAACGGTGGCAATCTGTACATGTATTACATTTTAAATGGACCTCATTTGATATGTTTAAACATTAATGATGCTTTAAACAATAAAATTAGAAAATTCATGTATTGTTTTCTGAATTATGTTTTTTAGCGCAACATTTCCATCACAATTCCATCAGAAAACATAAGTTTAAAATTTAAAATTGATTTGAAAAATAAAAAGCTAAGCCTTCGATTATTATTTCATGGTATGAAACGCGAACAAACTATGACTCGTTCGGATGTCATATATGAAATTTTATTACAAAGCATATCCCACATTATTTTTCAGCTAATAAAATTCAAAATCTAAATTCATGACCAGAAGTTGTCTAAAAGCTGTTGAGTTGTTTCTTGGTTTATTCTTAACTGACCATTTCTAGTGAATTAAAAATAAATTACTATCAATAGAAGTAAACATTTATTTATATATTTAAAAAATATTTAAAGTATATTTAAAAAAACAAACTTATTTTTTGCCAACAAGGATTCACTTGCAACCCTGAAAAATTCTCTCCAACAGACGAAATCGTTGAGACAGGAAGACATTAAAAAGGAAGGTGTTTTAAGTTTTCCCTGCTGGATTTCACCATCCATCATGTTTCATTTCAATTATTGCAGCTAGTTTGTTTTTTTTTTTAATTTTCTTTATTTGTTCTATTTATTTATATTTTAATTATTCGTTTTTAATTGTTCTTATTTCTCAAACATTTATCTCCAAAAAGCAGTTCTTCTGTCCGTGGAGATTCACTCCAGGCTTTAATGGGAAGCAATAAACGTTGAAACTTATGCTCCATTTTTTAAATAAATTCTCAATTGGATGTATTATTTCATTATTAAACATAAATAACTAACAATAATATTAATATTGGTAATGATGGTACTATTACAAATGTATTATAATCATTGCGGTTAATAATTTTTATTATTATTCCAATAATGACTACTGTAGTTGTAACAGATAGGAAAATCTTTTAATAGACTTTTGCAGCAAATTCAGTGAATTCATTAAATTTAATTAAACGCAATCTGTGACTCCATTGCGACTGGCGCAGAACAATGCGCTGACAAGGGCCATTTATTCTTGGAGGCCACTCACGCTTCAATGATTTTGGATGGAAAGTTAATGAGTGGCGGTGGGTTGCGTGAGGAGCCCCACTGCCTCGTGACGTCACCGAGGGCATGACGAATGAACCCGTGGACAAACAAATGCTAGCCAATGAAAGCAGACTCCAATTAAAACACGAGTCCTGAGTGTCACCGCTGAGAAAGAAATATTGACCGAACGCCACCTCCCACTGAATCCGTTGGCTAGCAATGATTTCGCAACAAATTTACAATTCCACTTTGCATCGTGACTTCATAATTTTACATCGACATCGAGCAAAGCGACAGCCAACCTGATTCCAGCAAGTAGCGGACAAAACTTCCCTCGTCTGCGTCTTGTGCTACGAGTTGATAGACGCTGGTGCCGGGAGGGGCGTTGGTATGGACCGTGGTCAGGAAAGGCCGTGGAACGTTGAGAAATTCCGGCGTTTCATCGTTGACGTCCGTCAAACGTATCTGGATCGGCTGTTCCTCGAGAACTGTAAAACAAAAAAGAGGTTGAAGGCATTCAGAAATTATTAGCTGTGTATTCGCATGGATGGACTCGCATTGACGACTTACGGACGTGTGTCTCCGCCTGTGTAATTGAATTGTTGAAATTAATTGATTCGTCGAGAGATGTCGCAAAGCGCTATTAACCTTCGATGATACATGCGAATGCCACTAGTGACTATAGGAGGATTGATAATTAATTATGCAAATGACGTGGAAGTCGCATAAATTATGCAAATAACGCCTGAGGCTCGAGTAATGATTTTTCTTCAACATGTAACCGAGCTGGGTTGGGTCTTGATGGATGAGACCGGCAAGGACTGCAAAGAATTTCTTTAAAAACTTCTGAAGTTTTGAAGACTCAACTTTGAAATGATGTCGGAACGTTTCAAAGTGATATTCGAAAAGACATTTTGAGGTCTTCCTATGCGGCAGAGGTTTTTACGTTTGAACATAAAGACATTAAGGAGCACAGAATATACTTAGTAACACTCACGCACCATGTTGAAAGTGACTTTCAAGAGCACAGCATTCACACCTTTCACATCCATTCGTAGTGGATGCCTTTCTGGAAAAATAAAAGGAAATGAAATCCAAACATGGATGCACACGAGAAGGAATCGTTGTCAGGCCGTTGAGAGGGGAATTAAATCAAAAGTGAGGAAACTCATATTTGGGAACATTACGCCTGAAAGGACAAAGAAATTGCTTGGAAGAAACTCCACAATGGATACACTTCTTAATGGAGGCTTTTAATTAATTTCGTTCTCGCATTGAATTCATGCATCGATTCAAACCATCGAATGGCTGGAGACGATGAAGCATAATAGAAGCTCATTTCATTCCTCACAAAGCAGAAACTTATTCTTAGATTGGAACTGCAGAGATCACACTGTTTTTCAATTCACTGGCAGAAAATTATTTTAAACCCCTTCTTTATTAATCTGCACTCGTGAAAAGAGGAAGGAAATGACCGTCGAAGAGACGATTTTGCACGGAATTTCTTGAAACATTTTGAAGCTTTGGACTCGAAATGAGGCATTCACTCGATGTAAGAGCCAATTTCGACTGTGTTTTTGATTTTAATTTGGGATTTTAATTCCTCAGTCGTCTTTATGTATTATTTGTTATCAGGATTTTATCACAGATCACAGTTATTACTGAAGATCACTGAAGTAAAAAAAGTGAATGTGACAGGTAATTAATATTCATTTTAAAAATTAAGCAGTGTAATCAGTGTCATAAAAATTCGTTGTAATAACTGCTTTACAGTTATTTGCATTGTGACAAATAGGATGTTATTGTTTTAGCTCATAAGGCATCGTTTGAAGAGACACTTTTTATCAAATCCTTTGAAACAGAAATCAGGAGAGGGTTTTAAGATCTCCTAAAATGAATAATTAACGATTTAATTAACAATTAACTTCAAGTGGAATTATTTACGACACCGACGAATGAAAATGTTTCCACTTCATGATTCTGCAAAAAAAAAAATCTTCATTCGAATCTTTATGCACCTGGCATAGCACTCAGGGAACAAACTGCCAGCGATAGCAGCATCGTTATCACTATCGGCACCACCTCGTGGTCGTCGTTGTCATCATCACCGCCATTGTCAACATCATTACCAGCAGCATCGGTGGAATCGTGTCGGAGTGATCAGAGAGGGAGTAGCGATTTGGTTTCCAATTAAGACGTATTCAGTGGATCTCTGAGACACAAATCCTGAGGAAGTGATGCCATTAAATTCGCACCACAAACGTCATGAAACTGGAACTGACCTGTGATCTCGAATCTTCCATCTATTCCTGTGCACATAAAATTACCTTTAAATGCTTGTTTTTATGTTTTAACGCGTCCCGATGAAATAATTTTAACTTCACAGAATAAAACGTGATTTAAATAAATACGAATGCAAATATACTAGTAAATATAAACACTGTGAAATGACCGACTTCCATTGGTCGATCAAAATTATTTTCACTTGAATAACAAATAGGCTTGCCTTGAAATGGGATGTCGAAAAGGTCTCATCTAACCTAAGCTGAGATTCTGACTTGAATTTGTTTTATTTCTCGAGTAATAAAGACATTTAATCAGAAGAGAAATGAATTTGAAAATGTCCTGAAGCAAGTCAAATAACATTTCACTGAATCACTGAAAGCAATTAAGTTGAACAAAGCAGATATTCATTTATATACAACTCGGATGACAAACGAAATCTCAGCGCAGAATGAACACATTTGTGATATGGGGACGCATTCGCGCAAGAAGAGACGCATGGCTGAGCAATTGACAAAATTCTTGCAGAAGAGAAAATATAGCACGAGGTGAGTTAACCATAAGTGCAGAAAATATTTCTCCAAGGACGTGTTTCTTAGCTGATAGCGACGTAAACAGTCGTAAAAGTTTCAATCGGCTCTTTAAATTTGCAGCCAATTCTAAATTCAATTTGTGAGGAATCGAGACTGCAACGTTGGTCTGTTTAAGGTCGTTGCTTAATTCCATTTGGAATCACATTTCAAGGCATCCACACCTGACAGGTCGTGATTCGACCATTTTGACACTTTCTTCTACGATGTACGGGAATGGTACAATTTCTTCTCAATTCGATATTAAATCCTCGGCGTGTAGAATTATAAACAACGTCGTTGAAATAAGAATAAATAAAAGTAAAATAACACCCACATTATATACGTTTGTTAGCTGAGAGAACATTTAAAAAAATGAACTTCCTTTGAGGTCTCGACAAACAACTAAGTGTGCTTTTTGGAAGACTCGCATTGATCGACCCAATGCTGCCTCACTCATGCAATGTGGTACGTCAAACGTATGTAAAAAAAAAAAGAAGCTCCTTGCTACTATATCCACGAATGCATCGGCATTCTATTTACTGATTCATCATCATATTTTTAAATAACAATCTCCGCTTCACGAAACTGAAAATTAAACATTATCGTGTTATTTAAATTTTGTTGCAAATTTCGTTGAACGAAGGAAGAGAAATGAAGAAGATAAAATATGGCCGTCCTATTAGGCCCTCCGTCCAAGTAAGCCTCACATTTTTCATTACATCCAGGTGGCACCATAAACATGCATCCTTGCTCGACCGTCGAATCAATCGGGCACATTTTTTTCAAATTAGCATTTATCTCTTTCGTACATTTAATAACATAATAATTAATAAAGTCTCGACTCTCATTCCAATGCTGGACTAGTTTTAAAGTGCTTCTGCAGTGGTTTTCAGAGAAAGATGTTAGGTGCTTTTTTTACGATGCCAAGGTTTATTTAATTAATTTATTTAATTTTTTATTTTAGGTTTTTTTTCATTGAAAATGTGGAAAAACATAAAAGAATAAAAGGGGATCAATAGGAAAGACACTTTAAAATTCTTGCGTGAATCATTTCCCTCTTGAACATTCATCACATTCAACCTACGTTAACCGGCAATTTGGCCATCTGAATAATAATGGTCGTCCAAATAAATGTCTGGAAACATTTTTAACAATCTGCTAGAAAATCTTAGCAATTCATCTTCTCAACTCCAGCATCGGCAATTTAATTAAATCAAATAAATAAATGAATCATTGTTGGATTAACTTGTAATTCGAACTCACATGTTGGGTCGTCAAAGCGAGTTATAATGATGCTGAGATCGATGACGCGTCTGCTTTCATAATCCAGTTTCTCGGTCGGCCTCAACTTGAGTATACCCGATAAACTGTCCAGCTCGAAGAGATCGCTAGCACTCCAAGCGTTCGAGTCTCCATCTGATTCCTTGAAGGAAAACGTTTCAAAGTATCCTTTGTCGAGGCTGAGTATTTCTGCTGTGACGGATTCTGGAATGTCGACAACCTTTAGAGGCCTTACGAACGGAGACCTACGTCCTCTTCCCAGGCCTCGTTTGCGAGCTCCTCTGAAGTAACTGACAGTTGCCGAATGTTTGGTCTTTCTCAATCGGGCTTCTTCCGATGCTCGTGGAAAGCTCGCTTCGAAAATTGCTACCAAAGCTGCTTTGCTTCTTTTCCTGCCGCCGTCCAAAGCAAATACGAGGGTTTCATACTTGTTCCATGGGAGATCTGCCGCGTCAACCGTGAGATGCAATTCTCCGCTCGTCTCGTTGAGTTTTAAAAACTTCTTCGGGTGATCAAATACAAATTTGTATCTCAAATTATCACCGGCATCCAAGTCGTAGGCCTTCACTTGAACGAGAAGGTCCCCTGCCTTGCGATCTGAAACCATTGCGTGCGACGTTAAATATTTCTAAACGAATTCCAGCACCAAAACGCACCTGGATTTAAATGGACGAGGTACTGATCCTGCTCCATGATTGGGTGGTTGTCGTTGATGTCGAGAACGGAAATCCACACTTGCGTAGTTGCAAGAAAATTCGGCTCTTCACTTCCAACAGAAGAAACTGCAATCTTCAACGTGTACTGAGATTCCTGTTCTCTGTCGAGTTCCTTCAGAGACCTGATGGTGGCCATTGGCTGCTGTTTGTCAGGTTGAAAAATCTCAAAGACTTGAGTCGGCCCTTCGACTATGGAATACCAAACAGATGGTGTTTTATTGGCCGAGAGTCGAGAGCAATATTTTTCATCGGACATATTCGTTGGCAAAGATCTATTTGAAACTTGCAAATCACATCCTCTTGACACGTAGAGCTCTTCCAGGCCTGAGACGACAGTAAATGGAGGAGAATGTTCCATAATTAGGCCGTCGAAGTGTTGTTTGGCAAACCTCATCACGTCTGATCCGTACACGACCTCAATTTTTATTACCATCTCCGAGGTTTTCTCCCGGTTAGTCATCTGTAGACTGAGGATGCAACCGATTCTGTCTACAAACAACTCCCTAGTAATGATCTGTCCTCTGTAATTCATGTCGAAGAGCCTCAGTGAAGAATTTCTAGGAATTCTGCAGTTATTCGGAGATTCGACTATTTCATTCAGCTCCAAGTATTGAATCGAGGTGCCTATCGAAGTAACCAAGTGACCAGGTAAAACATCGTTTGGTAATTTTATTGACTCTACACGAAGTAACTCCTCAGCCCGTTGAAAGCAGATGAAAATGAGTACAAAACATGAAACCGAATCAGCAAAATGCATGGTTGCACACGAATTTTAAATCATTTTACAAAACGTTCTCTCAAAAAAATTAACATTTGCAACGAAATTGTTTACGAAAGAATTCAAATTATCCCTTATGTATAGCTAATAAGAAGTCCAATAATCGTCTGATATACTCGCAATGTGCAGACCGAATCCTCCGCGCGAGCAACCAATGTCTCCGAACCGTGGAGCCTTTTAAAACGGACGTGTGTCTTGAGCATGCGCACTGGCATTCACTACCGAGCATGCCAACTGAAATTCACTATCTTGAAATCACTGCACGACCAAGCTGATCCAACTTAGTCGTAAATATTCCTCTTCCTGGAGGTTTTTCAATTGCAAAAGAAAACAATTCGAAAATTTTCTCTCATCGATTTTACGTGGCGGATTCACGATTTTTATCTCGATTTATTTTTTACTTTAAATTATGATAATTTGAGGATCAAATTGATCTTCAGACTGAAGGGCGGTCGAGACCATGCCAAAGGTGGAAACGGTTTCCCATTGTTTCCACGCACATCCGTACGTGGACCCTTTCCTTGTCAGCATCTCTCTAGTTTCTCTGCTCATTCCATTGTAAAACAATAGCAACGAAGCAGCTGTCTCTTTGCAGCAATATATGAACAGCAGGCTGTCTCCATCTATAAACACGAGAGAAATTAATTCAAAATTATCACGGACATGGATTACCTGCTAATCCAGTTGACATGGTGGAAAGTGCAAGTTATTTGTTCCATCCATCCATCCATCCGTCCATCCGTCCATCCATCCATCCATCCATCCATCCACCTATATATCCATTTATCCCATCCATCCAGCAATCCTTCTTTTTTTTAAGACCTCTAGAATTAAAACCCGAGCGTTGAAATTTATTAAGCTCCCTGTTTTGTTCTTGTGCAGCCCTTATTGTCGCAGCAAATTAATTATTAAATAAGTATTCGTCTTATTGTCTTTTTTTTATTAAATAAAAGCAGTAAATATGACAATGTTTAGCTTTAATTCCACGAATAATGACCGGATGGGGATTTGTAAAGTAGGATTTAAAATCTATTTAGATTTTTTTTCCGGCTACATTTTGAAATCGATTTTCATGTGTCGTTGATAGAAATTATAATGAGTATACATGTGAACACATGCTTTACAGGTGAAACTGTGCGCTAAATAATTGCAGAGATTAAGTGCAGGAAATTTTGAAATATTAAAATAACGTTCAAAAGTGAGTTTAGGATTTTAAAAAATTTTTGCACCTTTTTTTTGGTGAGAAATTTGAAGTATTTAGCAAATGACATTTATAATTTAAAAATTATAAAATGAAAGGATAAGAGTGGCGGGTGATGAATAAAAATATTGAAAGAGGTAACGAATCAAGGCTAACCGTAAAAAAATTCCAAAGTATTTTGATTAATTTAGCGTCCACATCGCCTCGTGGTGAAATAAAAATTAATTCCCATCCGAATTTTGTGATCTCGGAGACGTGGAAAAGTCTTTCTCGGAAATTTGAAAAATTTCATTTTCACATTTTGTAAACACGTTTAGTCTTTAAAATTTCAACGTTTGAACATCGTCTCCGTGTTTCAGATTTTATCTCTTTTTGTGCCCAACTTAACATTCATTTCAGCTTTTTGTCCATTACTTCGAATAATAATAGTAAAATTCTCTTCAGTGATTATTACAAATATCATGAAAATATCTTGGTGTCATTCGTTGTCAGACTGGAATTTAAAAGGAAATAACTAATAATAAGGGACAATTTGTATTGTTGCTGATTGATTGGCAATATCTCATTTCTTTCAGAAATTAACATTTTTTCATATAAAATTCCTAATGCTTTAAATCATTCCGTGGAACTCGAAATGTTCATCATAATTCATTTCATTGTTACAAATATAAACAAATATTTGCGCTTACCAAAGAAAGAAGTCTTATTTCTTTCGGGAATATGGCCCACGGAATAAAATTGGTTCATATTGTAACCAATATAAATTATTCATATAAGACGTATAATTACATCGCTAACATGTTTTTCAACCCTCAGAATATGAAATGCTTTTTGATGGAATAATTTTTAAATTATTTATTTTCTTCTGATTAGCGTGAAATAATTGAATGAAATAATTTCACGAATCGGAGCAGCCTGAAAATGCCAAGAATAAATCTTTAAATCAGGAAATATTTAATTGATATCCGAACGTTGTCCTTCATTTGATAATGGTTCTATCTTGTCTCTTATTTCGTTAGGTCCTCGCTATTTGAAAAAGCTTTTAGTGAGATCAATATGAGAGACACTGAATAAATGCTTATTGATCCGTTTGGGAAAATCTTGATATTTTCCGGATGTTCGTTTCCAAGTTTTTATTTATGCTTAAATACGTAATTTATCGATTTCACGTTATCACCCACTTGTTATATCGTTTTTCATTTGAATTTTAAATAATTCGCTTTTTTCCTTTGATGACAATTTGATGCATATATTATTTTATTTCAAATTTGTAATTTCATTTTATTTTTAATTAGTTTTTTATTAAATTACTGTTTTAATAAATTAAAGTAAATAGATTATGTTTATTATATAATAATATTAGTATCTAATCTTCGTCAGTCAAACTCGGTAACTTTAATCGCCAAAAAGACATTTTCATAATTCTGTAGCCTTTCTATTCAACAATTTTAATCATTTTTTTTTAAATCAAATTTTGGGTTGATGCTAAAACATTTTATTTCTCCTGTTTTCTTTCAGAAATTAAATCTTTCCCCTAACCATTTTAAATTGAACCCGCAATTCATTCAATCCTAAACCTAAAATATTTCTTCAGAAGCATATCATTCATTTGTTTTGTTCGATCACAGAACTTGTTTGCAGGCACCATTTCGTACCACCTAAACTATTGTACTGTGAAGTGGCTTAGAAATTTCATAGTCTAGTTTCGATCTGACGTCCGTGCACACTTGCAGTGATTAGGATATAAGTTTGACTTTTAATATTTAGTATTGAAATTGATAAGATTATGTCTTTTCATACCACGAACTTGTAGAATTGCTAACCCTAACCAAACCATCGGAAATTTATGCTTAAATATACTTAAAATATATTCTAATAACCGAAAAAAATTTCCAACATGTATATTACCTTCTTTGTATCTTTGGCGTGCTGAAATATCGTCGTCGTGATCTAACATAAAGGCTAAAAAATTAACCTTTGTATGTCGGTCTGACTCACAAGCAATAATGGATCGATCGACCATGCGAAAGAGACATAGATGAGTATAACACAAATCGCTAACAAAAGGTTTTTATAATGCTGCCCTTATTAAATTATTTAAGGTATTTCCATCACCCCATATTACCTATCAGTACATAGTACTCCCTAACAATACTTACAGTTTAAGCATATAATTGCATGTAATTCATTTCAGTCTCTTGCAGAGAATGGGTTTCGAAAGGTTCATCCAGGGGACCACAAGGAGGTGGAAAAGAATCGACCTTCCCAGTTGCTATCATGTTGTGGAGACTTCTCGGAATGTCTTCCGGATTCTTGAGCTTTACTTGAGCTGGAAAAACATGGAAACATTGAGGACATACCGATTCTGTAATATTCCAACGATTTACTCAAATTAAAATTTGATTAGTTGAAAATCTATTCAGTTTGAATTTTTTTAAATCTATTGTTTGTTAAATTCATGTTTTCCATTCCGTCACGCTCAATTACCAGCATCCAAATCAGTCCCGATCTCAACTCGATTCCCAGTAACTCAAAACAAGTTGCCCTTGATGAACTTTAAAATAGTTGCATTAGTCAGAATTAGTCAGCGTCTGTCAAGTCAAATAAATTTTCTTGAATTTTTGGTCGAGTCACGGTTTCATACATCGCACTTGAAATGGTACGCGATATCAACTCTTGAGAACAACAAAATAGAAGACCGAATTCACCATAATTTTTAAAACATTTCCTCATAAATTCAAGACCAACAGCAACTTGTTTGCAGGCACCACTTAGTTGAATAAATGTTTAAGTTTTGTAAAGTCATTATCAAGTAAAATAATTATTTTATTATCATAATTGATGAATTTCGTAACATCCTGAAATCGAAATATCACTTGACGTCACTTAATTAAAAGAAAAAGCAAGTTTCACTGTGGCTCATCTTCCAAGAAGGCTTTAACTAATGCTGCGCTACATAATGAAAGGAAGAGAAATTAAGGAAAAATACGACTTAGAACGATCAATACTTTTTTTTCAAATTACTGTGAATAATTGTCTCTTCAAGAGACGATAACAAAACATTTAATAGGCCAGCAATAAGCGAGCTCTTATTTTGTTCAGCTGTTAGCCTCTACATTTTAATAGCTACAAGGAAGTTGTTATAAAGCTTTAATGAGAGTCGAGAACGAAGCGGTATTAAACTGCTGTCAACGTTTCCTGATTAAAAGTCTTTTACTGTAACTTAGATTACACACATCGGATCTGAATGCTGAGAAAATTTTTTAAATTGGCTAGCAGAAAGAAAAGCATGTTAGGTGACAACATTAAAAGACGGAGGTCAACTCCGGCCATCCTTCCTGGAATGCTCAGACGAGAAACGGCCCATCAGGTTGTCATAAAACAAGGATATCTTTTGAAACTTCCAGAGACTTCTTCAAGATTTGGTGGCTCATTAAAGGTTTATGTTTTGGGTGTTTTCAGCACATCTTTGTCTGTTTGAATTTAAACTGTGCTTTCTATTATTTATTAAAGAAAATCTTCTTACTACTATAAGCTCGATGGAGGCAATATTTATTTGCATTATTTATTTGTTTATGTATTTATTTAATTATTAGTTATGCAAATAAAAACCAGTCACGTGATGACTACTCAAATATGCTGTCAGCAATTCAAAAAGTCGTCAAATGATTCATCAAATAATTTTAAATTGAAGCGGGCGATGCGAAAATGGTTCGTGTTTGGAAGTCTAAACGGACGCCTCCTCTTCTTGGACTTTTATTCCAGCGAAGACACAGTTTTTGCTGGAGTTCCAGAAGGAACAATCGAGTTAAACAACTGTTTGTGCATCTTATCCAACCAAAAACATCCCAGTACCAGCGAATATGTTTTCACCATCGTTCTCAAGGATCGGAAGGTTTCCTTGGCAACCATTTCGAGGTAGTTTATGAATACAAAAATTGTTTAAAATAAAATTGCCGTCGCGGACCTGTATCCAGGGTCCTGACGATGTTTATTTGACTCATGAAGTTAAGGACATCTTCCCAATCAGGGAAGCACTTAAGAGACATTACCTTGTATTTTTAAGACTTGATCAGGTTAATACTTTTCCAAGACTCGTTGGTGAGGGAGGATTATGGAAAGTGATGGAATTTTCCATGGAGTTTGATTGGGCAAACGTTTATACAATAGGAATGAGAGTGAATATCGAGAGATTGGAGTAGAGATTGGTGCGAATTGAAATGAAGATTTGTGAAAGTTGTGGGCGAGTCTGAGTCTGTGAGTCTGAGGATAACAGTTTGTGGTTTAGCATTTATAAGGACCTTACATGTACTAACATTGTCGTATAGATACTCTGTTGAAATTAACTATTTTCTAGTTAAGGTTGCGATTTGATAATAAACTAAGTTATATTGCTCTGCAAAGTGACGAGTTGAACTTCTTCAAACTTCGATAAAGTTATGTTCTCTCAAGTACGAGTGAGGGACGTGACAATTACGCTTTTTAGGAGCATTAAGATTTGTGGAAAACGTTTACTTTCCCAAATTATATTTCCCAGAACAGCAATGCAAGATTGGTGTGCAACAATTGAAAGGCAACTCAAGAAAAGTGGCATCATTGATGTAAGCAATGAAATTAATGATTTCAAGCTTTCCTTCCATTATAAATACTTTCTTTTGCCAGGCCATTGGTGGAGAAAATGAGTACTTTACGTCGGCATTTCTTCCAAGAAAACTAACCGCAGAGCAATGTGCACAAACTCCGCCTTCAGAAAATGTTTCAATGCCTTCTCCAGACGTTCACGAGGAACATTCGACGGACTACATAAACCAGGAGGGTGAAGATAGCAACGAATACCAAACCAATTACAATTTATATTCAAACTTCAACGAAGGGGAAACCGGACCTTACCTAATGATGCTTAGACCTGACAGCCAATTGGAATCACCTAATGATTACATCAAACAGGATACCAGTGTTGCCGATGTCTATTTTGAAGAAAGACATCTAGTTGAACAACGTCAAAGCAACCTTCCAAACAGACGGAGTGATGAATATGCTAATCTAAGCAGGAAAGTAAATGATATTGAAAATGAAGACGTCCAGAGGAATTCCCCAAAGAATGAAGAAACGTCCGTTGAATATTTGACGGTAGATGGACAAGACGTTTATTATAACCTGCCGAACGATTCGGCAGAATCCGACAGAGAAGATGGAGACGATTATATGACAGCTAACATAATAACTCTACCTCTCTGCAAAAGTCCTGATGAACCCTCATGGGATTTTGATGGTTCGACCAATTTTTCGGCATTACTTACCTCTAAAACTCGTATAGATAAAAATGTCATAAGTCTCAACCGCACTCTGGTTGAAGAATGTTGCTGCATTGTTAATGAAATTGAATCAGGGGAACCAATAGACTTGCTCCTTCCGGATCTTGTGGAATTGAAAAAAATATTCAATTTGATCGAATTTGAAGGTGCAGTATGGTGGGTGTTAGGAATTTGTTAATGAAATTTTTTACGAAGTTTTCAAATCGTCTTTTCACCTTGTTCAGGATTGGCAAATGTTGCTATAAGGAATTGGAAAGATCAATTGTGCATGCCAATCTTATCCAACCAGGAGATTTGTTGATGTCGCTAGACAACAAGCCCCTCAAACTAATCAAATCGAGTCCTCAGCAAATTTGCCAGTTTTCTATCAAAAGGACACCTCTGGCCAAAATCGTTCTATTGAGACTCGGCTTCAAAGAAAAGTACACTTGCACCGATGATTATTTCAAACAACTAGGACTTCTAATGATGCCAGGAAAATTACAAGTAACTTATCTTACTAGTGGCTCCAAACCACAATTTCCTTAAAACTCAATTATTGACTCAAAAATTAAAAAACAATTATTAATGCAGCTAAGCTAATTACATGGAGTGAAAGCGTTTTGAATAATTTATAAGTGCCGTCCAATTTTAACGATGGTAAATGCTCACATTCTCAACCGCAAAGTTCGAAGTTTCCTTGGCTATCTCATGAACAGCGTACATTATATCGAGATTATAAAATTATTTATAAGTACATATTTGAATAGTTAGTTAAAATTAAACTCAAATTACATAAATATAATCGACCGTAAAGTGAATGTCAAATTTACACATTTGAAAAGGTTTGCGGTCTCATTCCCGATGGACTCGTAGCCAAAAGTGGTTTAAGTGACGGAGATTCAAAATGTCACTGGCACATAACGCACATCAACTTGGAAGAAGTCATCTTCTCACCGTGGCATAAAGTAAACTATTTCTAATTTAAACCATAAAATTAAATTGCATTTAACGCGTCTTTTTTTTTAAATTTCTTTGATCAGGTTGAGGAAATGATACGAATAACATCTCTCGACCCCTTGATATCCTTAACGTTCCAGCCTTCGGATTTCGTTAAGCAAATGACCAAGAGTGATTGAAAACCCTTGATGCTGTTGTTATTAAAAAACTGATCCTCAAAAACAAAGCTGACTATTATTTTCTATTTATTTCAAACTGAAGTCATTAAGCTACTCAAGTGCAGCTTTTGTACAGCACCGAGTGTCATTTTACGAATAAGCATTACTAATATCTTTGCCCCGTGGTGTTTTGCCTGAAGACCCAAGTAATTATGTGATTCTACTTATGGTTTTATTTAAAATTGTGAAAATAATTTACTTTATAGCCTTTAATGTTTCGCTTTTGAGTCAAGAAATCAACAGAAAAGAAATTTAATATTGGGTATCGCATTCAGCAACAGCAAAACACATAAGCATTTACATTTCGACCAAATGACTTAATTGAATTCATTTATTAAAAATTCACTCAATTGTTTGATTGAACATTAGTTAAAAACAAGGAAATATAGATAATTTATTACGAAATATTTAAACAAATTGTTTGATGAACATTCTGTGCTTCTTCGTTGCCATTAAACTGCTACAGAGGCTCTGAAAGCAGTGAAGTTAAAATTGAGAATGAACCAATGAAATATTTAATAACAAATTAATTATATTAACTTCAAATTATAGCAATCTGATTGTGTAATATTTTACTTACGCACCACGTTTAAATGCATATGATTTAAAAAGATTAAAGATTGGGATCACAAATTGCTTTTTGTTTTAATAAGAAGACTTTGAAGCTTTTGGCAACTCACTCTGCTCTTTGAACCGCAATCTGCTCTAATAATTGTCTCAAATTGTTGATTATTTCTGAACCCTTTCTTCCTTCTTGAAGATTTCTCTTTCCAAATCTACAAGGAAATTCGTGTCAAAAAATATACCATTGTCTAAAAAAATAATTTATTTCATAATTTGGACTCTGGTGAACGGATGGGGTATTTGAACTCCTGATGGTGCCAAAGCGAAAGCCTTGAATACTTTCTTCCAGATATTTGACTGCAGGGTAGCTTTTTAAAGCATTAGTGTATAATTATCAACCAAGATAATTTGGCTAGCTTGGGAGTCGATAATTACAAATTATATCTAAATTCAATTAAAGCACAATTTATCAAAAAAACTTTCCAAACCTTGGTCTGCCAAGAACGGAATAGTAAACGTTTAAGTCATTAAGGTATTTATCGATTTGGTCGAGGCTTCTCATGAGGGCACTGTTCACGAGAGCATCGTCCTTTCCTCCCCTCGAACCTCTGGACATCGGGTCAGAATCTTCTTGATCAAGTACAGACACTGCCCACGACATGGAGATACTGAGGCTGACAAGGAAGACCAAAACGGTACCGCACAGATAAGCCTTCGTTCAAAACGAAAAATACAGCGAATAATTCTTTTCTTTTTTGCAAAATCAATTACAAGAATTTACCATCTTTTTCTTGAACTTAGGCGAAGATATCTAAAAATGAATAAATTTCAAGATCGACACATTTGCCAATAGCACAAATACGATTTAAATTTTAATTACATTTTTGAAATATTAACATTTTTTAACCTAACCTTTGCCGATCAAGAGTCTTGACTTCTAAGGAATGTTCCTGCAGTATTTATAAGTGAAAGATCCGAGCATATTTCCGTATTCAGTGAGGATCAATTCCAGAGGAAAATGAGAAGAAACCATTCAAGCGAAACTTGTTCTTTATTCATTTGTGAGGCATCCCATTTATTGCATCTAATCATATCTAGAAAGCTGAAGGAAGGGAAAGATGCGTCAAAAACTTATTTCATTAATTATGTTTTTTTGTAGGATGTTTTTCGTTAACATTAACTAATAATCTTAATTTGTTAATGTTGTTTTAAGATTATTTTCTATTTCTAATCCCATTTTGATCATTACTCGAAATAACATTTCATATGCATGGAAAATCGACTTCATGTGACATATCAATAGGCATGCATTTTAATGAAGGCAATGACAAGGATGAGTGCGATGTTTGATAATTTTATGATGTTGAGCAGTGCTGAATTTATTCCCAGTGCAAACTTTATTAAATTATTTATTTCGGAATTTATTATTATTTATTACGATTCAGATGTATGAGTCGGTGAACCAGTAGTGAGTTCAAATGAAGTTCTTTATTCCTACTTCCTCGCCAAAGCCTTCATTCGAATCAGATTGTGAATTTAAAATGATAGCGATAGGATTTATTATGGGAAAATCTATGTAGGATGGTCATATCATCGACATGAACCTTAGTAAAGCATTTTAAAATGCATTAAAGGGCATTCTCCAAGTGAATAAATCTGGACAATTGTTGATATTAGAGACATAATGTCATTCTGGTATTAATTCACTGTAAGGTTCATCGATATTTTGAGAGCACAAAATGCCATTGAAAATGATGAGTCATTTAGTAGAGAAGAAAGTTTAAAAAAATGATATCTGAAATTAAAATAGACGACTAGATATTCTCGTTTGAAGATATTTCAACTTTACGGTTCCAGGATTCCCACAAATTGAAATGAAATTTGGGAGACATTTGGAAAATTGACACCATACTGACAATTGAAAATCTTGAAGAATACTTTGAATTGATATTTGCTATGGAAAGGTCCAAGAATAGAAACAATAATTCTCCGAACTTATCCCTTCCACAAGGTTAAAATTGTATTACCTCAGGAAAATTGGGCAGTTGGTTTCAAAGGTGAGGAATGGTCAGTGAGCTATTTGAATGATAATTGCATTCTAATGCCGATCAGTTCTGTCGTAAAATATTTATTTGAAGTTCTCTCCTCATTTTCAAGTACTGAACAACAATTCCTGCAGTTTGTCACATGCACGCCAACAATGCCACGCCGGTGAGTTGAAGAACCTGTTACCAAACGGCGATCCTGATGTGGGCCTCCCTTATTCTAGAACGCGTTTTAACGCATTAGTCTGGGGAGACCGGGGTTCAATTCCCCGACGGGGAGTCGGCAGTTTTCGAGACTTTTTTCTTCGAACGGGCGCAGCTGGTGCGTTGGAAACAGATTTTGATGATCCGAAGCCGACAAAAACGCACCGTTCGCGCCCCTGGGTGGATTCGAACCACCAACCTTTCGGTTAACAGCCGAACGCGCTAACCGGTTGCGCCACAAGGGCCGGCGAACCGCACGTCGCCATCGTCATGGTGGAAACTTTCTCTCCGAGCAGAAACTCGATTCCTTTACTTGCCAGAGGAGTGTCATTCTAGCACGCTATGTTAATTATTACATTAACAAAGACGATCTCAGAGAAAACGTCTGCTGGCCAACAGAGGCAGTTGGTTCCTTTCAAATTGTCCAATAGAAGTTGTAATGTCAGCTGTGGTCTTGCTTAAACATATTATTTCAAACGATCAGCTGTAATTGTTGCTGGAACCACTACTATAAACTCAACTACCCGTACACATTGGATACTACGCAGTACTAAGCAAAATTAATTTTGGCCCCGTACGATTTTATACGAAATATATATACGTGTATAATATCCATATGTAATCCTCGCTGTCTCATAACCACAAGACCTTATAACCTCCGATTTTGAGCCCTATTTTCGGGGGTGGGGGGAATGCCACGGATTATATTCTGGAAAATAGTGTAGCTTAATTTATGAAAATTTAAATAAAAATCAAACTATAAACGTAATTATGACATGCTATCTTATTCTATATCATGTGAAAGAGATACTCTAATTTTACGTACACTATTTGATGGGACTCTATTGATTTCAACATTAAAAAAATATTTCAATTTTTTAGGCTATCATCGTCATTTATTTTTAAAAAATTTAACAAGCTAGTTAAAAAGGAAAATATTTTTTTTAAATTAAAAAAATACGTGTTTGTTATGTTTCTTGCCCTTTAAATAAAATGCAAAACATTTTTATATTGAAAGTTTTAGATAAACATGTTTCCTCGAAAAGTTTCTTTTTATATAAAAACAATAAAATGCCAGTTTAATCTCGTAGTTAAATGCAGTTTATCCAATCAGCTCTAAGCAATTTGGAACGAACCAACTCCCTCTGTTATGGCCAGAAGAAGTTTTTCTCTGAGAACGTATTTGTTAGTGTAATGAGTTATAACTAATGCATTAAAACACGTTCTAGAATAAGGGAGACGTACATCAGGATCGCCGTCAATGATTTCACACGTGATGGTTAGGTTTGGTAACAGGTTCTTTAACCCACCGCGTGGCAATGTGGACGTGCACGTGACAAATTGAAGGAATTGTTGTTGTTCAGTGCTTGAAAATGAGGATAGAACCTCGAATAAATATTTTATGACGAGACTGTCCGCTGTCAGATCACCTTCGAGAATGCAATGTTCTTTCAAATAATCCACTGTCCACAATTCTTTCGTCATACCACACAAGACTTCCCCAACTTCATCAGCGTAAAATATTTGCATGAAGGAAGTCGGCAGAAATTGTTCAAAGCCCCGTCTAATAAGACTTAAACTTGTTTGGGGACCTTTGTACAGAAACCACCAAACGATTAACTGTAAATATTCTTCTGCATTTTCTATTGTTAAAAATTTGTCTCTACCTCCTTCTATCATCTCTATTTCCAAAAAGCCTGGTAGAGTAAAATTGATACAGAGATCTTCAAAGGAAGAACCATCCACGGTTAAATTTGATATAACATTCATTCGTTCTTGAAATGAAAGCGATTCATCTCTCTCAATGGCCCACTTCTCGTTCAATTTCTCGAAGAGAATCGATGCAAAGTTGAAAAGGGAAGGCATCACATATTTCAAGTCGACAAGTGTGAGATACTGAAGATTATGTGTTGGTCGAAATAAGCATTTATAAAAAGGATTGCTCAAATTCAGGCTCATCCTGTGATCGTCCAAAATGGATTTAGCCATCATTTGCCCGATTGCAAATGGCAGTGGTTCAGAATGGGAAGATAGTATAGGTGAAGGAAATAATCCAAACGGTGAAACCGAGTAAGCAACACCGTTGTAACTTTCAGATGGTTCGCCTATCCACAGATCCAAATCATATCTTTGACAATCGCGCGAAAATTCATAATAAAACTCCTTTGATGTTCCTATACCTGTCCCATCTTCTCCACTGAACTCAAACGACCAGGTGTACATTTTTGGAATCTCGCAAATATGTTTAGCAACATATTCGATTACATTCTTTCTCGGTACCGAAATTTCGACGATTTCATTGTCCTCGCCTGAATCAAAATTGCATGGCAATTCTAGTGCAAAGAGGTGATGACGGATGTACAGTGGCAATAGAAAAGGATATTCTTCAACGATGAGTTTAAGAGGTTCTGGAAAGTTAATATTACTTTCTGCCATTGCCTCAAAAACTCCATGAACGATATTCTCCAACATTTCGCTTGCAAAACAATTTCTTTCAATTAGTCTATCAGAAGTTAAGACGCCAAACAACACTCCCCAGTTCTCATTTACTTCGAAGAGAATAGAGAGCAGTCTCAAAACTTGAATGAGAGGATTCTCCTTCAATTCTTTTGGCGACTTTGATGAACCGAGAACTCTATCGATGGAAGGTAAGTGAAACAGTCCGAGTTGGATGTCTTTCGGCGATCGAGGTTCTTCTACAAATATTTCCACATCTTGGATATCAGGTGTGTATTCCAGGAAACCATTGTCAATCTGAATGCATTCGAATGCTTGAACGGTGGCAATCACCAAACGCCTAAAATTATTAATTTCTTCCGGCGTTGGATGTTCTTTACACATGTTGTTCCTTGAGACTTTCATTTCAGAGCTTATTGTGTTTGCCAGATTGGCATATAATTGATCCGTATAAATCAAGGGTGCATCTTGATCGGGTATGATTGAAAATAGTAGCTTTCTTACCAAATATACTGGTAGACTATTTTCCTGGATGAGCTTGATACAATCAACGTCCACCCAATGATTTACAAGTGTTGCATACATGTCTCTCATCCAGTCGTTTCTTCCATCACTCAACAAGGTCTGCTTTATAGTAGAGTCCACATTGTTCAAGGAATGACAAATGTTTTCGCACTGAAAGATTTTCAGGTGATTCTCCAACAAAGTTTTTACGATTGCCAAACCAATAGTTACTAAGATGAGATCCTTCATGCCTAACAAGTATTTTACGTACTTGATGATATTTCTCAGGTCCACCAAATCTGGCAAATATTTTAAATAATTTGCCCAGAAAATAATCTTCAATAACAAAATATGATCCCTACAGAGAGCTTCTCGCTTTTGACAAACGTCATAAACGACCGGAAACAAAATCTTGAGCGAATGGATCACGTCATCGTCATCATCATCAACACAAGGTCTTCCTCGATACAGCATTCCACATCCTAACTCGTTCAGTTGAAAGTATGGATTGACATGCGGTTGAATTGGCAGGAAGTAAGCAATCAGGGTGTGGGTCGATATGCTCGAAAATATTTCATGCTCCACGAAAATACTTCTCTGTGTTTCTTTCTCCTTTTTAAAGATTCCGATCAAGGCCTTTACTATTCCCATTGTTTCTAATGTCTTAAATCTTTCAGGATGATCTTCATAGCAAATCGACAGAATTCTGAACGTCATGGCGTACACTGCAGGTATTACCAAGACTACCTCCCAATCTAACACTCCAACAAGCAATGACAGGAAGTCATCGTTATTAATTAAAATTTCAATTGTCCTTTCTGCGATTGGACGTTCAATTTCTTTAACGAGTTCATTTAATAGTTGCCAATTTTGGGAATTTTCAGCAAGTGACTTTGCGAAATTTACCGGTTTTATATCTAAATTGCCTACGAATTTAAGCAATTCCTGGATAAAATCAGTTCGATTTACTTCCATTTATTTTAATTTTATGAATTATTAAATTTATTATATTGTTGATGTATTCTTAACTTTAAAGTATCAGAAGGTCGAAGATATAACTTGGCTAATAAAAAAAAAAATTAAATATTAGCATAGGAGCAATAAACTTTTAAAATTTTATTTAAAATAAATTTTCTCGGATTAAAATAAAGAGTTTTTATTTTATAAATTTATATATTATATATATCTTGAATATGAATAGTTTTTGTCAAACAGTTGCTCTAATTTACTTGAATGTCAAAATAAAAGAAATGGTCGAATAAAAGAAAGACTTAAATATGAATTTATCGACAGGGGATAATAATATTTTAAAATTTTATGTTCAATAAATGTTCTCTTTTTTTAAATAATTGTTATTAAATTATTAATGTTTTCGCTTCGGCTCTAAAAAATGTTTTACTAGAAGTTAAAAAGGACTTGCGAAAGAAATGAGAGAAATAGTTGGATCCTTACAAAATTAAAGGTGATTGAGAGAAAATTGTAAACATTTTGCTTGTAAAATATTTGTAAGTCATTCGTGTGGTTAAAAAAGTTTTCCTCCGTCGCAAGAGGTCACCAATCAATTGTTCAGTTCTTGATGCCTCGAAAAGTCCACAATGACAGTGTGGACATCGTAAGCTGGCAGTACTCGGAAAATTCGTTAAGTTTTGTGCTAAACAAATCTTCTTATGCGAAAAATAAATACATTTGGTCTGTTGAATACTGCAAATTGCAAATTTGCAAGTTGCAAATGTTTCCAATGACTTGTAAAGCTGTCTAGAATTATTAAAGCCTATTTCCTTCCATTACGTAATAATTCCATTTGAAGAACCTCGCAAAAGAATTTCACCTATCTTTCATCCTCGACAAATCAAGACAAAACTTCATTTATGTTTTATTAAATTCATTAAGTTTGCTTAATCCATCTTGTAAAGCAAGTTAATTAAGTCATTTCTGACAAGAAGCACAATCTAACCAACTTAGGCTCAACTTAGGCCATCTCAAGGAAATTATGAAGCAAACAAAATTAATATTAATAAGACCCATAAGTAATTATCAATAATAATCAACTAATATTATAAGACACTTAGCGGGAGTTAAAACTGATCCAAAATGACCAATCCCTCTTTCAAGAGGTTCCTAATGAAGTTTAGGCCTGAAAAACAAAGAAATGTGAAAATAAAAGCACATTTAATAATTTAATGTTGACTAAATTTTAGATATATAAAATGCTAATTTATCCAGTGCTTGTATTTAATGGACTGTGATGAAAAATACTTACTTCATCGAATTTTATAAATTAAAACAAAAATGCTTTCACAAATCGTACATTAAGAATGCGCTCTTTGAAGAAATCTTCAAACTCCGCTCTACTGATCTTCTTGTCTTTGTTCACATCCAAACCTTCCATGATGTTCTGTGTATTAATAATAGGACAATTTGACATTAAATTGACAGAATATTTAAGAACACAGACGAAGACACCTTGGCATCCTGAGCAAGTTGTTGAGGAGTTTTCTTGATTTCGATCATCGGATGAGAGTTGATGTGCGTGAGGACATTCAATATTTCGTCACAGTCCAGATATCCGTTCTCGTCCAAGTCAATGGCTTTGAAGCACTCGTCCAGCATCTTATCAAGTTCTTGGTCACCGCTCATCTGGTGAAAACGACGATGGCGATGGTGAAAGGAGGTAGACTGACTATTCTGCAGACGCCTTTGTCAATGATGACGTTAAATGCGAATTGCTTATCAACTTATGGATCTTGGTAGCGATGTTGTAATATCGATTCAGTTGGCCACCGAGTTTCGCATTAGTAAACATCACGGAGTGATGTTCACTCAACCATGGATGGTTTGATCGAGGGATGATAACTCGTGATCATCCAACCGAAACGGAATTTCCCAATGATAACATTCCGGTTTGCGATATAATTAGGTTTGATTTGGAATGCAGTCAGAAAAGCTTTATTGTCACTTTTTTAGAAATATTTTAGAAATAATGTCCACATCAACAATTTTTTTATTAATGTTTATAAATAAGCATTGTTAACATTAGTTGTAAAAGATTTGTAATAACAAAAATGTATATTCATTTATTACGAATTACTAGTTTAGAAAGTGACAACACTGAGAGTTTCAGTGTTTGAAACGAAAGCAAAGAGATGACAAAGAGTGTTTGTCACTTTGCAGAAAGAAGTTGAAAAGAATGGAAAAAAAAACAATGAAACCAGTGTCTTCTGACATTTTGATCGTAAAATAATAACGATAAGGTTATCTTGAAAAACTGAAATAAGGAATTTTGGATAAAACGTTCTACTGTTCACGGAGTTTTCCTCAAAAACCCAAGGTTTCAAGTTTATAGACAGGATTGGGGTCCGCAGAACAGAATCTCTAACATCTTAATGCAATCTTGATAAAGCATTTCTATTACTTCTGCTAAGGTTGGTCGGTTGCTTCACTCATCGATAAAAAGCAGTTGTGTTCCCTCAGCGGGCATTGATCAAACGAAACAGCTGCATTCGTATTAACGAAATCTCGTGTCGTAAATATGCTTAATATTGTCAATCTTGACATTGTTTTATTATAAAAATCATTAAAATTGTCAAAATCAATAGAAAATCATTTTCTAAGTTGAAAGACATCTATTAAAATTTTCTGTCACATCCGAGTGGTCGCGGGTGAATGAATGCCACGATTATTATTTTGGGTCACATCATTATCATAGATGAGTCTTGCGACAAAGTTTGTCAAACAAATCTGCATATTTCGAGGCTTTAGATTATTTTGAATAACAGCTACAATATCTGAGAAAATCTCATGCAATGTGAATAGATGAAAAAAAGGATGGACGAACGGAGGAAAGAATAGCTGGATGAGGAAATGGCTAAAAAAGAATCTAGCAATTGATTTGAGTGGATTTTTTAATCAGAAAAACAAAGACACAAACAATTAGCATGACTGGCAGATTTGCGGATTATGGATCGTGTGATTCAAATGGATCAGCTTTAAGGAAGCGAAGACCTCCGCTGGCATCATTGACAATAGACCTACCCACAAGGCTCACAATATTGATAATGTTCATAAAATATCTGTAAGGTTGAGACTGTTCCTTAAAGGCTTTCGCAAGAAAAACAAAAATGTCTTAACCAGAGCTTATTGCACCTATGTCCGACCAATCCTCGGATACTGTTCCCAAATCTGGAATCCCAAATACCAAGGAGCTTGTAATGAAAATCGAAAGAGTATAAACATACTTCACAAGATCAATCCCTGATTTCAGATCTCTGCCATAAAAATAAGTGGTCCGTGGTCTTGTTAAATCTAGCATTCCACAATTCCCTAAGTTTCTAGCCTCCAGAACTCGTGGTCACCCCCAACGCTTACACCAAGAGAAATGTTACACCATTCACAGCTAGTATCTCTTCATCAACCGAATTATCACAACCTGGAACTACCTATCGTTTGACATTATTAACTCTAAGACATTATCTCGCTTTAAATCGCGCATTTCATCTTGAAACCTTTATCGCAGGAACATTCAAAGAGGTTCCGTTGAACTTTCCAATTCTACCAAACGATTACTTGCACCCATTGAACCTTCACTTATATGCACATCAGTACTTATATCCATAGGACCAAGAAATATGGGCATTTAATTCTGCTGACCAGAGTTTAAACCAACAAGTTTCTTCAAACATTTGGTAAATAAAAATATTCTGATTTAAAAGATTATTAATTTGGTATTGACATCAATTAGTATCATTTACTTTTAAATATTATTTTTTATATATTCTTCAATTGCAAATTGAAAAGTTTAACTAAACCAAGAATTAAATGACATATCATTGTAAATCAGTTATGCTATGCTATCTTGTACTAAACTTTACAACGTACTGAAAATAAACATTGACATTAAAGACCACAATTAATGTAAAAGGAATTGTAAGATTTAATTAACACCAAGTTTAAACTTACGTTTGTAATTGTTGTTATTGTTGTTGATAATGAGGAAGAAATAGATGGTGAAACAGGGACAGGTGATGGGTTTTTATAGTTGAAAGACACCTGATACATACGAAGTGACTAGTATTCAGGTGGTGATGAATTGTTTCGTTATCAGCATTATCATTGACGTTGCTGATGTTATTATTATTATTATTATTATTATTATCTTCTTAATCGTCGTCGTCATTTCATCATCACAATAATCATAATCATAATTTTAATTTGTTTTTCTTTGTGGCTCGTGTGACGCCTTTGACGCTTCAGCCTTTTGAAGAAATGTTAATTAACTTGAACTAAATTATTTGATTTTACCTAAATTAGAAAATAACAACAAAAAAAATCAAACGTTATTAACAATTATAAATGAAATGAAGATGTCATGAATAATGTAACAGCTGATAAAAACAGATTATTCATTTATTCATTTATCTTTGTACCTGCATTGTACTCTCACCTGTTGCCCCAGGTGAACGTTCTACTTTCTTATATTCACTGTAAATTGAAGGACATGTTGACTCGCATCACCACATTACAACCAGAACGTTGCAATCAATCAGCACATTACAATCACAACAACTTCAATCATTTCCATAATCAGAAGCCCTGTTCACCTTCAAGGTTGACCAAAGGTGTCCTAGGCCCAAACCTTGCAATTTAACGTGGCAGTGATTTGGATGAAAAAAAAAACAATTTATTACTAGTGAGATATTTAATTTTCGTAGTTAATATTTTACAACATAACATCGTTTTATTACAAATATTATTCTCCTCGGCTCCAAAAAAACATTTGGCTGTTCCCGTCATATTTTGTGATTCATTGATCTCTCCAATGCCATCGAGTATCAGTTATCTTCAAATGTAAAATATTTGTTTTCGCTAATTTAAATAATAATTCAAGATTTATTTATTCAAGCTCTCGGGAGATGATCTGCACATAAACTTATTTTTAATATTTAAATTAAGGGCTTGGCCATTAAATATCTTCGTCTTCGTAAGAAATGCAGTTTGCTAATCGCTTTAAAACGATAACATTTCGAGAGTTTATTCTCAGTTCACCTGAAAGGAATTACTGTTCAGAAAATATTTGTAATCGTCGAATTCTAACCCAGCCTATTGTGCGGCTGACATACCGAAGACCAGCTCAATACAAAGTAAAGGATCCCAAATAAACACGTTGGCTAGGGGTGGGGTGTGGGTTGAATTTATTCAAAACGTGAAGGAAGGAGACAAATTTAATAGGAGAGACTGCTGGAAATATTTTATTTAAGAGTTAAATCTGCTTAGAAATATTCATTTTAAACGTTTAATCTGCTTTTTCACGTCTCGGGCTTAAAAATGTAGTCCTTTCTGTACCCGGGCTCCTTAGAGTCGTCAGTGCCATCACGCCACGTCAACAGACAAGCACACACGTGCACACGAACAAATATGCAATACAGTAATCTTTCATGCTGCACTTCAATGCAAACCCAAGACTTAAAAACAAAATAATAAAATCCGGGATTATTTTTGCTTTATCGAGCACTTAAAAGAGACTTTCAATCGGATAATTTATAATTATATTACAAGAACATTATGATTTACGAATGTATTATACTTAATTAATCTCTAATTACTTATTAAAGGTTAATAAATAATGGAATGGAGAAATTAATTACTCTGTTATGAATCATAAAATATTTATCTGATGCAAAGCTGCATGAAAGTGATTGTTACGAACGCAAACCAGGATGGACAGCAATTATTTTCAACATGAGTTAATAACAGTTCGTCCCTTTGTTGCTTACCTTGTTTGCAATCAAACCTGCAACAACAACAACGGTAATGGTGATGATGATGATGACGACATTGACGATGATGATATATTGCATCAATGTGAACACATTCTTAATAATAATAATAAAAAAAATAATAATAATAATAATAATAATAATAATAAATCGTTTGAAAATTTATGACCGAAAGGTCAAAACAACCCTTCTAAAAATAATAATAATAATAATAATACTCAATAATAACATTATTACTTGTTAATAAATACAACGATCGAACCATTAACGAGAAATAATAATTAAAAAGTTATTTAATTCATTAAATCGATTCTATGCATCCTTTACGATGTTTTCTATATTTTTATATTTCAACTCAATCAACACCAACAGCAATTCTTGACTTCTTTCGTTAATTTCACCTTTCCCTCCAAAAGGCAATCGTTTGAGAATTTATGGCCGAAAGGTCAAAACAGCCCTCCTAAAAATTGTCGCAATTCAACCCCAAACCACTGGCAACCCCTCCAACACCCTCCGATAAAAAAAAAATGTCCCAAAACGAAACTAATAGTTTATATAATTTATTTTAATAATAAACGAAACTATTAGGTTATATTATTTATAGTAATAATAATAACAAATATGAAAGGGAAAAGAAATCGCTTTGTTATGCGTTACCCCAAACTTTCCTTTTGCTTATTAAGTAGGCTGTCATCACCGACAAAACAATACTCGAAGCATTTAAAATAATTTATTAATTTCCAACTAACTACTTTTATTTCAGGTAAGAAAAATTATGAAATATTCATTTTAGGAGAAGCCTTGGGTGAGAAAATTCAACGATAAAGTTTAATCTCTGCACAGAGGAAGGAAGAAGTTGATGAACTCATCCTTGCTGATCTTGTTGTCTGCATTCGTATCCACCTCCTTGATGAAGGACTGGATAAAATAATTTATTTTTAATATTATAATATAATAAATATTTATAAAATAATTTATTTTTAATATTATTTTATTCAGAAGAGACGAAATAAATGACCGAACTCACTCACACGATCATATTTACTAAACAACGCAACAAGCATATGTAAGGTGAGGCTTTAAATCAAGTGGAGAGTTGACAAAAACTCGAAAAAAATATGATTTTCAAAGATTAAAAACTCGTGCAAGTACTCAAGAATTGCTTTAATAACTGGAGTGATATGTATTTTAAGGAATTAATATGAATCAATCATCTAACCATTAGACTCAGAATTCATTGAAATTGAATTTTAAACTTTTATTATTAAAATGCGTTTGCACTTAAAATCTTATTATATATTATCTTATTAACCACGTGAAACTATTAACCCAGTTAAATTGGCCTCAACCTCACCTGATTTTGAAGTTAACTTGAACTTAAAAACTTTTTAAAAAATTAAATTTTAATTTTAATGCATTTTAAGATTTTTCTTGGGCAAGTTTTACATTTAAATTAAATGTAAAAACATTAGCTGATAATGTTATTAATAACGTATCGCCGATCATCATCATCATCTCCTCCGCCTTCTTCAGTCACCAGAACCATTAAGTCGTTCTGAGAAAAACCAGACTCAGCCTGATTAGAACCAGCATAAGTCTTGAGAAGGTTTATAATGAACCGATAATAATATCGCAGTTTATTATTATTATTATTTTTGATGTTGTTATTATTACTATGAAATTACCATTGCTAATACCATCAAGAAGAATGTAAACAGTCTAAGATTATGCAGTAAATATTTTCTCCTAACCGAGAGCTCCAAACGAGCTCTTGATTTATCCGAATAATCATCAGTTAATAAACAATTGATAGTAATTATAATAACATCGTCTCGTATTCAACACGGCAACTCTTATTATCGGAAGCATTATCGCTCACCTGGACGTGTGCCTCTATCTGACTCTGAGTCAACTTCTCCTTGCAACAGCTCTTCTCATTGAAGGCCTTGAGGACGCTGTAGACTTCCTTGCTGTCCAATTGTCCACTGCCATCGGAGTCGATCTTGTCGAAGCACTCGACCAGGGCTTTCTTGATTTCGGCGTCACTGAACTTGCGGCTCATGATTGATTCTGGCGATGATTGATTGACATCTTGATTAATGTTAACTAATTAGATGGTTGATTGGTATTATAATAATAATAAATCATTATTATTATTCTTATTATTATTATTATTATTATTATTATTATTATGTTCATACGAGAGGAGGATAACGACGATAGTATTATTCGTTTTATAGATAAGTGCAAAATCAATAGTGCCTATAATTGTCGAGTTATATAAGACAACTTCATATTATAGATCTCTGAAGACTAGAAAGTAGATTATATTTATGGAATTAATTATTTATAATAAAATACTGTACATTGTTGTTATTATTATTATTATTATTATTATTATTATTATTATTATTATTATTATTATTATTATTATTATTATTATCATTAACGACACAATTACTAATCTCTAGTTCAATTCATCTCAGAATAAATGCAATTATTTGCAATCATTTAATTCAATTATGCTTATTATATTATAATTAATTATAATCAACATATAATTTATCCACGTATAAAAGAATCTAATCGTAAAATAAGAAGAAATGAAAATCAGAATCTCAGAAACCCACTCGTGATCTGTGACAGTAGGAATAACACAGGTGCCCGAAGTAACGCAAATAGGAGTCTTAAATAGACATTCAACTGTGCCAGTCCGCAGTAGCAGTCCACAGTAAGAGGGCCGCGCCAGGCTGGTTGTGCATTACATTATCATAATCAATTATTAATTAGTTATGCATCGCCAACATAATCAGTCCTAATTAAGTCTCATTCAATATCAATTACACTTTGCCATATATTTTGATTTGTAATGTTTATCGCACTTACTGCGTTTACCTCTGACCTTTTCATTGATTAATTGTAACAAATCCCGGATGTAATGGCTTACAAAAGGTTGTAAATGTTATGCAACAGCTCGTAGATTTTTATCAATTAACGAAATAAAAAATATTTATTGTTAAAATGAAACGTATGATCAGAAATTATGCCATTTATTTGTTTCAGATAAACTACGCCCGTGGCATTCGTCACCATCTTCGTCGTCGTCGTCATCTTCATCCTAGTTGTTATCAGCGCTGTGATATCATCATCATGAGTTCATCATTACTTTTTAAAACTATGAATTCGAACATAAAACATGTTCATGGATAATCTTTAAATCGTCATCTTTAAAAAACCAAATTAAAAGTCGAAATAAACTTAAAAAATGAAATAAACTCCACATGCACATGATATTTCAAAAGCATGATCGTATGGAAATATCCTGAACTTTCGGCATCATCATCATCATCATCGTCATCATCATCATTATCATCATCACCATCAATACTCTCATAACTCAATGACTACATTCATGAATGTGTCGTGACGTCATAAGAATCACTTCAGCGATATCGGTTCCCTCTCGTTACCAAGGTAATCAAACCGGTTGCTAGGGCCATTGTTAACTAGGCTGACATGATCATCCGAAGGTGAATGTTCTACGCGGAAGATGATGATGATGATGACGACGACGACGATGAACTGTTACTCATCTTATTATTATAAGATTATATTATTGTTGATAATGTTAAAGATGATATAAGAAAAATATTTCAAAGATGATTATCTCTTGGAGAACTTCAATCCATTGTTGTTAGACTCATATTCTTCAATTAGCCGTTCTATGAAAGGGTCGATGTATTGATGGTGGGATGGTTGGATGGATGGATGAATGAATGAATGAATGAATGAATGTACAGACTAAAAGGCAAAAGTCAATTTGAAAATAAAAATGTATTACCTTACAAAATTTGTATTATAAATGGGTGCGTGGATTCACACGAAGCGCTAATTAAATGGAGTTGACTTAAAACACCTCATTTAGTAAATATTAAAAGAAAAACTAACAAATTAATCACAAATTAAAAACAATTTAAAATATTTTTGTTTAAAAGCATAATTAAACTTATTAGAACGTGAAAACATCGGCCGCCTACTCAGCAGACAGAAAAAGTGGAGGTGCATAGTTGGAATATTTACATCCGTGTCTTATTTAAACATTCCATTAATAACATCCTCTAATCCAATACTTCACTCCCCATAAATATTCCTCCTTTGCAATATTTATTATTATTATTATTATTATTATTATTATTATTATTATTATTATTTTATTATTATTGCCACTCTTCACTCCATCTCTATCACCGTAATACTTGATTTGCAATAATAATTGATTATTAAATGCAATATCAAATGTGCTGCTTGCAATCAACAACTAGCACCTTGTTCACTACAAATCAAACACAAAAGAATAGCATATTAAGTTGCCTTGAATATTTGAAATTCAAATTTCTCTCCAAATCTTCCGAGCATTGTTTATTAAATAAACATCATTACTATCATAACCACTTATACCTGGTTTCTTAATTCATTATTATTACTATTATTGTTATTATTATTATTATCTATATTTATTATTATTATTAATATTATTGTTATTTAATATCAATTTCCACGCCTCCTTAAAAGTCACTATTGACCCGTTTGCATTTAAAGACGAGACATTCTTTCTTATAAAAAGTTCTTGTAAAACATAAATAAACGAACAAACATTGAATTCGTAAACTTCCACATGAAAGATTAACTTTCACATCCCCAATAAAACAAGGCCGTACGTTCGAATCGATCAAAATGATGTTCATTTTGCTGCTTCTTTTCTTACATTTAATTGATTTATTAAATAATTAACCTAAAATAAATGTAGTAAATGCAAGATTCTTAAGTAACTCTGGTGTTAAATGCTTCTTACTATGGCTGACGGTCTTGAAACATTTTTGAAATTTAAAAGCAAATTAAGTCGAAATTAATTTCTAAATGGTTTTATTGGCACAAACTACAACCTTTTTGAGTATGAATTTTCGGAACAGTTATTGATCGGGTACAAATATAAAATGTTAGTGCTGGTTATAATCGTTCGTCTTGGAAAGCAATTCATTTTCCTGGAATTCATTTTCGCTTCACGCGCATTTCATAACGAAGTCGATGAATTCCTTCTTGCTGACAGTTCCATCTTTATTCTTGTCGAGCGCTGCAACAATATCCTGAAACGAAAAGGTCACCTTTTGTGTTAAACACAGGTAAACTTATCGATTTGTTTGAATCGTATTTTTTTATCTAATTGATAATAATCTAACTAAATAATAATCTAAATAAATAATCTAATCTAAGTAATAACTAATATTTATTTGTTTATTTGATTATTTGCCCGTAAATTTGGTTCCTATTGATTAGAAATCATTACTTCGTGCAAACTTAGTCATTTATGGCGCCGTTCCTTGCTTTAGCACTCGAGTTTTATTCTGATGTACACCTGAATTTGGCTCGAAACTCCAAACAAAACCACCAGGTATTTCTCCGATGAAAGAAATCGATTGCAATGCATATTACTTCTTTCTTCTCGCATAAAAGTTGTATTTGTGCATTGTAAAATATAATAATAATAATAATAATAATAATAATAATAATAATAATAATAATAATAATAATAATAATAATAATAGTAATAATAATAATAATAATAATAGTAATAATAATAATAATAATGTAATTATAATCATTATTATTAGAAGTTGTAACCCTAGATCCATCATTTTATTATTTATTTTAATATTATTATATAAATCATAATCATTATCACCGTCACCGTCTTATAAGCATATTAAATGAAATAAATAATAAAGCACAAAAGTACTATTCTTATAAATGAATGTTGCAGCTTAAATTGATCTTTTTAATTTAACTAATTTACTTTGAATCTCATCACGCATTGAACTTAAAGTTATTTTTAAAAAATAATATTTACAATTTAATCGATTTATTTTGTGCAAAGAATTAATCAAGAAACAAAAAAGATTATTGCCTTGCATTCCTTCTCGACTTGAGAGGCGTCCTTCTTGCCTTTATAGTAACAAGTGAGCACCTGATTCAACTCCTTGCAGTCCAACTGACCACTGTGGTCCGTATCGAATTTGTCGAAGATTTCCTCCAAGGCCTTTCTGAGATCTTTCTCTGAACAAGTCATGATGATACTGTTGACAAACATTAGGTGTTAAAATAAGTTAATAACCGATTATTTCTAACGATTAGTGCTGCTAAGTCACTTAAATATTGAATATTAAATTAGTTATTTTCTGCTATTTATTCTCAATTAAATAAGTTGTTCAAATTTTTATTTTAGGAATCTTCTCAGATTCTAATAAAATATTCATTTAATAAGAATCGCTTTGTATATTTAAATACTTATAAACTTAGTTTAATTTGAAAGACTTTAATAAAAGAAAACCACGTTCGAACTTTGAAAACTGTGAAGAAACTGATGAAGAATCTTTCAAGCGAATATCGTCAAAAAATCCTTTTTATAGCCTCGACAAGTAATTGATCGCTCAAAACTCCTTAGCAACATTCTCCTGTTTTAAGACGAACATCACTATCAATACCACCATCAGCATCGCTATCAACACCACCATTCACTGCACTGGACTAAAATGTGAAATTATTGAACCGGAAAGTTCAGTCTGCCTTCACCCAAGAATGGATTTTATAATGCCCTTTCATTCAAGCCAATTTCGTTGGATAATATCCTTAATTGAGGATAAAAGTTTGAAATAATACTTCTTATTCATAAATAATTATTGCAGACGATAATTAAGCAGTGCAAGCAGAAGTATTTGTTAATAATAATAATAATATTTTAATAATTACCATTAATTTAACCGTCAGCAGTAATTATGCGTAATTATTAATCCCAGCAAATGCGAATCTTGGTCGATTGTGAAGTTGGGAGTTTGAAATTGATTTACAACTTCAAAATTACCGAATAATAAATATTCATAATAATAATTTTATTATATAATAATAATAATATTTTCATGAATATTGATTTAAAAAGTAATTTTAAAAAATTAAAAACTTCTTTCATCGATGACGTCAACTTGAAATGTCAAAGTTTATTTCTGAAGACTTGTTATTATTTTTATTATGTTTGTTAATGCCGTTACTATTATTAGTAGACGATGATAGACATTTTTTATTATTATTGTTATTATTATTATCATCATATTTTATTATTATTATTATTATTATTATTATTATTATTATTATTATTATTATTATTATTATTATTATTATTATTATTATTATTATTATTATTATCGTCATTGTTATGGTAGTTGTTGTTGTCACATCGCAGACAACCATGATAGTTGTCTCATGGCTCCAAAAGATTCCATTTTGAAGACAAGTAAACAAAAACTCCACAATAGAAGTGGGTTTGAAGTATCATCGTGAATTTTATTACATTTTATTATGAATAACGTAAATAATAAACTTAATTAAATATTGTAAATAATTTTAAGGAATAATCTGCAATTTTTAAATTATTCAGTGCTTTATATCAAATGCCCTTTCACCCACGCCACCTTGCAGAGCAAGTGATTAATGTCCCTGACATTGCACCTGTTGCACCCAGTGACTAATAATATTATTTTTATATAAGTCAATTACGAATTTCCAAAGTTAATGACTATCAATAACTTATTTCTTATTATTGGTATTTATTAGTAATCATTAGTATTTGTCAATAATTTATTGTAGGATTTCTTTGTGGTTGAAATCGATGTAAATGTTAATTTACCGCCACCATTACAAAGTAATTGTTGATAAAATTTCACAATTAATTGTAAATCATTATTATTTTTTTTATAAATAATTAAGCATTTTAGGTCATTTCGTTGATTTAGGATATCCACCACGATGGATCGTGAGTTAGGGATGTTTTAAAATTGTTTTTAAATAAATTAATATTTTCCATCAAACTTTTAGTCTTTTTTTTTAAGTTAATGTTTCAATATTTGCAAATATCCTCTAAGAATGGTTGCGATGACTCTTTCTAAATTTATGCGTTGACATTCACAACTATGGCAGTGTCTTTGACGATGTGGTGATTTGATGTGTAAAGATGTGATTTGCCATCATCAGAAACAATGAGTCGAGAAAGTTGTTAATGTTGAATTTGTATTTAAACTCCAAAAAGTGTCTTGGATTCGCCACTACCCAAGGTCTGCAGCCCGAGTTTTCTCCAACATAACATTTGTAACATAATGCTTGCAACCTTCGGACATCACCAGAGATTTTCTATTTCTTTAGTTTATGTTTTGTATTTACTTGCCTGTATCATCTGCATTTAACTGTACAATAAATCAGTTATTGTTATTAAACCAAGAAATCTTTATATTTTAAAGTAATTTTTCATTAGAATTTGGAAATGATTTAACAATATCAGCATTTAATTGTCAACGTTTATATGGGATGGTAATTCAAAAACCATATTTTATTATTAATTCGATTTTATTTTTATTATTTCTCTTTTTATATTTATTATTCTGATAATAAAAACATTTCCAAACTATTACATCCACGGTTGGTTGTGACTCATACGTTCAATATAAATTTCTTTTGTTTAATACGCTGACAAGCCATCTAGGTAACGATGAGCACTGTTGTTCATCTTCTCACTCAGCCAATGTTATCACGTCTTCCTTACTCACAGGCCTTCATAACCACTACAGTCTAGTTTGTAATTACGATCAAAAATAAATCGGGACAAAGAGTTGTTTATTGAAGCACAAACAAAATTGAATCTAAAATTGAATCTAAACTCTAATTCATTGGTGTTAGTCCCCAGCCAATAAAAATCACTGTTGTATCAAATTCTTTGGCAGCAAACGTCACGTTGAAGCAATAAAATTGGCAGGTTTGGCAGGTTCGTTCGTACGTTCTTCATTCGTACATCTTGACGAAGAAGTCGAGAAATTCAGACTTGCTGACCTTATTGTCTGAATCTTTGTCCAGTACTTGAATGAACTCCTGCCATAATTAATTAATGATTTTTTAAAAATAATTTCACTCTATATTTTCTATACACACATTGCGTATAACATGTTCAATTGATTAACAAATTAACATATTTATATATTTTACTAAATATTTTATTAAATTCCATTGACATAATCTGCTAATAACAATGTAATGAATTATTGCAAGTCTTCCAAATGTGTATCCCCATACATCCCCATGGTAACCATTGTAATCAATCACCTTGACACTTTCATTTATTTCCTGCTCTGACAACTTCTTGTGGCAGTGATCAGTTTTGTTGAACTCACAAAGGACGCTGTGCAGTTCTTTTGAGTCCAAATGTCCGCTTTTGTCAGCATCAATGACGTCGAAACACTCGCACAGAGCCTGTCTCACCTCGTCGGAACTCATTTTTTTCTGAATTCTAATTAATAATAATTGGAAATCGAAAACTGTGTTAGTGGTCCTATTGGGCCCTTCAGTTTGAATAAATAAATAAATAAAATAAATAAAAATAAATAATATTTTAATTTATTTATGCTGTTATGATTGGCTATTAATTATATTTAGACTTCGTGCCCAATATATTTAAATTAAATTAGACAACTCGTGTGCAAAATTAATCTACAATAGATAATTATGGATAATTACTATTGATAATTATATAGTCACTATGTCATAATTATATAGTATTATATTTATACTATTATATATATACATAATATATATATATTTTATCTAACATGTATACTATATAATATATACGTATATAGTAATGCATAGCCTTAAATCACATTTGACTGGAAATTCCTTCGTTTCATAAATTTATTTAGTTTTACGATTTTTATCTCCGATTTAAATCGATTAAAGTTTTGATGAACATTTGCATCTCATTTATTCTGGAAAAATCCTTCACCGATTTCACAGGATAATTCCAATGCAGTCTTGGAATAAGAACAGACGAAGCAAAGTGCTGAGGAAGAATTTTGGTATTTTAATTAATTTATTTATTTATTTATCTATGGTTATACTTTGTTTTCAGTGGTTTTAAACACTTTCAAGGATTTGATTCGGCGCATCTTGATAATTATACCTTATACAAAATTGTGTGGTTAGAAATAATTTACTTAATAAATAAATATCCCAACAAAGATTACTTTCGTTTTGAGGAGCAACAGAACCGCTTTCGCAAGAATTTGGACCGCTTAAAGGCAAATTAACAGATAATTGGACTGATGAATCCTGTTCACCCAACGTCATCCCATGGCTTTGAATCTATGCCTGGATCCTTGAGAACACTAGGTTAATATAGAACTGTCCGTTTGAATCCAACTTCTACGTAAATTCTTTATTATCTATCTTCAACTCTTACATTTACTGCGCCCTTGCATCATCGTCGTCATCGTCATTACAAAATTCTTACTAAAACATTGCTTGATACTTTGTATTCGCATAATTAATTAAGTTCCTGCAGACCAAGATAATCATCGTCATCGTCGTCGTCGTCGTCACTAAAATCGCCTGTTGTTGCGATTAACAGAAATTCCACACTTTCAGATTTCAGTCCCGGGATTGGTCGAACAGCAACTGTTGGCATTCTTGGTAGAAGATCTGGCTAGATCATCATCTTCGTTGTCGTCGTCATCATCATCGTCGACGTGGTCATCATCACCAACATCGTTTTCAACATCGCCATTGTCATCATCATCGATGCCTTAATATCGACGATTTAATGTCCTGATTAATTTTGATGGGTTCATTTGTATTTTATAATGATAACTGATGAGCTTAACTTATTTGAAAATTAACCGAAAGGCTCAATTTATAAAATGCTATTTATTAATCACAGATGACCAATCTAAGTTTATGAGTGACAGTTCCCTAACATCACATGCACGATTGAGATTATGATAATAATCGTATTTAATAAAGATAAATTTCATCTTTGTTGTCCATAAATATTCTGGAATTTATTGAAAATAAAAATATTATCGCTTAATAATTAATGCACATAAATAATCGTTTATTTGCTGATTCACACATCGACATACGTGTTTGTTGATTTTAAACTTATTCATCACAACTTTTGACTACTTTGCCATCACTAACGGCATTAACTCATGAATAATGCATTACTAATTAACATAACATTCATTAGCATAAGTACAGTATATTATTAAAAATTATTAAACAATCGATTACAGACCAAACGATCTGAACGATGACTCACTCGAGAATTTCCCTGTAGCAGCAGCAGAAACTGCTCACAAACCGAACTTTATTTATAGGCTTTCAGTCTCACCCTCACTCTCATCATCCTCAGATCATCATCATCTTCATCATCATCATCTTCTTCTTCTTCATCCTCATTACCGTCATCCTCGGCGTCATCATCACCGTTATCATCCTGTTCCAACAGATTCGCTCCTGGCATCCAATTGCCGATGTTGGACTTTGCTCAATTGTAGGTGTTTTGTTTGTTAGAATGGCAAGAATTAAATAACAATTCTATAATAATAAAATAATAAAAATAATAATAGATAATAATAGATAAATTATATAACTGCATTAATTATAAATTTACATCTGAAACAGCAATAATAATACCAATAATAATAATAATAATAATAATAATAATAATAATAATAATAATAATAATAAATTGATTTTGTAGTTATGTAACTGTACTTTTTATATATTAACCACTTTTGTTGAACTGATCGATTATTGGGAGCAGGTCTTCTCAAAAAAGTCAGCTGAAGACGATAGACCAGTGACAGTTGTTGGCGGAACTCTGTATGATTTAGAATTGCCAGTCACCAGCGATGAGGTGAATTCTGCTATTGGAGGTCTCCGAGATGCTGCGCCAGGACACGACAAATTAAAGAAAGATCACATACAAGGGATCAAGAACATCGACTTTGCAGTTCACATGTCACTGTGGCTGTTAACTGGTTTGCCCCCGTCTTCATTCAAAATTGGGATCGTCACATGCATTCCAAAAATAAGTGGAGCCACCAACCCAAGCGAGTTCAGACCCATCACAGTGAGCCCAATCATTGGTCGACTGTTTCATAGGATCCTCAACAGACGGATGATCTCCTTCTTGCCGTTGTCTCCGCGCCAAAAAGCGTTTCGTCAAGGAGATGGTCTGGCCGATAATATATGGTTGGTGAAGTCACTCATCAAGAAAAAGAAGCAGGAACTGAAAAAGTTAAATTTGACTTTCGTAGACGTATCCAAAGCGTTTGATTCAGTTTCTCATCAATCAATCATGAGAGCTGCTTCTCGACTCGGGGCGCCTCCATTGTTTATCAATTACTTGACAGAACTGTACAGAAATAGTTGGGTTCAAATCAAGACTGCAGACGGAATCAGTAATCGCATTCAAGTGGGCAGAGGCGTCAAGCAAGGAGATCCAATGTCTCCTATGCTTTTCAATGCCGTTATTGACATGGTCCTTAGCGAAGTGGACAAGTCAATCGGCGTAACAGGAGACGCTGAGTCCAAAATAAAATGCAACTACGTTGCCTTTGCTGACGACCTCTTGCTGATGTCTACAACAGACGTTGGAATGCAGATGATGCTTCAACAACTTGAAGGAGGAATGTCTAAGGTGGGATTAGCGATGAATCCAATCAAGTGCGCATCTCTTCGCACCGAGATAAACATCGCAAAAAGATCGTGGATTGTTAATCCGGAACCATATCTTGAAGTTCAACACACGAAAATCACTGCACTAAATATCATTGAAACCTACAAATATCTTGGTATTGAGATTGGGGCACGATTAAAATATGCATCAATAGCAGAAAAAATTCAAAAAGACCTACACTCCATTTCGCGCGCCCCTTTGGAACCACATCAGCGACTCTACATTCTCAGAACTCATCTCATGCCTGGCCTTGTACACCATCTCAGCTTCGAAAAAATAAGCCTCAAGTCTTTGAACGCCGCCGACGTCACCATTAGACGAACAGTTCGACATTGGTTGAAATTACCGAAGGACGTCCCCAATGCATTCCTGTATGCCCCAGTCCGACTGGGAGGTCTCGGAATTCTTCAACTTCGGAAATGGATTCCAAATATAAGAATTCGTCGCATGTCACAGGTCTTAAAAGAAGCCAAGGCGAATAGAGACCAGTTCATGCTGGACGTCCTTGGAGGCGGAACGACAGTGATGGGAGAAGTCAGGAAGTTTGGTCTCCCACAGAATTGTAAAGACGCCAAAACAATGGGCATCAGAACGGCAAAACAACTGTACAAAACAGTTGACGGATATGGACTGCAATCATTTTCAAGCGCCATCGGTCCAAGCGAATGGCTAATCGATGGAATTAGCAGAATGACGTCAGATCAATGGATCAACTGCGTGAAGGTTAGAGACGCGGTCCTACACAACAGATTGCGGGAATCGAGATACAAGATGTATTTGAGCACTCTCTGCACTGCTGGATGCCGGACTGAGGAGTCGCTGGGCCATATCATACAGCGGTGCCATGTTACCGATGGTCCTAGACATGTTAGACACAACTCCATTTTGGCCATGTTAGGAAGCAAACTTGAGAAGATGGGGTTTACTACCAGCATCGAACCCAGAATCCCGACGATAGAAGGAACAAAAATTCCTGATTTGTGCGCATGGAAAGGCTCCACATACGTCGTGTGTGACGTGGCAGTGGCATCGGATATTGCCGACTTGAATAAAATACATGCCTCAAAAGTCGCAAAGTATGACCTTCCGGGAATCCACCAATGGATGAAGGAAAATAATCCGATGCCAGAACAACGGAGTCAGAAAGGTACCATCACCGCCCTGGTCTTGAACTGGAGAGGAGCAATAGCAGAAGAGTCTTGGAGGGTTTGGAGAAGATTTGGGGTCTCGAGGAGGTTCCTCATGTGGACCTCCATCAAAACGTTGCAGGAGACCCATAAGATTTGGCGAACTTATAAAAATAACGCCTGGAGAAGAAGAAAAAAGAGGTTGAATTGAATGACATTTGTGAATGTACAATGACTCGTAAGATCGACTTGAAAGTTCCTTTTTTTGAATGGTCTGACGGGATTTCCCAGACCCATTGGCGGACCTAAAATTATTGAATCGGATTATGAATTGTATGAATTGATTGCTTTTTGTGAGTTTTTGGCTGGGCTAATAAAAGGAAAAAAAAAAGAAAAAAAAAATAATAATAATAATAATAATAATAAATTGATTTTGTAGTTATGTAACTGTACTTTTTATATATTAACCACTTTTGTTGAAAGTGCACAATTTTTTCTTTATCGCCTGTGATGATGTGATGATGTGTTATCATCACTTGATTTGTTATCACCACTTGAACCAAAGTCCTGAAAGTGATTCACGATGTTCAGTGCTGAATATATGTGCATTTAGTTCTTCATTAAGACTTCACCTTCAATGAATTCGAATTTATTATTTTAATATATTATATTATTTATTATATTAATTTAATATTATGTTAAAAATTCTATCTGCCATGAAATTATAACACGGTCAGGTTAAATCGAAATAATGACTGATTTTCAAAGCAAATAAATTTTATTAATAATCATTATTTAAAAAATAAACATAAAATGCTTGTTACTGCATGTATATGTGCGTGCGTGTGCTTACAGTAACTAATAATAGGCTTATTTGGAGTTTCAAGATTGGAAACATCTTCAAAGCACATTTGCAAGTCATGAATGGCGATGATGTGAAAGCTATGCACAAAGTACATCGCACATCCATCCATCCATCCATCCATCCATCCATCCATCCATCCATCCATCCATCCATCCATCCATCCATCCATCCATCCATCCATCCATCCATCCATCCATTGCAGGTCACATAATCACTTAATCACCACATAATCACTTGTAATGACATGGATGCCTTTGAAGGAAATCAACCCGTCATCATAGTGAATTATGCCATCATTCTATTATCATTTTACATGTTTATATATTTATGTTTTCGAGGCCTTTATATTAATCACATATTTATCGTTGTAATATATTCCTATGTGGAATATGAAATGTTATTTAATTTAAAAAGATGGCCATGATAAATGATAAATAATGTCCGTGTTTTATTATTTTATTTATATATCGCAATATAATTAGCATTAATCAATAAGAATAAAATTCTGAGAATGTTAACTCAAGAATAAATTGTCATTTGTTGCTAAAAGGGTGCCACACAAATTGCATGTGTTTTGAAAATTATTATTTATTTATTATTATTAATTCACTCAGAAAAACAACAACTGATGGCAATAATTTGATTAATTATTCGATAAACTATTTAATCTTTTGTGATATTTTAGACAAGTGACAGGTTTGAAATCCGAGTAGAAGTTTATTTTATTTATTTATTTTTTAAATGTTTTTAATTCAGCATCGCTTTAACGTATTTATTACCATAGCATGACTCCAGCACGATGATATGCTAAGTTTAAATAAATAATAATTTAAAATAAATAACATGTTTAATTATTGATAATTTATTTTTATTTTTATTTTTAAGACGTGATGTTATCTTTAAAATCCAAAATTTGGTGAATTTTTATTTTATAAATTTATAATTTGGTGACATTTCTCCCGCGATTAATTCTTCCCTTCCAATGGGTTATGGAAACTCCACCTTTGACTGTGAATTCTCAATGACTTTTTTTAGCAGTTGACGTTATTCGACGCAATCGATTTTAACTTCCGACTTTCAATCGAAAGTCCTCGTTGATCTCGGAACCTATTTTGGTCACGAAACCCATTGGAAGTCGAACGATTTTGTTGTGTATGTTTAAGATTTTGGGTCGAGAAAATTGAAAAAAAAAATCTCATTACTTATATTTTATGTACTGGATTCTGTGAGGATTAGAATAATTTATGTGAATTAAAATCATTAATAACTTGATTAATAAACTTTAATAATTTATGGGGATTATGATGAATTAAAGTCTGTTTATTGTTTAATTATGTCAGTGATGTTGATAATGATGTAATTTATAAAACCCGATGTTATATCAGATCATCTTTGTACAACATATATTCATTTGAATGCTTTTTCATTCATTTTGAAAATTATTTCGATGTTTTTGTAGATTTGAAACTGCTCATCGAATTAATTTGAACAAAAGTTATTATCAAGTTATGAACAACTTATGATCCATGTTGTTGTCGTTGGGAACCTTGTTGTTTGGGAAAACAGACTGAAATCATGTGACAAAATCAATGTTGCGTGTCCCCAGGTAGAATCTGACAGGTAAGCACAGCTTGATATTTTTGTCGTCGTTATTGTCATTTAATATGTTGTGATGTTACAATTTTTATTATTTTTATTGCAATTCTACTGCCGTTGTTGGTCAGGAATGAAAGGTGACGTAATTCCCAGCGTTTTGCAACAGCAAAGTAGCATGAAAACGTTGTGACTGGATGTTGTCAGGACATTGCAGACTAAAATAACTCAAGCTTAGACTATGAACCTTATGAACCTTATAATTATGATTATTTATATTGTTTTTATTTTTATCCATCATATCTTGTACATTAATAGTATCATTATTATCAGATATATTCATGGTAAATAACGAATTTTATGGATTATTTAAAGAAAAATTAGCAAAAACTATTTTTGAAAATTTGCCAATAATTGCAATATTTTACATCCTACAATGGTTTCCACTAAAAACAAATTTTGATTATTGTTATATTTTAAAAATAAAAAAATATAAAGAAAATGAAAAACGTTATTTGCTGCTTGCAGATGTTCATCTGTTATTTTATCCACTTCAAGAAGCTGAAGTTAACTCACTGATTGGTTGATTGATTGGTTGATGATTTGGTTGGTTGGTTGGTTGAAACTTTGTTTCTATGGCCATGAGTTGAATATGTTTGTTTTACAAAACATGCAGAGGAGTCATTCCCCTCGAAGTCCATGACCTCGTTCTGATGTTGCCTTGAGTCTATATCGATTCTTTCCCACCAGGAAAAAAAGAGAGGATGATGACGACGACGACTGCTTGCAACATAAGAACAGCCTATCGTGCTAGCAACCATTGCAGACAGGCACCAACACAAAATGTGTCCTTCATTAGGATCGTCTAATCCTTATTCATCAAAACAACTCTGATCCAGCTCTTGCTAGTGTTTATGTAGTGTATTTGATCTTTTTTATAATACACTTATTAATGTCACATTTTAAAACATTTTGTGAATATTTAATTGTATTTAATCCAATTATATTTACCCAAACAATGATTCAATCAGTTTGTGGCAACGAAATGTTCAAGGAAACCAAAGGAGAGATTGAATGAGGATAGTGAAAGAGGATTTTAAAAACGTAGCAGTTCATTTACAACACGCCACAAGCGTTGTCAGAAAGGCTTTTTTAAAAAGAACCATTTTAGTGTTGCCATTAATTTATTCTGCTTTCGGTAACGTAACGCAACGTAAGTCGACTTGCCATTGTTCGATCTCAACTACATATTCCAACTACTTTGTTGAATCATCCAAAATTTGACAAAATTTAAGAAAAATACTTGACCTTCATGTTTTTAAATAAAGGATGGTTTATTAGCTCCTGTGGCATCAGTTGTAGTAGTTCGTATCGATAACCAGCTCGGAAGTGTCGTGGAGCTTTGATCAAGGAGTTAGGAAACATGATGAGCTAAAAAAGATTACCTAAATCCAATGCCGCTGGTCAAACTTTTTAATTCGACTGCATCAAATCTCTTACCTGCCTGGAAAAACTTAACAACACCGTCGGTGCCAAAGGCATCTTCGTCTACAAAACCCAAACCAAGCATTTGTTCACATGAATCCTTCTTTCAAGTTTCGAATGATTGCTTTAAAGCAACCAATGTAAGAGCCTTGTTTAACAACGAACGTCAAGTTCTCCATAATAACTTTCTCAACTTTTTGTCTCAAGATTTACAACGGCCTTAAATAGATTGACCACTCCAAATGGAATTCATTTCTTAACAAACCAGTGTCAGATTTTCATTTACTTTGACTAGAAAAAAACACAGAAGAATGTGATAATGAAAGAAACAATGCAACAATTAAGGACCAGAAATTTGACAAATCCTTGAGAGATTGCACCAGGAATGTATGCAAAACAAACATCGTACAATGATCTGGAAGAGACCATTCCATAGCCATGACTCACGTGATTCTACTTCTAAGACTTGAAAAGAAAGATAGCAACGACGACGACGACAATAACAACGTTGAGCCACCCGAACGACCGATGACCGCAAAACCAGAAAACGTGAAATCGTAACGACGCGTAAAAAACGCATTTTAGAAAAAAAAATTTAAAAAAATTATTTAAGGAATGGAAGTTTCTCGTGGCTTTCCAGATCCAGAAGTTGAAGTGACACATACTCTGCATTGGAATGATAATAAATTTAATACTAGGGGGCAAATATTAGCAGCTCTAAGGTGACTACAGGTCTAGCCTCAAGATTTACATTGAAATTGCATACAGCTAGTAGTTCAAACTTCACCTAATTGGGTTGCATTGAAAATGCAGAGAAGAATTTAAAGACCAAAATTTAGAAAAAAAAATATGTTTAGAAATTGAGAAAAGTAAAACGAGAAATGCCAAGACGGTCGAAAAGAAACGTCTCTTTTCAGTTGGATTCCACGGAGTCAAAGAAGAGATCTCCGACGTCGAGGATGCCCGTCAGATCCAGTACGTCCTTGAGGAGCTGAGGGTTCTCCAAAACATCCTCCCTGGGCATCACCGGGTAGGACATGGGTTGGTACTTTGCACCCTTGAACAAATGACGAAGAAGAATATTCATCGATTTGAAGCAAAACTATGACTTTATGACAAATCGAGATGATTCATTTCTTTGCAGAGAAACTGTTGTTGTTGTTAGAGAGAATAAATAATTCAACTGATGAAATACAAGAGTCAAAGTCTAATTATAACAAATTAAAAAAAAGAATTAAATGTTTTCAATGTCCTAATGTCGTCCTAATGTTGTTCATACCCTGAATCTCTTGTGGAGACCAAGAACAGCGTTGCAGAAAATGAATCGCAAGAGGAGAGTTCGAAGGAAGTCATCGCCGAACAATTGGATGAAGGACATGTCTGCGATTATAAATTATAATTAATATTAAATATTATCTGGAACTAGTTGATTAGGAATCATCATCATTGTTGTCATCTTCATCATTATCATCATCGTTATCGTCTTCATCATCATCATCATCACGAATGTCATCTTGAATACGAAACGAAACCCTTCGCTGCCAAGAACCTAACCGAGGTATCTGGATCTGTTGAGACACTTTGTGGCGTCCACAATGAACCTGTCGACCTGTGCCTGACACGCGTCCCACAGGTGAACCGGGATGTCGACCAAGTTGCAAATGTAGCAAAATGCCGTCAAGGGACTATGGAGGAACAACGTGAATATGTTTCCCTTCTGATGCTGGTCTGCATTGAATGATGATTAATTAATAAATAAATAAATAAATAAATGATGATTAATTGATCAATAAATGGTCGAGGTCATTAATTACAACAAAGATTTGAAATCGGTGAACCATTTTATTAATGTTTAAACAAAAAATAATATACAAGTTAATGAGGCAAAGACAGGTACATCACTTTGTAAGCACAAACTATGAAGTTTTTTTTTAGAACAAAAACAAATAATAACAAGAAAGATGATGAAGATCCTTAAGATAACTTATAATATTTATTATACCTTCAAAGGTTGGAGGAATTTCCTCGGGTGATAGGAGGCAGACGAGTGGCTGACCAAACAGGTTCGGCCAATTCTGGCGAAACAACGGAACGATCGAGATTTAGGAAAATGAAGATTAATTTATTTAAAGTTTAGCAAGTTTAAGACAAAATAAATAAATTAATTAATAATAAATTAATCAAACCCTGAATGCTGAACTATTGTTGCTATCGACGACGAGGAAAAGAGGCTTTCGAGTGAACATGTACAGATCCCCAGGGTGAAGGCTTAATTGAATTAATGGAGCGAGCAATTAAAACAATAACATTATGTTAATGAGATGCGATTTTAATTAGATACTTATGTAATCAACTAAAATATAACTATGATGACTTAGTTAATTAGATGTATAATTAATTCTTCAGTTAATATTTTATATTAATAAAAAACAACATTTCAGTGCAATATTTAATAATATTGGCCAAAATGATAGAAATTATAAAAATAAAAATAAATTATAAAAATAAAATTAAATAATATGCAGAGTTAATGGAAGCAATTAAAATTAAAGATTATTAATCTATAATTAGCAGCATTTCTTTTCAAATTCAAAAGGCAGCCAATCCATCCAGACATTTAATCCTGATTAAACAACAAGTTAATTATAAAGTAATTGTAAATTGTAAAACAACTCAACAACTTTACAAGTTAAAGCAATCAGAATACAAGTAATTTTAGTGGTAATTGCCAATTAACTACCAGTGAGTCTCCTTGAGATTTCCCGTTCTTTTGTTTTTGTTTGGATGTTCAGGTTCTCTTCTACTATTGGTCACAACTCCTCCCACATCATAAGCCACTTTGGTAAATTAATTGTTCAACAATTTAAATGAGGTAATTAATTAATATTACAATTTAATTTAATTAAATATAAAAAAAAAAGCCAGAAAAGAAGAAAAGAAAAAGTAATTGTGCAACAATTATATTTCTTGCAAAACTAGCCCAATTAAGATCATCATTATCATCGCCTTCATCGCCCAATTCCGTCGCTCACCGTCCGATCCTCTCTTGTTGGAACTGAAACAACCGTCTGCAGACAGGTAGACCAGCATGACTCCGTTGGCAGGAAGTTCTTTGAAACCAGAGGCAAGGAAGGTCAACAATTGGCTGATTGTTGGCTTGTACAACAAGTACTTGTGGGGATTCTCCCTCTTTGTTATCCCCGAAGCATCCTTTGATTAAATTGACTGATTGATTTATTGATTGATTGATTGATTGATTGATTGATTGATTGATTGATTGATTGATTGGATATATAAGTTAAAGTAAACAACTGTGAAATGTAACCAATACATGAATTAAACATATTCACTGAAATTCAACAATTAAGAATGGAAAACAATGATCTTCTTATGTGGTATAATAAAATTAAAGCCTATAAACGGTGGTGATAATGATGACGATGTTCAGGACTAACAAATGGAGTCTTTCCAGGAGCTGGTGAAGTGTCAAAGAGCTGGTTGTTTGTTTCTTCTTGAGGTTCCCTTTCAAGGGTTTGGAGAATCCTGAACATGTCCAAAGTCAGTTCACTGAACTTTACCTAAAGGCATGAAAACGTCTTCCACTAAGAAAGGAGTTGAGAGGAGCTGTCACGCAAAGCATTCCAAAGTCAGCCATCATATCTCAGCAAAATTGCTAAACTAAGCAAGCTATTTTAATTTTCTATCTTTTGAAAACAGAGAAAAGTTAACATAGCTGGTCCTATAGTTATTACAAATGCAAACTTTCAAGGAATATGTGTAAATATTATAAGTTATGATTCTGGTAAAAGTTGAGATCATTACATAGAATAAATAAAAAAATATTGCAAACCTGTTCATGGCAGTTACCAACTATGAGTATCTCTTGGAGACTGAGATAGGGTGGTGCTGATGATGATCTTTCAAATGGTGGGATGGTGTGGGGCGTCAGACGATGAGAGAGCACCAGGGACGAAGAGTCATCATCGAGAACGTTAACAATCTTGTCGGCCTTTCAAAAGACAACAACAATGACAACAATGACATCAAGATGGTCAATATGGTGAATTTTTTTATTTATTTTTTTTTATTTAATCATCTTTTTGAAGTCACCAAAACAAAACAAGATCACAAAATTGGAAAAAGAAAAAATTCAACGGTGAAATCAAGGATGCCCGAAAGGAATTATTTCCCGCTAAGGAGGCAACCTATTTAAAGATTTGGATAGAGGATAGCGAAAGAGGATAATAGTAATTGGAATCCCAGTGAAATTAAAATATTATAGGTCCGGCGTGGTCGTCAGAACAACAATGCAATTGAAGAGATGACCATTGCAAATGCAACATTTGAAGGCAATCATATTTATTTCTATCAACAAGTGATAAATTAATAGATGTAGTTAATTAATAATTAATAACTAGGAACAATCACTTAAGAGAGGTTACCTCCACAAAAGCTCTGATTTCTCCAAGAACCAAGGACCACTCCAGTTGGTCATCGGGTCCGTAAGTGGCGGTGTAGTCATCAATCTGCTTGGCCAATTCCTGTTTCAACCAGTTCAATTTACAACTATTTTCAAAAGATGAACAACAATGCAATGATTGGTTATTATTAGCTTAAGTAAATTATCTGATTAATCAGTCTTGAAATCATTTCAAAATTTACATTATGCCCTTTGAAACCAAAAATTAAAATGATCGACCATGGCAATTCATTTAATTGCAATAAACAAAATAATTGATTTGTAATAATTAATCTATCATTAATAAATAAATAAACTAACTCTTGCCATCCAAAAAAATCCAAAGCCTCAAAGTACATAAAAACTAACCCTAACGAGATCTCTCACTAAAGCCATCTTCTTCAGCAGGAGACAAACCACGATGAACCGCGCATAGTACCTCAGCTTCTTCACCGTTAAGTCTGGCCTATTTTTGAGGAATTTTTACATCTGAATTTAATCTTTTAATTTGTAAATGGTTATTCTTGACAATGTTTTCCACACAAATACAGCATAAAATCCAATTGAAGAAAGTAAAGCTGCACAAAACTAAAAACTAATGCATCTACACATTGTTTTTACATATTACCAAACCATTATGATTAATTAATGAAATTAACAAACATAAAAATGATAGCATTAATAGTGCAATGACAACAACAACAATAATAATGTTAAAGTATTAAAATAGAATTTTTGAAATAACCTCTCTTCTTTGTTGGCTTTAGAATAATAACCTCTCATTCGGATTGCAGAGTAAAAGGCAAAAGATTCATTCAAATAATTTGTCTCACTGGTCCTCAAGCTTTTAAAAAAATATATATTATAAATTTAAAAAATATATTATAAATTAAAAGTAACATAGTTAAGTGTAACACCATCAATATATTGATTACATGATACCCACTAATAGTGATAATATAGTTGGCCAATCTTGGATGCAACCTCTCCAATTTGCCATCTCTTCAGTCCATACTTTGTGTCAAGTACTTGTCTAAATGTTATTTATAAACAATTTATATATTTAATTCTCAGAATTAATTTATCAATCTACAATAATGACAGAATAATACAGCTTAAATATTGATAATAATAACCAAAATCTCATTAACATTAATAATACCAATGAATGGCCACTTAAACCCATCCACCTGTTTTGCTGTTGAAACTTCCAAAGTTTAGTATAAACATCAAATGTCCTCCCAAAATAAGATTGCCACTGTTTGTGCCCATACTGAGGTAGATCCCTTTGATAAAATTAAAAATAACTCATAAGTGGAAAATATAATCTCTAAGCAATTTCCACTTTAATTATCCTGAAATCACATTGATTAATAAGAAAAATGGTAGCTTTGATTAATTTAAATACCAGACATGATTTTTTGTTTTGTGAAAAGGAAATAATTAAATTCTTATATGATAAATAATTTCTAATTGAAGATTTCCAAATCAATGAATTTCACTATTTTCAAAGTTGTTTCAGATCATCACCTAAGTGAAATTAAAAAAATTGGCAGCTTTGTAATTTGTCCCTGTTCATTTAGTACTTACATTCAGGTTATAATATTTAAAATTGTTCTTATCTTTTTTGTTTTATCTTAAATAAAGAAGTCGTTAAAATTAAATTAAGTTCAATTTGTACAATTTAATACAAATTGAAACATATATGTGTAATAACATCTTAAAAATTTAATGACAGAAATTTGCCACTGATTTGCAAATAATCATTTCTTTTTAGCAATTGAAAGGTCATAATATCTTTAACGATTATAAAATAAATTCTTTATTCAGAGAGGTAATTCCCTACCTTAATCCATTGAAAAGTTGCTTTGACTTTTCAAGGTAGTGACAAAATTCGTTAACAATTTTTTTCTCTGCATCATCCATATCTATTCCTGTGGCATTGGAAAGACAAATGGATTGTTGTTGGGAGAGCTGACCTGCTCTGAACTCATTTCGCTTCTGTTTTGCCCATGTTGTTGGGGAATACATGTTTGAAGATAAGGCATGCAAGCCAACAACGGCTCAGAGAAGGCCTTTTTGAGCTTCCGTTCTACAGCTTTTAGCTTTCTTTTAAATCAAAATAGCAAAGCTTGGCAAAATGATCCAATTCCGATAACAAAAGCCGTAGAAGCCTTCGAACGATCAGAAAAGTGAACCGTGATATAATTATGGGAACAGGACGTGACGCAGCTACAAGGTGGTTATTATTTTATGGAAAAAAATTATCGGATTTAAGCAATACTCAGTACAACGTGAAGTGTGTTGATCAAACCAAACCCACTTGATTCTAACTTTGCCGTTGGTTACAGTTGTTAATCACTTACAAATTACAGTTACAAATTATGTATTTCATATCTAAAATTTATTTCATCCTGGCTTGTAACGTATATTAAGCACTTCCAAAACGTCTTCTAGAAAGACCTACTCATGGTTCATTGATCAGAAGGCGACAGAACAAGACGACTTCAAAGGCGTATGTTTGTCTACTTTTAACAAAGACCTTAGAAATTCAAATATTACCTTTCAATTGCATATGTTTCTATGAAAACGACCAACAGAACGTTTATCTCTTCCGATGGCCAAAATTTAGCCAGCTCTGAAATGAATAACCACAAACCAAAAAGAGACATTTGTTTTCGTTTATTTACTGTTATATTCGTGTTCACATTCGGCTCTTTTAAATTTATTCTAAATTTGAAGGAGGTGGCAGAAGCTGGAAATCGTTTGTTCTTAGAACTGGGAAATGAATCCTATTTTCAACCTCAACAAGAGGAGAACACAGAGCGATGTTTTCAATCAAAAGTTTTGGATCGGATGCATGTTTCAAGAGCATGGCAGCTTCAAGACCAAACTGTCCAACTCTGATCCTCCTGATCTTTGTGCAAATGGCACTTGAGCGAGCTTCAAGACCAATATTATGGATTATTTCTGCTAAGGCTCTTCCTTTCTCATTGATTGATTGAATTTCTGAAAAGTAAATGAGCTTTTGATATAATGCTTCATAAAGAAATATTTTAAAGAAGTGATTATTAATTAGCACTAATCGTGATGAATGTAATTACCGATAGTGAAGTGAGGAGGTTTGAAGTAAATCATCTTCATGCCATAAACGACCATCTGCTTATCTTCACTACTTGGCCTTACTGGACCTGAACAGGCCATTTCATATGCCTCTTGTGATTGAAGGTCGAGACCAGTAGTTCTGCACCAAAAAATTTGTTTAAATTTTATTTTTTTTAAATAATTCATTTTCAAATAATATATTTATATGTTGCATAGTAGGAGAATTAATTCGTGCCATTTCTTAAAAGATCAAGTAATGTGAGGCATGAGGAACTAAATTTTTTAATGCCATTTTAGTCCACCAAGAAACTGCAAGCACATTGTCCAACTGTGCCCAATTGCATCTTATTATAAGTTTCTATTTTAAACATCGAGGAAATGTTTTAATGATTTAATTTAAATGGTTTAATTCAAAGAAATTATCAATGAAACATTACAAAGATATTTGAGGTGAGTTTGAAAAGTGATATAAAAAACACCTAACCCATTTTAAAAACAAAATAACCTCACAAGTACATGTTCTTTTGAAGATTAGCCTGCATGGCTGCAACAATTTTATCAATTGTGCTGGCTTTTACGTTATCTGGTGTAATAATTGTAATTGTGAATAACTGCTTCAATACACTCAACCTGCTATAGTTGACTTGTAAATACCAATTACAATTATTAATTTTGCAACAATTATATTTATTTCAACATTTAAATACAAATGCACAATAAAAACAAATTAAAGGGAATATAAGAAAAATATCATTAATTAAATAACATTATTCAATTAAGAATTCACTTTCGAATAATATATTTATATGTTGCATAGTAGGAGAATTAATTCATGCATCACTTAAAAGATTAAATAATGTGAGGCATGAGGAATTAAATGTTTTTAATGCCATTTTAGTCCACCAGGAAACTGCAAGCACATTGTCCAACTGTGCCCAATTGCATCTTATTACACAATTAATTAATTAATTATAATTAATCAGTTAGCTCCATAAAATGATTCCTCACGATAGGTTGTTTGCTCTGCTATTCGCCCAGTAGATTTGTAGTCCCAAGTCACTTTACCAAGTTCACCATCGACGTGATAAACCTGAACACGTTAAAATAGGTTGGGCAATAATTAATTCTATGACAATAAATATATTGTGCTGAAATTTCATAATTTTAAATATTTCTTTGCTTCTTGACCCACAGGTTCAAAGAGTGAATTAATGTTGCAACTCACCTTCAAAAGCTTAGCCGATTTAAGGGGCCAAATCAACTTTCCTCCATTGCCAATGCTAAGAACTGAAAGCATGAATGTTCTAATTTGAGTGAAATAATCACATTATATGATAATGATTATAAAAATTCTTAACATAATGAATTAAGACAGAATTTTATATATTATGTCCAATAAAGAATGCAAAATGGCCACTGGAGATAAATACAAGATATGGTGATATGCAAAATAATGTCTTTTCCTATTTTCTAATAATATTTTAAATTTTAACTTACCTTTTTTCTATATTTAAAATAAAATATAATTGTTCCAAGTATAAGTAGGATGTGCATTCGGTACAAAAGCTTTATAATTATCGGGTGATTGCAACAAACTAAATATGTTTGCAGTCACCTCATCAATAACTAGATTATATGTTAAGTTTATGTATATTTATCTTCCATAACTTCTATAAATTCTTATAAAATCAAGTAATAAATGAGTAACAGTGTGTATACATATGTTATACTGAGATAAGAATGTAATTTAGGCTGTGACCCACAGACATAAAAATAGTTGACTACCTATGACTTATGGCCTTATGACTTTACATACTTGCAAGATGTGAACTCACCTGATACTCCAGATGAAAATGTATCGAGGATATCAAAAGACATCATTTTAAAATCATCCTTCATGTAGCGCAGACCAACAACTGCAAAATAATTGCAAAAAATGTAATGTAATTAAGTCATATGTAATTATGCATAAGACAAAAACAAATAATTATATAGAAATGAATGGTATTTAATATAAATTCTCTATAATGAGTTTTAAGATCACATAATATAAGTAATGACAGGAATCTGCCTCAACAAACCCAAGGGATGATCGGCGAGATCAGGAACTGTGGACACTGTCGGTATGAGACCCTCTTGCACTTCCAGCCTTGTTCTCATGGGACGACATGGGAGTTTGTTCATTTCTTTAAGTAGCATAATTTATTAGTAAATGTCAAATTTAAAGCAGCTTATTGAAATTTAAAAATTAAGTTACAGAAATCTTCTGCAACTGTTATGGCAATTAAAATAAGCAAATGCTAAACCTCTGGCAAGATTCATCCGGAGAGCGTTAAGAATTAAATTCATAGGCTTTCCAGCAGGCTTATAAAGGCAAAATATGCCATTCAAGGCATTAAACAGCGATGAAGCAGTAGCCATTAAAACAACAAAATTAGCAGGGACGGTCCTCCAAAACGTGAAGCCCTTGTTTACTCTGAAAAGTAAACTACATAGAATACAATTTTTATATGATATTTAAAAGAATTGTTAATATTTTAATCAAATCGATTAGTAACGGAATGACAATTTTAATTTATTTAAGTAATGTTAGCAACTCCCTCATAATTACGAATATATTTCTATTGCACAACGCAATTTAATTAATCAATTTCCATTAAACATAAAAGGCTTTAAAAAGTTTTTACTTTCACCAGAAAGGTGAATCATTTTACGACGAAAACTGATTGTATTTACTTGACCCAATTGTGCTAGGCTGCAAAATATGAGCAAGTAATGCACTCAAAAACCGATTAATCAAAAATGGATGGCGTTCCAGCCAGTTAAACGCTCCAAAAAAAAACGGCTAATCGTCACAAGCGAACTAGCTTACACTCACATAGAACAATGTGCGATAGCCCCTTGCCGAACTCCCCATTACCTATAATTATGATGAAATAGCGCCATTCCGGAATTAACCCCTGTTACTAAATCGCACCAAAAATAAATGTTAAAAGCATTCGTTTTAATGAATCAAACTGAGCGTTGCTCAAATTTTTTTATTCATTTTCATTACGGTACTAATTCCAAACAATGTGAGAGACTAGGTTGTAGGAAGTCACTATTTAACGGATATTTCCCAAACAATTAAAATAAACGATAAAAAATAGCGTCTTAAACTTAAAGCGAATGCAAAGTTCGAAAACTTCCAGGAAATTGAAAATATATACATGTTATGTAACATATGTCATACATGTTGGATGATAAATTATACAATGAACTAGATCATGAAATAACATTGTTGAAGTAGAAAAAGCTTTTGAAAAACTATGACAAGAATGATATTACAACTGGTATCCAAGAAATCCAATTCATCTGAGAATAGATGAGATGAAATGAAAATAGAAACAGATCCCCTGGGAACATCCAGGTAAGAAGAAGTTCAACCACACCTATAAAGTTAACAATGACCATTACTGGGGAAAAGCTCTCAAAACTTGGATGCTCACATTTGGCACAGATGTCATATCTGAATACAAACAATAAAAATTGCATCATTGTGAAGTGTCATCAGGAGCCATCAAATCAGGTGGTGTCTGCACCAAGGAGACAAACTTGGGGACCCTTGAGCAGATCTTTTTGGGGACCACAAACATTGGTTGGAGATGGGCCACAACACAGGGAAGAATCTCTTCCCCTAGGAGTTGGTGACCTGCCACTGACAATTTAATGAACAAACCTAGTTTAGTTGGGCCTAAGGCATCCAGTGGTGATTTTGATGATCTACTTATGATTTATTCAATTTTTTTAATAAATATGTGCATGCAGTGGCTTTTGATGATCTACTGAGATAAACATCTGCAATCCCATACATTATTAAGGCTTCCATTTACAATGGTAAATATATCCAAATATCTTGAACACATCTACACTTCCACATAAACAAGGCTTTACTTTTCTGAGGCTCAGAAAAATATATTGTGAATTTATCTCAAGTGTGCCAAAAGATGTAAAAGAAAGTTTTTGAAACCTTCGCAGACTGGGGTCAGGACCTTTGACGAGACTTTTATTCGGTCCGAGGCTGAGGGTGACGAAGCTTCGGATGCACTGCTCCTCTTGCTTCACATTTGACCTGAAAGTGAAAAGGTCATGGGACACTACAAGACCAAGTTTGACTACACTCAAAATTATTATACATTGCTTGACATGAAAATAGTCCAGGTACATATTTTGACCATACTTTCCTAAATAGTGGTATTGCATGAACCAATGTTTTGTAGGATATAGTAAAATACATTAGATTTACAAATTCATCAAATTTATTGTACCAAGAAAAATATTTTGTGAGAATTTGTCCAAACATTGGAAATATCCAAAATTGCAAATTAACTAAGAACACTAAGGAACTTAGTTTTCAAACTTATTAGATTTAAACTTTAAAATTATAATCTATATGGAAGTCAGTAATGAATTTGAACTTTCATCTTATTAATTCACTTTAAAATTTAATTTTTTTAATGGATCCAGGAAAGGTTTGAGTCTTGTTTCATCCAGCCTTTCCGGACCTTATCCAAAAAGTTTCAGCTCTTAAAAATAGATTATTGCTTGCCATTATAAAATGTTTTTTCCAACCCCCACAAGTTTTTTTTTGATGGGATTCAAGTCTGAAGAGCAACTTAGCCACTTGAGAACTTCCAAATTCCATCCCTGGAGAAAAGATGAATGTAGAGGGGCATTGTCATGCCAGAACATAACTAATTCTAAATTTATCACATAATGGAAGCAAATATTGCTCCAGCATTTGAACACATTTTGATGATTTCTGCTTCTCCTCTAAGAAGACAATGTTCAGAAGAATCCTGAAAGAAAATGGCAGCTGAGAAATCATTGAGGCACTTTCAAAATTAATTTAAGAAATGTTTTTTGAGGTCCTCTGATATCATGCCGTCAATACTTGATGCCATGCAGACCATCTAAATTTTATTTCTTTCCATCAGAAAAATAAGGGAGTCTCAGCTCAGCTCCAGACTTGACATCTCTATTACCCACTTTGAACTTCTATTGGGCCTCCATCAGAAGTGGCTTGTGGTGATGCCTAACAAACTTCAAGAAATCACTCTCTTCAAGACATCTCAGTATGGTCAGTTGACTGACATTAAAATTTAGACTATTTTCAAGTCTTTTGTTGAGCAAAGCCCCTTGGAAGCTTCACAAAAGACAACTTGTCTCTGACATTCATTAAGTTTTTTCTGTCTTCTGGAGAAAAAAACTGTTCCATCAGTTTGAGGGTCACTTAAATAATGGCTTATAAACTTTCTAGAGCAATTCAACTTCCCAGCAATTGCAGAAATTGACAAATTGAAGCCTTTAAAGTCAGTGATGTTTCTTTCTAAACCCATCTATATTAACTTTAACCATCAGTACTTTTATGTGAACATAAATTATCATATCATAAAACATCATCTCAGTAGATCAAAAGCCACTGCATGGACATTCATCTTATATAAGGAGTCTTATTATCCTAGTGATCATTTGTGAAACCTGCAACAAAAATTTATTTTCCACAATTGAAAATTGAGGATACTCTGAGAAACAGCATCAGAGGTATTTGTCGATGCAATCTCATATCAATTAATTACTTTCTTGCCAATGCTGTAATAACTAAAATAAAAGTCTCAACATCACCAATTTAGCAAATAAATAAATAAATAATGAATAAATAATAAATTTTTAAATAATATTTTGTCTTAAATTTTACAGGAAGGCTGTATTGGCAGGGCTATTTTAAGGCGTGTCACCTTTGGCTAATATCATGGGTATTATGTTAAATAAGATTATTTAATAAAATCTAATTAAATGATGAACATACTCAACAATGTTTCCCTCCAGGTTGAAGCAGTTGTTTTGCTCATCAGTCAATGCTGGCCATAAAACAAATGAAAAATTAAAACTTAAGTCATACTTTAAAATAATTTTAAACAAGAAACCAACTTAGCATCATTATCACCAAGGGATTAAATGACCCACAGATAACTCACCTTGTTTCAGTTGTGAACTACAATGGCAAGAAATAACTCAAGACATTGCAAAAACAATTCATTGATTAAATTCATATAATATTTTAATTATTATTTATTGCAAGAAGCAGGTTGACCAAATCAGTTACAAAGTACTTTGACCAGAATAACTGCCACATGCAGTGAAATTACAAAATTCTTCAGAAAAATTTGGTTTGAAAAGCCACCTTGGACCACTTGCTGCTGACTCCAACTTCAGATTGACTTCAGGGTCATCTTTCTTGTCCTTCTCTATGAAACAAAAACTTATCGATATATTATTTTTATTGAACATGCATAACATAAAATATCATTTATTTAGTTCGATAATCATTTGCATCGATAATTTAATTGTTTAAACCGCAGAAACAAGAAGATTATTCGACGGGATTCCATTCCGAAATGTTTGAACCGTAATCGTCCGATGATTGCTTTCAGCCATTTGTCTTCAAAAGGCATATCTAAAAGGATATAATCCCACTTATTAAAGCCTGTAAGTTATTTAAACCTGATTTCTTCTTCGTTTGGCCATGTTTATGAGCTTTACTCCTTTTGTCATCTGCAAGTGACACAAATATAATTTGAAACATTTGCAAGTTAAATTTAAAATTTTGGAAAATGAAAAGAAACCGGGCTTGATTCCACTAGATTGTAAAGAAATTAATTCTTCGCATATTGATAAGATCAATGCGAAGAAGAGGTAATAGTTTTGATATTAGGGACAATGTAGTGAAGAACTCACTGCATTGGACTTTAAATTCAATTATAACAAATACAATTCTCTCATATTATTGCAAAAGTGTCATGGATATGCAATAACAATTTATATTGAAACAATTTAAAACTGCAAACTTTTCTTTTTGTCTTCCTCTGAGGAGTTAGAAATTGTCGAGTTGGTTTCAGAGTAGCATGCCTTTGTTTTCCTGGCAGAAGAAACCGGAGAGTTTGAACGAGCAGAACTTGGTCTCAAGGGATTGGCAGGGGCTGAGGAGCTGCTCTTTGGAGAAAGGGTGTCCGGCCGTGACAGCAAAGACAATGTCTTTAATTGAAGATAAATAATTGAAGATAATGTGTTTAATTGATTCCAAACTATGAAAACCAACTATGTGATTTACCACACTTATTGCCTATTGTAATGCCCACAAGAGCTTTTCTAATTAATACTTAGCCATGCTGCACCAGAGCAATAAGAAGGGCTACCTAGTCCAAAGATTCCCATTTACCCAGGCAAAGATGGCTAAAAAAATGATGGCATTCCTATTCCAACACCAAAGAACATGACATGATATATGACAGAAAGTAAGTCAAATTTAAAAGATAAAGAAACTGGTCTCTTGTAGATAATTCAGATTTGGTTCAAATATTTTCTTGAACTAAGTGATCTCATACTAGATTGAAACTAGTCAAAACTTTAAGAAGAAATTCTATGGTTACATTTGAAAGCCAAGAATTTTCTGAAGGTTCACAAAACATTCATTCGTGCTATCCTGAAGATTTTCAAACTATTGTTCAAAGTTTAAATCTCTCGTCTTCTGCTCATTTAATCCTTAATTGGTCACTTAGTCAATTATAATAAATCTTTATTAAAGTGAACTGAGACTCTAAATTCATTCTTCCAAGCAAAGTGTAATTAATATATGCATGCTTCAGTGTAGCATACAATGAAAATTGTTGGTCTGTAATGATATTAAAGTAATTTGGATGTAAAATTTCATTAATTTCCCTTTTGTTTGGCAATTCTTACTTGCAATTAAAACTAATAATAATTTTTAATTATGCACTTCAAACCTTAAACAAATTGTCTGAAGCAAGAACCACTTTTTTCTCCTGGTAACCCATGTCCTTGAGCATCTCACAAGCCTCATCAACATCTCCATGTGAACTCTTCAGGACCAAAGAGATTGTCTCTTTACGAGCTGTTGGAAACCTTGTCAACAGGTTTTCTTGTTGTGGATTCTCATGACAGATTGGAATGGGCTTGTTATTAACCTAAAAATTTCAAACTGCCAAGTTTCCTCAACAAATAATATACATTATTACAACTAGATGGCTGCATAGGCAAATATTTTTTCAGCTGAAGCCAACCTGCTATTTTGGAATTGGTGCCCAATTCCTCATCATTACAAAGAATTCAATCTTCAAATGAAATGTTTTCAGATCTCATCCTTCCCTCTACCATATCTTTTTCCAAATTCATCCAATTTTTTCATTTCATTTACAAATTTAAATACAGACTTGGCTCAGACATTTGCTTAATGCCCATGCAGCTCTCTACTATAGACGCCTCATTAAAGTTTTGCAGTGCATATAAGTACTAAATGGAATGATTTAAAACAAATCTTGAGAAACATTATACCTATTTTAAATCTATTATGATTCAATTGAGACTTTATGTTCTCAAAATAGAGAAAGCATTCACATAACACTAAATTGTGACCTAATACAATTTATACAAATAACATCCAAGTATCACATCTTTTAAAGAACATTTTAGCTTGCTGATATTTAACGACATCTTAGAATAAAATTTGATCGTTATGAAGACAAGAGAACACAGTTAAATGAATATGCCACATTGATTTCCAAATTCCGAAGCAATTAAAATGTAAAATTCTTACAGGGTTATGTCGTTCGTTCCATATTTTAATTCTTGGATCCTTCCAAGTGGTCGTTTTGTTGATGTGATCAAGAAAAAAGCTGCAAAACAATAGAGAATATAATCACTGTCGGAGTATAATACTCCTCAACTCACCATCTTTTCTGACCAGGATCGTATTTCATTTCCCAGCCAAGTGGAAGATCTATATTCAGCCACGGCTGGTCCATTTTAAGATTTTTGTGGAAATAAATTCAAACGACCGTCAGATAATTTCGGTCAGTCTAGTTTTTAAATCAAGAGGAATACCAAAAAACTCGATTCCTACTGCGATACGTCTTACGTGAAGAGGTTAAAATCAAAACTTAATTCGTAACGATACACCGGAAAACTATTTCTGAGACGAATTTCTCAGGAGAAATTATGCAGTGCACATAAGTAAACAACTATTATTATTTGGAGATTTGCATAAGGCTAGCCCGGTAAAAATCCCTTGTTAAAAGCTTTCAGCAGAGTTTATAATATTATAAAAAAAAATAGACTTCAAAGTTAATAAATATCTAAATAAATTATATCAATTGATTTAGAAGAAAGTCAACTATAAAATGGATTTATTACCATTTCTCATGGTTTAATCATATGGCATCATCACCTTCCCGCTGCTCTAATGAAATCGCAAATTTAAGCAATTTCTTTCTCATTCAAATTTTAAAAAAAAGGCCAAAATAAATTATGTCAAAAAATTCAACCGACATCTTCGCAAAAAGAAAATAGGTCGAACTATTTCTCAATTCCAAAAATTACTTGAAAATATACTCTTCACATAATAAAATTTACTGAGACTAAGTTCCAATGGCTATGGCATGAACTCAAATCCTGTACCCAAGCAGTGACCCAGCAAAAGTAAACCACTAACAGATACATTCCAAATAAAACGAGAGTTATCGTTAAATTATTGCAAAAATCGAACAATTCTGAAACATTGACGAGTCACATATTAAATTTAGACAAAAATGATAAAACAACAGTATATCACTAATTTCAACCAAGAAACACCAGCAATTTTCTCAAAGTAACATTTTTTAAGTTCAAATCCATATCTTCTGAAAGCTTCACATTCTCATCTTCGTGGAATTTATTGAAATTAAAGACTTCCCTCTCACCCAATTCAATGCCATTGCAGTCATTATGGATATTACCAAAGTTAACTGCTTCACTAAATTTCTTTCTTTTGTCCTGCTCGATAACCACATCGCCTCCTTCATCGACTATTTCGCGTCCACCATCTTTAGTAGTGGATTCATCATCAGACTCCGTTGTTTCGTCTTCCTCCTCCTCCTCCTCTTTCTTTCGACCATCATCTTCTGTTTCGTCTTTACTTCCGTCGTCCTTTTTCTTGGAATCTTTTCCAGACTTCGTTGTCTCGTCTTCTTTCTTTTCCTTCTTTCCTTCGTCATCACCTCCCTCTTTTTCCTTTCCGCCATCTTTAGTCGTGGATTCATCATCAGACTCCGTTGTTTCGTCCTCCTCCTCTTTCTTTCGACCATCATCTTCTTTTTCGTCTTTACTTCCGTCGTCCTTTTTCTTGGAATCTTTTCCAGACTTCGTTGTCTCGTCTTCTTTCTTTTCCTTCTTTCCTTCGTCATCACCTCCCTCTTTTTCCTTTCCGCCATCTTTAGTCGTGGATTCATCATCAGACTCCGTTGTTTCGTCTTCCTCCTCCTCCTCCTCTTTCTTTCGACCATCATCTTTTTTTTCGTCTTTACTTCCGTCGTCCTTTTTCTTGGAATCTTTTCCAGACTTCGTTGTCTCGTCTTCTTTCTTTTCCTTCTTTCCTTCGTCATCACCTCCCTCTTTTTCCTTTCCGCCATCTTTAGTCGTGGATTCATCATCAGACTCCGTTGTTTCGTCTTCCTCCTCTTTCTTTCGACCATCATCTTCTTTTTCGTCTTTACTTCCGTCGTCCTTTTTCTTGGAATCTTTTCCAGACTTCGTTGTCTCGTCTTCTTTCTTTTCCTTCTTTCCTTCGTCATCACCTCCCTCTTTTTCCTTTCCGCCATCTTTAGTCGTGGATTCATCATCAGACTCCGTTGTTTCGTCTTCCTCCTCTTTCTTTCGACCATCATCTTCTTTTTCGTCTTTACTTCCGTCGTCCTTTTTCTTGGAATCTTTTCCAGACTTCGTTGTCTCGTCTTCTTTCTTTTCCTTCTTTCCTTCGTCATCACCTCCCTCTTTTTCCTTTCCGCCATCTTTAGTCGTGGATTCATCAACAGACTCCGTTGTTTCGTCTTCCTCCTCTTTCTTTCGACCATCATCTTCTTTTTCGTCTTTACTTCCGTCGTCCTTTTTCTTGGAATCTTTTCCAGACTTCGTTGTCTCGTCTTCTTTCTTTTCCTTCTTTCCTTCGTCATCACCTCCCTCTTTTTCCTTTCCGCCATCTTTAGTCGTGGATTCATCATCAGACTCCGTTGTTTCGTCTTCCTCCTCTTTCTTTCGACCATCATCTTCTTTTTCGTCTTTACTTCCGTCGTCCTTTTTCTTGGAATCTTTTCCAGACTTCGTTGTCTCGTCTTCTTTCTTTTCCTTCTTTCCTTCGTCATCACCTCCCTCTTTTTCCTTTCCGCCATCTTTAGTCGTGGATTCACCATCAGACTCCGTTGTTTCGTCTTCCTCCTCCTCCTCCTCTTTCTTTCGACCATCATCTTCTTTTTCGTCTTTACTTCCGTCGTCCTTTTTCTTGGAATCTTTTCCAGACTTCGTTGTCTCGTCTTCTTTCTTTTCCTTCTTTCCTTCGTCATCACCTCCCTCTTTTTCCTTTCCGCCATCTTTAGTCGTGGATTCATCATCAGACTCCGTTGTTTCGTCTTCCTCCTCCTCCTCCTCTTTCTTTCGACCATCATCTTTTTTTTCGTCTTTACTTCCGTCGTCCTTTTTCTTGGAATCTTTTCCAGACTTCGTTGTCTCGTCTTCTTTCTTTTCCTTCTTTCCTTCGTCATCACCTCCCTCTTTTTCCTTTCCGCCATCTTTAGTCGTGGATTCATCATCAGACTCCGTTGTTTCGTCTTCCTCCTCTTTCTTTCGACCATCATCTTCTTTTTCGTCTTTACTTCCGTCGTCCTTTTTCTTGGAATCCTTTTCCAGACTTCGTTGTCTCGTCTTCTTTCTTTTCCTTCTTTCCTTCGTCATCACCTCCCTCTTTTTCCTTTCCGCCATCTTTAGTCGTGGATTCACCATCAGACTCCGTTGTTTCGTCTTCCTCCTCCTCCTCCTCTTTCTTTCGACCATCATCTTCTTTTTCGTCTTTACTTCCGTCGTCCTTTTTCTTGGAATCTTTTCCAGACTTCGTTGTCTCGTCTTCTTTCTTTTCCTTCTTTCCTTCGTCATCACCTCCCTCTTTTTCCTTTCCGCCATCTTTAGTCGTGGATTCATCATCAGACTCCGTTGTTTCGTCTTCCTCCTCTTTCTTTCGACCATCATCTTCTTTTTCGTCTTTACTTCCGTCGTCCTTTTTCTTGGAATCTTTTCCAGACTTCGTTGTCTCGTCTTCTTTCTTTTCCTTCTTTCCTTCGTCATCACCTCCCTCTTTTTCCTTTCCGCCATCTTTAGTCGTGGATTCATCATCAGACTCCGTTGTTTCGTCTTCCTCCTCTTTCTTTCGACCATCATCTTCTTTTTCGTCTTTACTTCCGTCGTCCTTTTTCTTGGAATCTTTTCCAGACTTCGTTGTCTCGTCTTCTTTCTTTTCCTTCTTTCCTTCGTCATCACCTCCCTCTTTTTCCTTTCCGCCATCTTTAGTCGTGGATTCATCATCAGACTCCGTTGTTTCGTCTTCCTCCTCTTTCTTTCGACCATCATCTTCTTTTTCGTCTTTACTTCCGTCGTCCTTTTTCTTGGAATCTTTTCCAGACTTCGTTGTCTCGTCTTCTTTCTTTTCCTTCTTTCCTTCGTCATCACCTCCCTCTTTTTCCTTTCCGCCATCTTTAGTCGTGGATTCATCATCAGACTCCGTTGTTTCGTCTTCCTCCTCTTTCTTTCGACCATCATCTTCTTTTTCGTCTTTACTTCCGTCGTCCTTTTTCTTGGAATCTTTTCCAGACTTCGTTGTCTCGTCTTCTTTCTTTTCCTTCTTTCCTTCGTCATCACCTCCCTCTTTTTCCTTTCCGCCATCTTTAGTCGTGGATTCATCATCAGACTCCGTTGTTTCGTCTTCCTCCTCTTTCTTTCGACCATCATCTTCTTTTTCGTCTTTACTTCCGTCGTCCTTTTTCTTGGAATCTTTTCCAGACTTCGTTGTCTCGTCTTCTTTCTTTTCCTTCTTTCCTTCGTCATCACCTCCCTCTTTTTCCTTTCCGCCATCTTTAGTCGTGGATTCATCAACAGACTCCGTTGTTTCGTCTTCCTCCTCTTTCTTTCGACCATCATCTTCTTTTTCGTCTTTACTTCCGTCGTCCTTTTTCTTGGAATCTTTTCCAGACTTCGTTGTCTCGTCTTCTTTCTTTTCCTTCTTTCCTTCGTCATCACCTCCTTCTTTTTCCTTTCCGCCATCTTTAGTCGTGGATTCATCATCAGACTCCGTTGTTTCGTCTTCCTCCTCTTTCTTTCGACCATCATCTTCTTTTTCGTCTTTACTTCCGTCGTCCTTTTTCTTGGAATCTTTTCCAGACTTCGTTGTCTCGTCTTCTTTCTTTTCCTTCTTTCCTTCGTCATCACCTCCCTCTTTTTCCTTTCCGCCATCTTTAGTCGTGGATTCATCATCAGACTCCGTTGTTTCGTCTTCCTCCTCTTTCTTTCGACCATCATCTTCTTTTTCGTTTTTACTTCCGTCGTCCTTTTTCTTGGAATCTTTTCCAGACTTCGTTGTCTCGTCTTCTTTCTTTTCCTTCTTTCCTTCGTCATCACCTCCCTCTTTTTCCTTTCCGCCATCTTTAGTCGTGGATTCATCATCAGACTCCGTTGTTTCGTCTTCCTCCTCCTCCTCTTTCTTTCGACCATCATCTTCTTTTTCGTCTTTATTTCCGTCGTCCTTTTTCTTGGAATCTTTTCCAGACTTCGTTGTCTCGTCTTCTTTCTTTTCCTTCTTTCCTTCGTCATCACCTCCCTCTTTTTCCTTTCCGCCATCTTTAGTCGTGGATTCATCATCAGACTCCGTTGTTTCGTCTTGCTCCTCTTTCTTTCGACCATCATCTTCTTTTTCGTCTTTACTTCCGTCGTCCTTTTTCTTGGAATCCTTTCCAGACTTCGTTGTCTCGTCTTCTTTCTTTTCCTTCTTTCCTTCGTCATCAACTCCCTCTTTTTCCTTTCCGCCATCTTTAGTCGTGGATTCACCATCAGACTCCGTTGTTTCGTCTTCCTCCTCCTCCTCCTCTTTCTTTCGACCATCATCTTCTTTTTCGTCTTTACTTCCGTCGTCCTTTTTCTTGGAATCTTTTCCAGACTTCGTTGTCTCGTCTTCTTTCTTTTCCTTCTTTCCTTCGTCATCACCTCCCTCTTTTTCCTTTCCGCCATCTTTAGTCGTGGATTCATCATCAGACTCCGTTGTTTCGTCTTCCTCCTCCTCCTCCTCTTTCTTTCGACCATCATCTTTTTTTCGTCTTTACTTCCGTCGTCCTTTTTCTTGGAATCTTTTCCAGACTTCGTTGTCTCGTCTTCTTTCTTTTCCTTCTTTCCTTCGTCATCACCTCCCTCTTTTTCCTTTCCGCCATCTTTAGTCGTGGATTCATCATCAGACTCCGTTGTTTCGTCTTCCTCCTCTTTCTTTCGACCATCATCTTCTTTTTCGTCTTTACTTCCGTCGTCCTTTTTCTTGGAATCTTTTCCAGACTTCGTTGTCTCGTCTTCTTTCTTTTCCTTCTTTCCTTCGTCATCACCTCCCTCTTTTTCCTTTCCGCCATCTTTAGTCGTGGATTCATCATCAGACTCCGTTGTTTCGTCTTCCTCCTCCTCCTCTTTCTTTCGACCATCATCTTCTTTTTCGTCTTTATTTCCGTCGTCCTTTTTCTTGGAATCTTTTCCAGACTTCGTTGTCTCGTCTTCTTTCTTTTCCTTCTTTCCTTCGTCATCACCTCCCTCTTTTTCCTTTCCGCCATCTTTAGTCGTGGATTCATCATCAGACTCCGTTGTTTCGTCTTGCTCCTCCTCCTCTTTCTTTCGACCATCATCTTCTTTTTCGTCTTTATTTCCGTCGTCCTTTTTCTTGGAATCCTTTCCAGACTTCGTTGTCTCGTCTTCTTTCTTTTCCTTCTTTCCTTCGTCATCACCTCCCTCTTTTTCCTTTCCGCCATCTTTAGTCGTGGATTCACCATCAGACTCCGTTGTTTCGTCTTCCTCCTCCTCCTCCTCTTTCTTTCGACCATCATCTTCTTTTTCGTCTTTACTTCCGTCGTCCTTTTTCTTGGAATCTTTTCCAGACTTCGTTGTCTCGTCTTCTTTCTTTTCCTTCTTTCCTTCGTCATCACCTCCCTCTTTTTCCTTTCCGCCATCTTTAGTCGTGGATTCATCATCAGACTCCGTTGTTTCGTCTTCCTCCTCTTTCTTTCGACCATCATCTTCTTTTTCGTCTTTACTTCCGTCGTCCTTTTTCTTGGAATCTTTTCCAGACTTCGTTGTCTCGTCTTCTTTCTTTTCCTTCTTTCCTTCGTCATCACCTCCCTCTTTTTCCTTTCCGCCATCTTTAGTCGTGGATTCATCATCAGACTCCGTTGTTTCGTCTTCCTCCTCTTTCTTTCGACCATCATCTTCTTTTTCGTCTTTATTTCCGTCGTCCTTTTTCTTGGAATCCTTTCCAGACTTCGTTGTCTCGTCTTCTTTCTTTTCCTTCTTTCCTTCGTCATCACCTCCCTCTTTTTCCTTTCCGCCATCTTTAGTCGTGGATTCACCATCAGACTCCGTTGTTTCGTCTTCCTCCTCCTCCTCCTCTTTCTTTCGACCATCATCTTCTTTTTCGTCTTTACTTCCGTCGTCCTTTTTCTTGGAATCTTTTCCAGACTTCGTTGTCTCGTCTTCTTTCTTTTCCTTCTTTCCTTCGTCATCACCTCCCTCTTTTTCCTTTCCGCCATCTTTAGTCGTGGATTCATCATCAGACTCCGTTGTTTCGTCTTCCTCCTCCTCCTCCTCTTTCTTTCGACCATCATCTTTTTTTTCGTCTTTACTTCCGTCGTCCTTTTTTTTGGAATCTTTTCCAGACTTCGTTGTCTCGTCTTCTTTCTTTTCCTTCTTTCCTTCGTCATCACCTCCCTCTTTTTCCTTTCCGCCATCTTTAGTCGTGGATTCATCATCAGACTCCGTTGTTTCGTCTTCCTCCTCTTTCTTTCGACCATCATCTTCTTTTTCGTCTTTACTTCCGTCGTCCTTTTTCTTGGAATCTTTTCCAGACTTCGTTGTCTCGTCTTCTTTCTTTTCCTTCTTTCCTTCGTCATCACCTCCCTCTTTTTCCTTTCCGCCATCTTTAGTCGTGGATTCATCATCAGACTCCGTTGTTTCGTCTTCCTCCTCTTTCTTTCGACCATCATCTTCTTTTTCGTCTTTACTTCCGTCGTCCTTTATCTTGGAATCTTTTCCAGACTTCGTTGTCTCGTCTTCTTTCTTTTCCTTCTTTCCTTCGTCATCACCTCCCTCTTTTTCCTTTCCGCCATCTTTAGTCGTGGATTCATCATCAGACTCCGTTGTTTCGTCTTCCTCCTCTTTCTTTCGACCATCATCTTCTTTTTCGTCTTTACTTCCGTCGTCCTTTTTCTTGGAATCTTTTCCAGACTTCGTTGTCTCGTCTTCTTTCTTTTCCTTCTTTCCTTCGTCATCACCTCCCTCTTTTTCCTTTCCGCCATCTTTAGTCGTGGATTCATCATCAGACTCCGTTGTTTCGTCTTCCTCCTCTTTCTTTCGACCATCATCTTCTTTTTCGTCTTTACTTCCGTCGTCCTTTTTCTTGGAATCTTTTCCAGACTTCGTTGTCTCGTCTTCTTTCTTTTCCTTCTTTCCTTCGTCATCACCTCCCTCTTTTTCCTTTCCGCCATCTTTAGTCGTGGATTCATCATCAGACTCCGTTGTTTCGTCTTCCTCCTCTTTCTTTCGACCATCATCTTCTTTTTCGTCTTTACTTCCGTCGTCCTTTTTCTTGGAATCTTTTCCAGACTTCGTTGTCTCGTCTTCTTTCTTTTCCTTCTTTCCTTCGTCATCACCTCCCTCTTTTTCCTTTCCGCCATCTTTAGTCGTGGATTCATCATCAGACTCCGTTGTTTCGTCTTCCTCCTCTTTCTTTCGACCATCATCTTCTTTTTCGTCTTTACTTCCGTCGTCCTTTTTCTTGGAATCTTTTCCAGACTTCGTTGTCTCGTCTTCTTTCTTTTCCTTCTTTCCTTCGTCATCACCTCCCTCTTTTTCCTTTCCGCCATCTTTAGTCGTGGATTCATCATCAGACTCCGTTGTTTCGTCTTCCTCCTCTTTCTTTCGACCATCATCTTCTTTTTCGTCTTTACTTCCGTCGTCCTTTTTCTTGGAATCTTTTCCAGACTTCGTTGTCTCGTCTTCTTTCTTTTCCTTCTTTCCTTCGTCATCACCTCCCTCTTTTTCCTTTCCGCCATCTTTAGTCGTGGATTCATCATCAGACTCCGTTGTTTCGTCTTCCTCCTCCTCCTCTTTCTTTCGACCATCATCTTCTTTTTCGTCTTTATTTCCGTCGTCCTTTTTCTTGGAATCTTTTCCAGACTTCGTTGTCTCGTCTTCTTTCTTTTCCTTCTTTCCTTCGTCATCACCTCCCTCTTTTTCCTTTCCGCCATCTTTAGTCGTGGATTCATCATCAGACTCCGTTGTTTCGTCTTGCTCCTCCTCCTCTTTCTTTCGACCATCATCTTCTTTTTCGTCTTTATTTCCGTCGTCCTTTTTCTTGGAATCCTTTCCAGACTTCGTTGTCTCGTCTTCTTTCTTTTCCTTCTTTCCTTCGTCATCACCTCCCTCTTTTTCCTTTCCGCCATCTTTAGTCGTGGATTCACCATCAGACTCCGTTGTTTCGTCTTCCTCCTCCTCCTCCTCTTTCTTTCGACCATCATCTTCTTTTTCGTCTTTACTTCCGTCGTCCTTTTTCTTGGAATCTTTTCCAGACTTCGTTGTCTCGTCTTCTTTCTTTTCCTTCTTTCCTTCGTCATCACCTCCCTCTTTTTCCTTTCCGCCATCTTTAGTCGTGGATTCATCATCAGACTCCGTTGTTTCGTCTTCCTCCTCCTCCTCCTCTTTCTTTCGACCATCATCTTTTTTTTCGTCTTTACTTCCGTCGTCCTTTTTCTTGGAATCTTTTCCAGACTTCGTTGTCTCGTCTTCTTTCTTTTCCTTCTTTCCTTCGTCATCACCTCCCTCTTTTTCCTTTCCGCCATCTTTAGTCGTGGATTCATCATCAGACTCCGTTGTTTCGTCTTCCTCCTCTTTCTTTCGACCATCATCTTCTTTTTCGTCTTTACTTCCGTCGTCCTTTTTCTTGGAATCTTTTCCAGACTTCGTTGTCTCGTCTTCTTTCTTTTCCTTCTTTCCTTCGTCATCACCTCCCTCTTTTTCCTTTCCGCCATCTTTAGTCGTGGATTCATCATCAGACTCCGTTGTTTCGTCTTCCTCCTCCTCCTCTTTCTTTCGACCATCATCTTCTTTTTCGTCTTTATTTCCGTCGTCCTTTTTCTTGGAATCTTTTCCAGACTTCGTTGTCTCGTCTTCTTTCTTTTCCTTCTTTCCTTCGTCATCACCTCCCTCTTTTTCCTTTCCGCCATCTTTAGTCGTGGATTCATCATCAGACTCCGTTGTTTCGTCTTGCTCCTCCTCCTCTTTCTTTCGACCATCATCTTCTTTTTCGTCTTTATTTCCGTCGTCCTTTTTCTTGGAATCCTTTCCAGACTTCGTTGTCTCGTCTTCTTTCTTTTCCTTCTTTCCTTCGTCATCACCTCCCTCTTTTTCCTTTCCGCCATCTTTAGTCGTGGATTCACCATCAGACTCCGTTGTTTCGTCTTCCTCCTCCTCCTCCTCTTTCTTTCGACCATCATCTTCTTTTTCGTCTTTACTTCCGTCGTCCTTTTTCTTGGAATCTTTTCCAGACTTCGTTGTCTCGTCTTCTTTCTTTTCCTTCTTTCCTTCGTCATCACCTCCCTCTTTTTCCTTTCCGCCATCTTTAGTCGTGGATTCATCATCAGACTCCGTTGTTTCGTCTTCCTCCTCTTTCTTTCGACCATCATCTTCTTTTTCGTCTTTACTTCCGTCGTCCTTTTTCTTGGAATCTTTTCCAGACTTCGTTGTCTCGTCTTCTTTCTTTTCCTTCTTTCCTTCGTCATCACCTCCCTCTTTTTCCTTTCCGCCATCTTTAGTCGTGGATTCATCATCAGACTCCGTTGTTTCGTCTTCCTCCTCTTTCTTTCGACCATCATCTTCTTTTTCGTCTTTATTTCCGTCGTCCTTTTTCTTGGAATCCTTTCCAGACTTCGTTGTCTCGTCTTCTTTCTTTTCCTTCTTTCCTTCGTCATCACCTCCCTCTTTTTCCTTTCCGCCATCTTTAGTCGTGGATTCACCATCAGACTCCGTTGTTTCGTCTTCCTCCTCCTCCTCCTCTTTCTTTCGACCATCATCTTCTTTTTCGTCTTTACTTCCGTCGTCCTTTTTCTTGGAATCTTTTCCAGACTTCGTTGTCTCGTCTTCTTTCTTTTCCTTCTTTCCTTCGTCATCACCTCCCTCTTTTTCCTTTCCGCCATCTTTAGTCGTGGATTCATCATCAGACTCCGTTGTTTCGTCTTCCTCCTCCTCCTCCTCTTTCTTTCGACCATCATCTTTTTTTTCGTCTTTACTTCCGTCGTCCTTTTTTTTGGAATCTTTTCCAGACTTCGTTGTCTCGTCTTCTTTCTTTTCCTTCTTTCCTTCGTCATCACCTCCCTCTTTTTCCTTTCCGCCATCTTTAGTCGTGGATTCATCATCAGACTCCGTTGTTTCGTCTTCCTCCTCTTTCTTTCGACCATCATCTTCTTTTTCGTCTTTACTTCCGTCGTCCTTTTTCTTGGAATCTTTTCCAGACTTCGTTGTCTCGTCTTCTTTCTTTTCCTTCTTTCCTTCGTCATCACCTCCCTCTTTTTCCTTTCCGCCATCTTTAGTCGTGGATTCATCATCAGACTCCGTTGTTTCGTCTTCCTCCTCTTTCTTTCGACCATCATCTTCTTTTTCGTCTTTACTTCCGTCGTCCTTTATCTTGGAATCTTTTCCAGACTTCGTTGTCTCGTCTTCTTTCTTTTCCTTCTTTCCTTCGTCATCACCTCCCTCTTTTTCCTTTCCGCCATCTTTAGTCGTGGATTCATCATCAGACTCCGTTGTTTCGTCTTCCTCCTCTTTCTTTCGACCATCATCTTCTTTTTCGTCTTTACTTCCGTCGTCCTTTTTCTTGGAATCTTTTCCAGACTTCGTTGTCTCGTCTTCTTTCTTTTCCTTCTTTCCTTCGTCATCACCTCCCTCTTTTTCCTTTCCGCCATCTTTAGTCGTGGATTCATCATCAGACTCCGTTGTTTCGTCTTCCTCCTCTTTCTTTCGACCATCATCTTCTTTTTCGTCTTTACTTCCGTCGTCCTTTTTCTTGGAATCTTTTCCAGACTTCGTTGTCTCGTCTTCTTTCTTTTCCTTCTTTCCTTCGTCATCACCTCCCTCTTTTTCCTTTCCGCCATCTTTAGTCGTGGATTCATCATCAGACTCCGTTGTTTCGTCTTCCTCCTCTTTCTTTCGACCATCATCTTCTTTTTCGTCTTTACTTCCGTCGTCCTTTTTCTTGGAATCTTTTCCAGACTTCGTTGTCTCGTCTTCTTTCTTTTCCTTCTTTCCTTCGTCATCACCTCCCTCTTTTTCCTTTCCGCCATCTTTAGTCGTGGATTCATCATCAGACTCCGTTGTTTCGTCTTCCTCCTCTTTCTTTCGACCATCATCTTCTTTTTCGTCTTTACTTCCGTCGTCCTTTTTCTTGGAATCTTTTCCAGACTTCGTTGTCTCGTCTTCTTTCTTTTCCTTCTTTCCTTCGTCATCACCTCCCTCTTTTTCCTTTCCGCCATCTTTAGTCGTGGATTCATCATCAGACTCCGTTGTTTCGTCTTCCTCCTCTTTCTTTCGACCATCATCTTCTTTTTCGTCTTTACTTCCGTCGTCCTTTTTCTTGGAATCTTTTCCAGACTTCGTTGTCTCGTCTTCTTTCTTTTCCTTCTTTCCTTCGTCATCACCTCCCTCTTTTTCCTTTCCGCCATCTTTAGTCGTGGATTCATCATCAGACTCCGTTGTTTCGTCTTCCTCCTCTTTCTTTCGACCATCATCTTCTTTTTCGTCTTTACTTCCGTCGTCCTTTTTCTTGGAATCTTTTCCAGACTTCGTTGTCTCGTCTTCTTTCTTTTCCTTCTTTCCTTCGTCATCACCTCCCTCTTTTTCCTTTCCGCCATCTTTAGTCGTGGATTCATCATCAGACTCCGTTGTTTCGTCTTCCTCCTCTTTCTTTCGACCATCATCTTCTTTTTCGTCTTTACTTCCGTCGTCCTTTTTCTTGGAATCTTTTCCAGACTTCGTTGTCTCGTCTTCTTTCTTTTCCTTCTTTCCTTCGTCATCACCTCCCTCTTTTTCCTTTCCGCCATCTTTAGTCGTGGATTCATCATCAGACTCCGTTGTTTCGTCTTCCTCCTCTTTCTTTCGACCATCATCTTCTTTTTCGTCTTTACTTCCGTCGTCCTTTTTCTTGGAATCTTTTCCAGACTTCGTTGTCTCGTCTTCTTTCTTTTCCTTCTTTCCTTCGTCATCACCTCCCTCTTTTTCCTTTCCGCCATCTTTAGTCGTGGATTCATCATCAGACTCCGTTGTTTCGTCTTCCTCCTCCTCCTCTTTCTTTCGACCATCATCTTCTTTTTCGTCTTTATTTCCGTCGTCCTTTTTCTTGGAATCTTTTCCAGACTTCGTTGTCTCGTCTTCTTTCTTTTCCTTCTTTCCTTCGTCATCACCTCCCTCTTTTTCCTTTCCGCCATCTTTAGTCGTGGATTCATCATCAGACTCCGTTGTTTCGTCTTGCTCCTCCTCCTCTTTCTTTCGACCATCATCTTCTTTTTCGTCTTTATTTCCGTCGTCCTTTTTCTTGGAATCCTTTCCAGACTTCGTTGTCTCGTCTTCTTTCTTTTCCTTCTTTCCTTCGTCATCACCTCCCTCTTTTTCCTTTCCGCCATCTTTAGTCGTGGATTCACCATCAGACTCCGTTGTTTCGTCTTCCTCCTCCTCCTCCTCTTTCTTTCGACCATCATCTTCTTTTTCGTCTTTACTTCCGTCGTCCTTTTTCTTGGAATCTTTTCCAGACTTCGTTGTCTCGTCTTCTTTCTTTTCATTCTTTCCTTCGTCATCACCTCCCTCTTTTTCCTTTCCGCCATCTTTAGTCGTGGATTCATCATCAGACTCCGTTGTTTCGTCTTCCTCCTCCTCCTCCTCTTTCTTTCGACCATCATCTTTTTTTTCGTCTTTACTTCCGTCGTCCTTTTTCTTGGAATCTTTTCCAGACTTCGTTGTCTCGTCTTCTTTCTTTTCCTTCTTTCCTTCGTCATCACCTCTCTCTTTTTCCTTTCCGCCATCTTTAGTCGTGGATTCATCATCAGACTCCGTTGTTTCGTCTTCCTCCTCTTTCTTTCGACCATCATCTTCTTTTTCGTCTTTACTTCCGTCGTCCTTTTTCTTGGAATCTTTTCCAGACTTCGTTGTCTCGTCTTCTTTCTTTTCCTTCTTTCCTTCGTCATCACCTCCCTCTTTTTCCTTTCCGCCATCTTTAGTCGTGGATTCACCATCAGACTCCGTTGTTTCGTCTTCCTCCTCCTCCTCCTCTTTCTTTCGACCATCATCTTCTTTTTCGTCTTTACTTCCGTCGTCCTTTTTCTTGGAATCTTTTCCAGACTTCGTTGTCTCGTCTTCTTTCTTTTCCTTCTTTCCTTCGTCATCACCTCCCTCTTTTTCCTTTCCGCCATCTTTAGTCGTGGATTCATCATCAGACTCCGTTGTTTCGTCTTCCTCCTCCTCCTCCTCTTTCTTTCGACCATCATCTTTTTTTTCGTCTTTACTTCCGTCGTCCTTTTTCTTGGAATCTTTTCCAGACTTCGTTGTCTCGTCTTCTTTCTTTTCCTTCTTTCCTTCGTCATCACCTCCCTCTTTTTCCTTTCCGCCATCTTTAGTCGTGGATTCATCATCAGACTCCGTTGTTTCGTCTTCCTCCTCCTCCTCCTCTTTCTTTCGACCATCATCTTTTTTTTCGTCTTTACTTCCGTCGTCCTTTTTCTTGGAATCTTTTCCAGACTTCGTTGTCTCGTCTTCTTTCTTTTCCTTCTTTCCTTCGTCATCACCTCCCTCTTTTTCCTTTCCGCCATCTTTAGTCGTGGATTCATCATCAGACTCCGTTGTTTCGTCTTCCTCCTCTTTCTTTCGACCATCATCTTCTTTTTCGTCTTTACTTCCGTCGTCCTTTTTCTTGGAATCTTTTCCAGACTTCGTTGTCTCGTCTTCTTTCTTTTCCTTCTTTCCTTCGTCATCACCTCCCTCTTTTTCCTTTCCGCCATCTTTAGTCGTGGATTCATCATCAGACTCCGTTGTTTCGTCTTCCTCCTCTTTCTTTCGACCATCATCTTCTTTTTCGTCTTTACTTCCGTCGTCCTTTTTCTTGGAATCTTTTCCAGACTTCGTTGTCTCGTCTTCTTTCTTTTCCTTCTTTCCTTCGTCATCACCCCCCTCTTTTTTCTGTTTTGCATTATTGTCATTGATCTTCCTTTTCTTCTTATTCTTTAGAACGTCGTCATTGTTTTCATTGTAATTATGATCATAGTCTTGAGAGTTTCCTTCATCTTCATCATATGTATCTTTCGTATGTCTGTTAATCTTTTTTTTATGATTGTAATCTCTTGGACTAAGTTTAATATCATCACCATCGCCATAATTATCTTTGCTTGCAGAATATGAATCATCAGACTCGCTGTCACAAGAATCTGAACTGCTTGATTCGTGTCCCTCTATATCTATTTTTAGTAGATGCTGATGTTTTGATTAAGTATTGACTACATATCATTGTAAATAATAACAACAACAGTACAATATTCCTACCTTTTTTGAGAACACCGCAAAGAATCAGAATCATAAATAATTTTAAGGAATGCATATGTTCATCTTATGTGTGACATTAAATACAATTTAATGGTGAATGACTAAAGCGGAACCGGTGTCTTTCGGTCTTTATATTTATAGAAAATTATATTTAAGTTTTTAGATAAGCCAAATGAAATTATTTTGACGGGAAGGTGCAAAATATGATTAGTTTGACTTGCTTTTGCAGACAAAACATTTAGATTGAAATCTTTCAGTTTGATGCGAATGTTTTCGTATTCTTAATGAGAATATTGATCAGTTATTCCCTGATTTCGCACTGATTAAAGCAAAATTTAACAAGATATTCTATATGAGTACAAATATATAATTGCAAAGGAATCCAACTTTTCAAGTGCTACGTACTTTGAAAACACCTTGATGTTCCCATGATGATCATGCTTATGAAACTCTTTAAATGAAGTTGTTAACATTATTATTAGTGCTTTATTAATATTGTTTTTAAATATTTTATTATATTTACTGCATTTTATGCCGATGCTAAACACGCTCAAAAGAACAAATGCCGACGATAGCTAGATACCTAGAATAACCAAGTGCTGCAGGCTCGAGTACTTGTACAGAAACAAAACATTGATAGGTTGTGTTTAACAAATAATACCACAAACAGATACTTTTGTTGACCAAATGTCAAACAATTTGTTTGAAACAAAGTAGCAAAGTAGAGGACCGTACAAAATAGCTTCGAGTGCAAGTACTTTGGACCTGATTCAAGCAAACTATCAATGGCAATGCTTTTTAATAACGCGGAATAAGAACCATTTTACCAGGACTAGGAAAAATATAAGCACAAATACTTAAGTTAAGAATTAATTAATTAGTTACACTATCGAGTACCTCGTTAGCGAGTTAATTTTAGATTGTGATTAACAGAGAATTAGTTAAAACTCCACTTCAGAGGTAGAAATTTCAGTATTTAAAATTTTATCATTATTATTTAATACTTATTTAATACTATTACTCTCATTTATTTTTAGCAAGATTAACTTAATCAATGTTAACCAACGTAATAATCACATTATAATTATATAAGCCACTTATTATTCATATTATAATATATTCATAATTGTGTTATAAATATTACAATAATCATTAATAATAATATTGTAATAATAATTAATAATAATAATGTCTCCATTTTTTTTTCTAATACCTAGTTTAAAAGATTCGATATTGAAGAACCAGAATACATTTGGCCGACAACATTGCTGTAATAATAGCTAGTGGAGAGGAATTACTTTAAATTGAATAAAATATAATATATTGCCTTATTTTCAATTTGTTTCAAATAAAGTCATATTTGAAAGAAAAAATCCCGAAACCCATTCTGGATTCCTGATGAAATCATGAGTTAATTGCTAAGAAAGAATTTGATTCTAATAGGCTACATTTATTCATTATTTTGTTGTATTTATTCGTTAATTATTTATTATTTTTTAGGCTGGAAAACCCACCGCCCCTTGATTGCGCCATTGAAGGCAATGGAACCCAAAGAAGGGAAGTTGAAATCTTTAAAAATACAAAGTTTCAACCTTACATCACTTCGCCCTTATTGAGTAACTCTCCATTTCGATTTGTTTGCGAATTTATTAATGTTTATTCATAACTTATTACGTCAATGTTCATTAAATTAATTATTCCGAAAATCATGATAAACCATTAACAATGTTATTTACAAATTATTAATTCGGACAAATTTTGAATATGTGTAACATCTGAATCTGATTAAATTTTAGTTTAAATAATGAAACTCTGAAATTAATTAAATATCTATTCCTGTGTTTTAATTGTCTCGGATCGACTTCTAATTAATTTGTCTTTGATTTAAAATATGTAAATTAAAATGTAAACATTGAACTGTTGACGCAAATGCTTGACGAACCATTAAGGAATTTTATTAATTAAAAACATTATTTTATGCCATTCTCGGTTCAAACTAAATTGAATTTTTAAGGCTTCCAAGAAGCAATTTAATCAAATGTTTCCAATTTATGTTCATGAAGTTAACTTTTGGCTTTTCTACATCTTCAACCTCTTCATTTGCTTTTCCGTTTTGTTCAGCATCATCGTCGTCTTCGTCAAACTCATTTTCTCCGGCGGTATCATTACCATCATCGTTTTTGCTGTCATCGGTATGGCCATCATTATCGCTTGCACTAGCATTTGGATCGTTATTGACGTTGTCCTCGTTGTGTTTTATGTTTTCTGATTCATCGCCTTCTGTTTTCTCATTTTCGCTACCATCTTCATCACCTTTATCGGTATCACTGATATCCCCGTTGGTGATGTTAACATTTAGTTCCGATTGTGGAGCATCTTTATCACCTTCTTCAACTTTACCCTCTTCTTTCTCCAATGGAAGACCTCCGTCATCCTCAACATTGCCAACAGAAGTGGATTCGTTGGAAATTTTGAGATTCGGTGAACTCGTAGATTCGGAAGAGCTCGAATCTATTTTATCACCTGCAATTAATTAACAATTCGAAATCAATTAAAATATTTCTCCGAAACAATTTCAACAAAATACTCCTTTTTATCCCTTAATGAGAAAATCTCACCTTTTGCGATCATAAAAGAGAAACATATCAGTACAAGCACTTGAACTGATTTCATGTTGTTCTTTCAGTATTTAACTAATAGCTATATTAATGTATAAAATAACTATATTATATTTAATAAATTGTTCGAACATTGCTATCTCACCTGATTTTCCACATTTATAGAAAAATTGTAACCGAATTCAGTTTATTTTTTCTCTTTCGTGTTAAAATTTTATTCCAGGTCGGTGAGAAATACTGACTGGTTACGAATTATTGCAAATAAGGGTAAATGAACATCGATTATGATATCTGCCAAAATTGCATTATTAATTAATTTTTGTTATTATGATTTTATTAATCTTGATGCACGAATCATCATTATCGTCGTAACCACCTTCACCATGTTATTTTTATTCTCCACGATGACCAACTAACCGCCACATTTAATTTTGAAATGACGATACAATTGCTGGGTCATCACCCTCGTTATAATCACCATTGTCGCAGCCGTCATCATTATCATCACCACATCATCATTACCATCATTTGTTAATCTTCTAAATCCGAGAAGAAATTGAAAAGGTCATATTGCTGACTGATCATAGGACATCATAAAGTGATTATTAATTAATTTACATGAAGCAAGTAATCTATAATATAAGTCGGTTTGTTTTAATGATTTCACTTATTTCGAACACAAAATTCAATTTTGGAATGTAAAACGGATTAACCAAATTAATAACAAAATTTAAAGAAAGTGAAACTTTTGAACCGTCGTCTTCTTTTAACTAATTAAGAATTCTAGAAAAAAACGTACCCTTGGTCTGCCACCCCCGCCGTACATGTATATACAATATATATATATTATAACTTATTATATAAATGTAGATGTATTTTCTAAGCCCGTATATACAAATTAATTTCTAGGTCTAGGTTACCAACTTCTAAGTGATTGGTGATTGGTTCACTAGGAATTCAGAGAATTATTTAATTAATTGACCGAACATTGACATTTATGTTATTTTAAGCAATTAATCTATAGAATCGGAAAAAACAGTTCGGAAAGTATTTATTTGAGTTTATAAACTGTCAATGTCAATGCAATTTGCTTCTTCGACTGTAATTACATTGAGTATAATGGCATAACCAGAAGAGGAAAGTGCCAAGTCCCTGCTTATCAGTCCTCAGTGATCTTCAGTGATCTTAAGTGACTAATATTTGGGATGAAAAGATTAAAATGAACATTATCTTCAAAGTAAAAAGTGAAGTAAAAGTCACCCCAATACTAATTCAACTTTAAAATCTAAAAATACGCTGCGATTAGCTTCGACTTACATTTCGTGCATTCTAAATTTTTACTTTAAACTGTCAAAATCATAAAACACAAAGAAACCTTTTAGCCTTTACATTTTGACAATTATTGACCTAAATTATATATGCCGAGATACAAAATTGATTTGTAAACAGTTCGTGCTCCAAAAAATAAAATTAATTGTTCCTGATATTAAAATATCAAACTTAATATTGAAATTTTTGTTAAAGAAGTACTCGATATTTGAGTTTAGATTCTCAAAAAGCAAGTTTTCAGCTCAGCAAACAAAAAATGAATAGCAGCTGCTATTAGAGTGCAGTCAGGTAAGTGTATCCAAAGCCTAAAAATCAGCGCCTCAGTTGATCCAATTAGATGGATAAGGAAATGTTTCCTGCTTAAAATACATCTTACATGCCTGACAAATAAGTTACACTTTAATGCTTGTGGTGGAATAGACATTTCAAGCATCGGAAATCTCGAAGTCAGTCATAGTATCACTTTCAAAAACTTCAAAATCATATTTTAATTAATATACCTCTGAAGTACGATTTATTTTACCATTAGTTAGTATTCTTAAAGAGACCACGTAAAATGTTTTGAAAGCAATTCCGATCCTGGGCGGCATAAACTCTTAAACTTACTTTTTTGACCATTGTTTTCAATTTATTAAGCTTTCAATTTGTTTTGTTTGCTCGGCGATAAATTAATAAACAATTGATTTAGATGATTTCAAGATTGGTTTTCTTCTGGGTACAGAATTGGTATCATCGCACTTCTAAAAAGACTTAAAAGTATGTTAGACTTAAGCATCATTTTTCCCATTCTGACGTGTTTTATTTTACATTTCACATATAATGAAACTTAATGAAGAGATGATTTGAATGTTGATTTTGAACAACCATTGAACCTTTGGAAATGACAACTTCAGGACATTCCACGACTTGTCATGAGTTGTGCATAATTTATTTTATCAAAATAAGTTTTTCACGGACAATTCATAATTGAATTCAAATATTTAAAATATTAGCCTTTGAAGCTACCAAGTAACATATTGAATAAATCGTTAAGGTCCACACTCTTCTGGTTGACCTTGTTCTTCCCGGAACCTTTGACTTGACCGTTATCGCTTTCTTTCTTTTTCTTGTTAATTTCCTTTTCCTCGTCATTGTTTTGCTGCTCTTGTTCATCAACATTGCCATCAACTTGACTTTCGTTTTCTTTGTTTTTAGCATCATCACTACCTGCATTATCACTTTCAGGTTTATCATCGTCTGGATTTTCATTATCACTTTCAGGTTTAACATCATCTAAATTTCCATTATCACTTTCAGGTTTATCATCGCCTGGATTCCCACTATCACTTTCAGGTTTATCATCGTCTGGATTTCCATTGCCAGCATCATCATTGGCCTCATTATCCATTTCATTATCCTTGTCATCAGTCTTATCTTTGTCACCATTACCGACATCGTCATCTTTTTCCTTATCGTCGCCTGTACTTTCGCCACCATCTTCATTTTCATCACCATCCTCTTTTTCACTGCTTGCAGGATCATTATCTTTATCATCACTATTTCGACTTTCATTTGCTTTATCATCGATGTCCTCCTTTTTTTCATTTTTATGAGAATCACCAGCATTACTCAGATTTTCAGTAATTTCATTCTCTCCTTCCTTTTTACCACTGTCATCTTCATCGGTGTCTTTGTCATCATCAGTTTCATTACTTCCATCATTGTTTACTGAGGTCTTTGCCTCTTCATTTTCATTACCTGGAGATGTGCCTTCATTCTCGCTGTTTGTATTATCAGTATTAGAATCACTATCATCATCGTCATCATCATCTGACTGGGTCTTTTCATCATCACCTTTGCTGTTCGATTCAGTTTCATTTTTATCACCAATACCTTCTTCATTTTTAGTTTGATCGTCGGAGGCACTAGTATCCTCACCACTTCCGATGTCGTCATCGTCATTAGTGCTCTTCTCGTCTTTGCTTCCAGAGTCGCTATCAGTTTGGCCTTCCTTGGTCTCTTCATTACTTTTGCTTTCATCCGCATCATCACTGGCGTCATTCCCATCTTCATCATCATCACCACTTTCATCAGTAGCATCTTCCCCGACAGAAGTGCTCTCTGAAGATTTGCTGTCATTTGAAGATGAAGAATCTGAACAGCTTGAATCTTCATCACCTGCATGTCAATTAAATTTGAATTAATTCCAATTAATACCAAATTTAACGTTTTCTAAAGTTTTCCTCAAGCATTTTTCATTAACTAATTAATTTAATAATCAATTGTAAATAATATAAGTTTCAGTAATACACTCAGTTTTGCAGAGACATTTAAGTTTCTTTAAATGGATGTTAAGTAAACATTTTAATGCATGAAATCCGTTTATGAAGCGTATCGAACGTGATAAATCAGCGATGCGGATGGCCCAAATTACAAAAATGCCAAATGAAAGACAAAAAACTTTGAAATTTATTTCTAGGTAACCTTAAAACACCCAAACCTGCTTCCTTACCTTTTGCAGACATGATGCACAGTGAAAGGACCAATAACAACTTGTAAAAATTCATGTTCACCTCGATAAATAATTCTGATAAATAAAACTATTAAGATGTGCATCTTTGTCTAAGAAAGCAAGATTTATATATACTCGAATGCGATTGAATTCTGTCAATTAACAGATGTTTGCTTTGACGACAACCTGAGGAAATAACATTTTATGGACACAACAAAAATTACCGGTATATTTACAAAATTATTTTAAAAAACTCTTATTTAGATCATCTAACCAGCAGAAGTTTCAATCAATAAACAATTTTAAAACCCGATTGCTGAACTTCAAGTAGGTGAAAATTTAACAAAATAATCAAGTTGTGAGTCGCGTCCCACCTTTTGGGAACCAGTGTGCTAGGCTATACAGTGCGTGTCATAAGGTTGGGACACCCACGTTTTTTAGCCATAATTTTATTTATAAAAGTCATGTATAAACCATTTATTTATATGATACGTAGATGTTCATTAGCTACTGGGAGATGTTAATTTCAGTGATTTTGGGCAACTATATTTTGTAATTTGAGCAAAAAACTGAAAATATGATAAAAAGTGAAAGTCGGTGAACCTCATTTGAAAGCAAAAATCTTTATTTTTCTGGTTAAAACAAACGTTTAAAATCTGAAATAAATAAAGCTGACAATGTGGTTTGTCATTCTTTTTTTTTTTGAAATACTTCCTGAACTCGATCTTTCATTGATTTCAACAAGAGTTTCAGCCTCTTATCGTCCAACTTTATCATCTCCTCGCTCAGACATTTTTTGCAATTCAAAAGTACTAGGTTTTTACCTAATATTAGAATATAGTTGATTATTGAGCAATCCCAACACATTTTCAGCAGGAATTTGGGCCGGAAGTCGAATCAGACCACTTTAAGACATAGATTCTTCTTCTGGAAAATAACCTTTTTTGGTATTGAGATGTGGATGGAACCATTATTTTGTTAAAAGATAACCTTATCCATTTGAAATCTAGTTCATAGTCATAGGAGGTATTTGTTTAGAATTTAAGCACATTATGAGCAATTTTGTTTCCCCTTTAAGACCATCACATCTGATGAACCAAGAGAAGAAATGGCAGCCCAACAATGACCTCCAAAATTTCTTTTCAAGAGTAATTTTAGGGACTTCTGACATTATGCCAATAACATTTGAACCCATATGGACTTAAAATGTTTCTCATCTGAAAAATTGCAATGCTCCAATTCACATCCAAACTCATCATCTCCTCGAGCCAATTCAATCGAATCATTTTGTGATGTTTTGTCAAGAAGGTCTTCTACTGGCGCTTTCTATACTTTAACAATCGGCTTCTCCGAAGGTATCTACATATTGGAGACTTGGTTAAATTCAATTTCAACTTTTTTTCAAGCACCGTTGAAGAGAATTCTCCCTTGCAAGCTTCACGAACAAGAAGTCTCTTCTGACGATGATCCAGTGTTCGAGGTCTTCCTTATACTTAGGTGGTTCTATAACTATCTGGATCCTTTAAAAATCATCTGACAACATTTCTGGAACATTAAAACACTTTTGAAATTTCAGAAAACGACTTTATTTAGCTCATTTAATGCCTTAATTTGTCCTTTCTCCATTTCACCAAGAAACCAATTATAATAAGCTTAACTAGCATTTTTTTATTTAATAAAATAATTATTTAACATTACCCTTTATATATATAACCTTATTATAATAGCCACTAATAGTGGTCCATGTAATAAAATGCTATTTCCTGCACAGGAAGAGACACCATCCTTAATCTTTGAAACGCCTCTAAACAACATCAAAGGGATTTTTCCAAGTAGTGTCATTCATATTCAAATTATGCTTCACAAACATATTGAAATTTTATTAAGTGAGAATAGAGGCATGAAATAATTGAAACTTTGGGCAATTACACGCTACGGTTTTTCAGAAAACTAGACAAAATGTAAAACTTTAGCCCCTGTCCCAACCTTATGACACGCACTGTACTTTTGCTATGAATATGTTGTTCCATATTTTCGCAACCTGATTTATGAACACATAAAACTGCTTTAATCTCCTAAAACTATAAAAATTTGGGAAAGACCAACAATTTTGAAGACAACTGATAACTTCGACATCCGAGCGAGTGGAAAATGTTTTTACTCATGTAATTGCCTACATGAAAAATTAATTTATAGACACGTTAATCTATTTGTTAATTTTTTTTATCAATCAAACAAAAAAATTAAATATGAAAAAGTATTAAAACATAAAATCGCTTCAGGTCGCGCAGAATCCACGTAAAAGATTGTTTTCATTAAAAGTAGATTCGGTAATGGAGCCGATGCTGATAGCTGCTGTCGTGGTTCTAGTCTCATTTTTTATCTTTGTATTTTTATTCATTGGGAAAATTTCGGATGGAGGTAAATATTCTTTTTATGTCCTTTTAATGTCCGTTGAAGTTGGAGGGAAGGACTGGCAGCGACTTAAACTTAAGGATTTTAAACTTTATGGAGCTTGGGGGAGGGGAATTTTACTTAGTTATATGGTAGGTTTTGACCTATGATTTTTGCACTAAAAATCAATTGAGAATCAGAATAAATTGCTTGAGATAAGGGCTCTTTTGTTAAACTAACTGTCAGAGTTGTGATCAGGAGGGGCAGGAGTTTATAACACCTTTTTCAAGATATTATTTTCTTGCAAGCTATTCTTTAAATTTAATTTAATTAATTTAATGTTATAGTTAGACCCCCCCCCCCCCCAAACCTCCCTTAACAATGATGGCCAAATCACCTCAATTTAGAGATTTATTTCTCATAGCGTCAAAACCTGAAGAGCCCGCAATTGAAGCAAGGCCACCAATTGCCAGAAGAATTGTGAGTGGAGCTGGGGCACGGAGGAGGCAGAGAAGGTTGCAGGCAAATGAAGAGACAGCTGAGGATGCTGAGGATAATCCCTCTGGTTAAAATTTATTTTCCCTTCAATATATTTGTTTTCGAATATATATTCAAAGTAGTTTTGCTTTAAACATGTGATAATTCTTGAAAGATGGTGAAATGATGGGAGAGAAAGATGAACTTGCTGCTTTGAGAGAGTCTGGAAAGATTGGAGCTAAAAAATTGAGGAAACTTGAGGAAAAAGCAGAAAAGAGAGCTCAAAGAGAGGTTTTGATGCTTTTCCTTAATAACCGTTCCATCATTACTCCAGTTTTAATAAGGGCTTTGAATGAATAAATATTGATCAATTTAACTAGGCAGCAGAAATTGAAAGACAAGAAAGGAAGGTAAGAGAAGAAATGAGGGAGGAGGAGAGGAAGAAGCAGGAATCCAAGAGACAGAAAGAGGAAGCAGAACAGGTTCATTGAACTCTTATTGAATTAGTTGCTTTTCATTCTTGCATCACTAGTTGTTTCTGGCAATGCCATTAAACAAGAGTTCAACATGTTTAGGTGTTAATCATTGGAGCTAGTTAATAGAATATGAAGGCTTGTCATATAAACTTGATTGTTATCTCAAGGTTTATGGGCTTCTGTAATGAACATTCGCCCTTGTTTATTTTTATCTAAGACTTTCAGGCTGTCATTGTCATATTTCATGACAAGAATTGACAAAGCTTGCTATTATTAATTGCACTATATTATTTGTTTATTTATGTTGTTTTATTTTATTTTATTTTATTTTATTTATTTCTCAACAAATTGAAGGGTCATCAATGACCACTAACAAATTTGGGTAAGTTCAGCAGATTGTGCGCAAATAAAGTGCAGGAGCAAGTCCCTTAAATTGATAAGTATTTGTTAAAGTCAGTAGACGAGATGCAAGATTTAAATCGAGATAATGTTGAGGAGTTTATTACATCAAGGGGTAAGGAGTTCCAGGGCTTGATGATCTGGTTGGTGAAAAAGTTCTGTCTGTGACTGATGAGACACTTCTCTTGGCATAGACGAAGGGGATGACCACGGGTTCTGGAAGCTAGAAACGTAGGGAACTCTGGAATCTTGCATATAGTATGGCCGTGGATTATTTTGTAAAATAAGCATAAGTCACAGATGAGGCTATGTATTCGTTTTATTTATTTGTTTTCTAATATTGTTTTAAATTTCGAATTACTTCTATAAAGGGGGAGTGATGAGGCTAACCACATCACAAAAATACATGGAATCTTTTAATTGCACAAATCAGCCCAGGGTGATGCATTAGCATAACTGCATATAAAGAAATGAGGGGTAGGCCTACGGCCCTTTTGTTGAATTGTCAAGAGGGTTGGTGCATTGGTAATTAGCAGTGAGTTTCTATTAAATTAACTTTTCTTCAAGATCTTCAAATGTTGTTCTGTGGAGAAAGAATAACAATCCTTGTCCAGTATCTTTGTAATCTTGACCAATTTGCTCAAGTTGAGTATTATCAAGATTTAAACATCTGATTTATCAGTCAAGTATATTTCAGGCAGCCAGAGAAGAGCAAATAAGACTAGAGAAGAAAAGACAAGAAGAAGAAGAATATCAACGATTCAAGGAAAGTTTCACCATTGAAGAGGAGGGGAAAGATGCATTAGAAGAGGAAGAGGTGGATGCTTAATCACAATTTATCACTACAATGCTACAATAGTGTCTAATAGACAGATTTCACTAATTGGTTAAAGTTTTTATTTATTGGATACTTTTTATTTATTGCACTTTATGTATATAAATATTTTATGCAGGAACAAAATCTACTACAAGATTTTATTGACCATATAAAGGTGAGACTTGTTTAAGTATCTACTTGCAGTTTTGTTGAACATGATCATACAGTTCCTTGTTCCATTTTGTTATTTAAGCAAATCATCTCAAATATTCTTATGATTGAACAATAAAATCTTTTCTATTTGATAGACTAACAAAGTTGTTATGTTGGAAGATGTGGCTACAAAGTTCCATATCAAAACTCAGGTTAGTTAATTACTTGATATTCTTATGATGGAAAAGCATTGATGATCTAACCTAATGAGCAATTTCCTTTTGGAAGCAAAGCTCCTTACAGATATGCCTTGACACATGTGCCTTATATTAAAAATATCAAGTTCTAGGAGCAGCGTTCCCTCTTGCATTGCAAAAATTGGGCAATTTTCTAACATAAGCTGGCTGTGCAAATCCTTTTTAAATGAATATTACTGAACATGGTTATCCAAAAATTTGAGACACTACTTATTTTACTATATTAATAAGACTTATAATCACAACATCTATATCACCTTGTTCGATCCTATGAGCAGGAAGTGATAAACAGAGTGATGACACTACAAGAGGAGGGAGTTTTGACAGGAGTCATGGATGACAGAGGAAAGTTCATCTATATAACCCAGGAGGAATATGAGGCTGTTGCAAAGTTTATCAAGCAGAGGGGAAGGGTTTCAATTGCTGAACTATCTGAATCCATGAACCAAATCATTTGCCTAGATGACAACAAACAAATTTTGATTCAGTCTCACTGATGCACTTGTGATTTTAAATTTTTCATTTTGTTTATTTTTCCTTTGTTTGGTTGTGAATTTAGAAATTACAAAATCATTGGCTTTGTTGGTATCAGAAAATATTTTTTGGACAATTCATGGCAATAGATGTGGTGAAAGTATTGTTTTTAATAATTTATTTTTCAGAATTTTTAATAAATAAATAAATTCCTCATTTAAAAGATACATATCACCAAATGCATGACTAACAATCAGTTTAAAGATATTCCTTGGAAATGCACTTTAAGGTATCGGAGTGTTGCAGTTTCCATGATAGATGTATATTTCTCCCTCGCATTTGAAATACTCTTCAAAAATGTCTTTGTATCCATGGTTCCTCCACCACTGACACAACTGACGATTCCACTGACAAGGGAGAACATAAAACAATTCTTCATGCTTCATTGACAGGAGGGTGAAGAAATCTTGGTCACCTAAGTGACCTTTGAACTCAAATTCTTTGATAAGCTCTGAAAAATGATCAGAACTGAGGAGTTTATTGTAGATTGCAGAATTTCTCATTCTGTTGAGATCAAGAAGTAGAACGCCACTGTTGAAACCGGTAAGCCCGTTTGGGGGTGGTTCCCCCACTCTAGTGCCTGGATTTTTAGATCTGTAGTTATGGAAGGTATGTCTGTACACTGGCTGGGCTTCTCTTGCAATTCCAATTATATTGGATATCTCAAAATCTGCAAACAAATCGTATAGGTCACTTATGTCGACGTTGAACTTGAGATCGGCATCAAGCATGATTATTTTGTCATATTCCAATACTTTGTGAAGAGCTACTGAAAGAAAGAACAATGCATGGCTGTAGTAGGAATTGGCTTTTGGAGAAAAGTGTCTTTGCATTGGCTCAATGATATTCTTTAGATTTTCTATCATGGTTTCCATCTCCAAGTAATTAAGCTGCTCGGATAGTGAATCTTAACGTTAGTACGAGGACATTTACAGCTAATTGCTATGATTAATCTAAAAATAATTTTTATAATTAGTTGCATATGCTCTACAAAGCTATTCCAAATGTAACAATGGTAAGTGATTGGCCATTTGTATTATCCCAGTAAAAACAATCCAGAAAACATGATGAAACTTTTTGCTTTATAACATTTGGAACAGCTCACTTATTGACTCAAACAAAAATATATAAATAAAAGAAAATTAATCAATCAAGTTCTCATCACTTTTGACAACTTACTGTGATGAGTTTCTTATCAAAATCATCCGTTATTTCTGTGATGTGGATCCGACTCTTCACATCGGTTAAAACGTGAAGTTTAATGTGTTTGGTAGTGAACTTAAGCATGGAAACAATAGATTGATTAAATTTCTTCTGTAAGTCTTTGTTAGTATCGGCATTAGCGATGGTCATGACAACATTTATTCCTTCTACATCTGAAAATTTACAGCCCTCTTTCCTGCAAATCCCTTCTTCAATAACTTCACAAGATAATAATGCAAGTGAAAGCAGCACCATGAATATCATATTATACAAGCGTCAACCCCAAACGCATGCGATAGACCAAAACTTGTTGACGTTTTCACACTCAGGTACATTTCATAAGAGGCTAAATAGAACTTGATGTTTCTATAGATCCATTAGTTTGGTATAGTAAACTAGGGTATTCCCGATCGATAAGCCCTCTCTATTATCGCTCACAACAATGGAGCAACCATAGCTCCACCCCCCATACATAATTTATTAATGTAGCTCCTCCTCCTGCTAATTTGTAAAAAAAATTGTATATATTTTCTTAAAAAATATATTATTATATTTAAAAATATACGTTCAATATTTTAAAAATACTCAATCAAATTAAAATCAAGTAAAACAACGCGTAGCTCGGCTAAAGTGAACAATGACAAAAATTGCGCGGGAGCTGACCGTCCAATCAGAGGCTTCTGGAAAATCAGGGTTATGGTCCGAGATTATATATCTCAATACCAGATTCAATTAGGGAGTTAACTTGCGCTTCCTTAAGACTGACCCTATGAGTTTATTTTGTATTTTAAGTTCATTTGTTTCATTGTGTTATGTACATAATTGTCTGTTTAATATTGTACATGTTCAATTTGCTATTTGTTCTTTCAGTTGCTTTGATACCTTAATAAACTCATAAACTCAACAACAACAAAATTAGTTATATTCTCCACCCATAAAATCCCACATAAAGTAAAGCACAGAATATTTATTTACAACAAAAAGCAAAGAGTATTTATGTACAAAATTTATACAGGGTAATATGCTCGAATCAGCTCCAGCGTCCTGTCGAATAGGGATCTCCTGGGTATCAAACGGCGCCAAAGGAACTCCGCGAGATAAGATTCGATGTGCTCAGGACAAGTTCCTCTCATTTTCGTTATCTTGTCCTCTCGCACATCTCCACATGTTCTCGACGGAGTTCGTGTTGACGCCGTTGGGGGCCACAAACATCAGGGAATGGTTCACAGTGGCGTGATCTAATCCAGTCACTGCCGTTAAGTTTCTGTAGGGCCCCCACTGATCGCTCCAGACAGTAGTGCCTATTAAAAGGAAATTAAAAGTTAATTCGTTTATTCCACTGATTTACAGAATTATCTAAGTTTTTCTTACCTGGAAGCACGTACTGTCGTACTATCGGCAAGAGCGTTTTTGTATATAAATATGCTTTACTTTATGTGGAATTTGATGGGTGGAGAAATAACTAATAAAGTCATATTTTCCAGAAGCCTCTGATTGGACGGTCAGCTCCCGCGCAATTTTTGTCATTGTTCACTTTAGCCGAGCTACGCGTTGTTTTACTTGATTTTAATTTGATTGAGTATTTTTAAAATATTGAACGTATATTTTTAAATATAATAATATATTTTTTAAGAAAATATATACAATTTTTTTTACAAATTAGCAGGAGGAGGAGCTACATTAATAAATTATGTATGGGGGGTGGAGCTATGGTTGCTCCATTGTTGTGAGCGATAATAGAGAGGGCTTATCGATCGGGAATACCTATATTTACGTTATATGTATCAGTTATTATTAAATGAATTTTCGTTATCAAATACTTGCGTATTTGCGTATTTTACGTTTTTATTTTATTTGTAAAATTAAGCCCTTCTTTAGCAACCATCCAAATAGCAAAGAATGTATGGGCTCCACACGGTCCTACGTATAAAACTAGGGTAACCGGCCGCCATGGGCTGACTGGAATTCATCGTGTGGACCACTTTATGCTGTCTGCCAATTATATGAATTACTGAGGTTTTCCCCAAAGCGGCATTAGGGCTGAAACACCCTTAATCCGGCTCTGGCCTTGTTGACCACGGATTTGTGACCATTCTGTTTTCGGACTGAGGTTGCCAACCGTCCAGGATTGTCCCGGAATTGACCCATGATGTCCCGGGTCCCGAGTTTAGTTAACTTTATCACGGTAAATTGTTAAAATTAAAATCTATCCAATAATGAGATCCAGATCTTTATTACCATCACCCCCTTTATTATCTGCAGAACTGTGTCATCGGAGAGGGTAGGGTCATGTTCAGGAAGGACTTCAAGCCAGAAAAGTCATTCTTAGCCCAGGGAAAGATGGAAAATTATTCTTTATTAGTAGTAATGTCGACCTACATAAATAAAATTCTAAACGTTATGACGATATTTTGGTTTTGTACGGCATGTGTTGATAACTTTACTAAATTATTGTTGTAACTCTGGTATTGTTGTGTCGGGAAAATCGTAAGAGGTCAAGCAGATTCGCAGAATCGTGGGAAAAAGTTTGAGTATACTGGCGGAAGCTACGGTGGCAGTCGGAAGCGGTTTTCGAATTTGAATTTCCTTCCGCCCTCTAGTGGGGCTTATTTTATAAGCAACGCGAACAACTACAACAGGGTTTATTTTCTGGGAAACAAGGTTGATGACAAAAATAAGGCACATTCTTATAATTTGTTCTGTGACATGTGAAGAACATTTTCGATAAGTTTGTTAATATTATCTCTTCAAATAAAAATGTTTTCACAGAAAAACATGATGTTGGCAATGTTTGGAACATTACTGCGTTTGCATCCATAGGGACCACCTTTGTGTATCTTGGCAAAATCAAGACATTTCGGAGGTTGTCCACCTGTGCATCTTTTCCCAAATTTTCTCAAATATGCTCGGACGCATTGCTGGGAGCAGGATTTACTCTCTGTACATGTCCTGTAGTCTAGGTAACATCATTAATGTCGTCACGGGATAAACTGAGTAAAATATTAATAGAATGTAGCGGTAACAGCCACGTTAAAAACAGCATTGATGATATGAGAGGCATTCCTGACCAATAATTGATTCCTGGAACTAAGTGTTCGCTTAATTGTGACATGTTCAACTTAGCAATAAAAAAATTCTAAATCAGAAAACACTAACATTTTACAAACATGCATATCATTATTCTCATCTTTATTACGCATAAAAGAAATTGAACGAAAAGAATGTTAACTTCCATCGATTTATTTCAGAAAGAATTAATAAGCTATTTGATGGCTTATTTCAACGTATAGCTTATAACATGTGCTAATAAAAAGTCATAGAAGATAGCTTCGTTGGGCTATGCTAAATGAAATGCAATGGGGACATATTATGATATTTCAGCTGGAATATAATGCGGCATTATGTTTCAAAGCATGTATTCATATCATTATTAATGCTCCATAAAAATCGTTCACCTTCTCCAGGGCTTCCGCACGTAATCCAGTATAACTTCTTGATCTGGAAGGGCCCGCAGGTTAAGCTTCCATTGACAACATGGCACTGACCAATGTGATCGTCACAACCCTCAGCCTTAATTTTTATGAGATTCCCGATATTAACTTTTTATTTGCTCATTCGATTTGTCAATCTTATCATTGATTTAAGATAGAAAGTGACAATGAGCATCAAAGAAGGATTTTGCTAAGATAGGCATGCCAACCTGGGGTATCTCGAGATCCGCATGGGATGATATCATTATTGGAGGAGCTAAAGGGAGAGGGCATGGATTATTAGGGCCCATTATGAAAAAAATAACAAATTTTTGTTTGGTAAACGTGGGGAGGCATATTCAATCCTTAAATTGAAAAATTTCCGTCGTTAATTTCTTCTTCCTCCCAAAATAGGACTAAGTGTTCTACATCCTACTGGTTGTCAAGTCACGTGACTGTCAAGTAAGGTATTGAGTGCTTCATCCAAATCTCTTGAATTTTGGGGAATTCAAAAATTGTGGAGGGATTTCTAAAATACATGCCTGAAATACTTACATGTATTTGTGCATATTCCCCATACGGAGAAAGTTGAAATGGTGCACTAATCGGTCGCAAAATATTAAAGGAAATTGTAGTCATAAAAATGTATAGTAGTATGTATCGAGGCTATTGCAGCATTGTCGAGATACATCAACGAATTTACAACGTCTATAATGTATAAGCTGGCAATTGCCTGACACTGAAAGAAGGTGCTGAAACTACACTAAGAAAAATATACACTAAGAAATTTTTTAAAATCTTATGGGAACCAGCCATGCACTCTTGTGCACTCTAGTGCATATCATTACAGCCTAATGAAAGTATAATGCTAGCTATGGAGTGTCCGGGTATTCCCAGTATACAGTCAAAAATACACCTGAATATGAATTGAATATTCTGCAGATAACTGCCTGAACCATTTCTCAGTAATGAGAATTTTTAAGAATTATAACTAAATTAATTTAAAAATCTGTTTAGTTATTATTCAACGTGGCTTACCTCGCAAATACACTGCAAGCAAGAATCTGGCACTATGAGAGCACCGGCTGTTATAAGTTTATTTTATTTATTAGATATTTTAATTTTCTTTGAACTAAAACGCAACTTTCAAAATGGCGGATTATTAATACTGATATTTAGTGACTATTACCAACATCTTCACAGAATTATGATTGTTGTTACTTACCCATAATTGGCAGCATAAGTATATGCAAGTAATCCATCCCCGGGATTAATAAGATGTTTTATAATATAGCAGTTATTTCATAAATAGTTTGTTTGTTATAATTTTAAGAAAGTAATCTCTACGTGAATGTATTTCAAAGCTTGGCCTTATTCCAGTGAACGAATACAAAGGATAAGTTCCAGCATCATCATGAGTCCATAGTTCATCTTTAAGAATGGTGACAGCTAGTGGTTTGCGTGAAACCTCAATTTATCATGCATATACAGTGTATGTAATAAAATATATGGGTTTTTTTTATATTTGCGCCGCTTACATCATTTATCCAGTTGTATTCAAGAAAGAAAAGTTTAACGAACGGACATTAGGTTTGAGGAATCAATAGAATTTTGAATAGAGTAGAGATATTATTAGAGATTGAATACTTGCTACTTGTATTTCAACCTCAAATACTCAGAGTTTCTTTTAGGTATTTTCTGGGGGAGGAGACCATTACCACAGAGAAATAAAATCAAATCAAGCAGGAATAAATTTAAAATAAAACGTTTAAGAAATTTAGAGTTTATAATTAAAAGAAATACAATGACATGTAAAAGGTGACTCATTGCGTGATGATAAGCACGGAAAGGCCTGAGACTCCAATTGTACTTCAAGAGGGCAAGAATGTAAGCTATACAGGATGGAACAGGAACTCTGAAGATCAAATGTTTCGGTACAAGTATAGTCGGAAACAATGTAATTTTTCCAGGGGGAAAAAGTGAATGTTATGAAATGACCAATGTGTTCTCCTGATTTAAATCCTATAGAAAATGTTTCATAGACTCTGACAAGGCCACAACGGTAAACAATATTCAACTGTTATGGAATTAAGGCGATAATTGAATCCTGGAAAAGCCTGGAAAGAAATGCCCGGAAGAATTAGTAGCGTCAATGAAATCGAGATGCATTGAAATAATAGAAAATAACAGATAATTTACATCACATTATTTTTGAATTAAATAAATGTTTTAGACCCTTATTATCGTCTTTAGTTTCAGGCAACGTAAAGATATGACTAAAAAATATAAGATTAAAAAATGGATTTTAGATCATATATCCAGAAGTTATCGTCAGAAAATAGAATAATTTTTCACATTAAATGAAATTTATGTATCAAATAACATATCCAAATTTGGGTTTTATAGAATAACTGTCAAAAGTTATTGCGAAAAATCATCGCCCTCTTAAAGATATGACGACCGCTGTACCTTGTTCTAAAAAGGAAAGGTCCCGCACATGAGTGAGGAAAAAGAATTTTGGTAGAAAATGACGTGGTGCTATAGTGATGGTTTTCTTGATAAGTATCTCGAAAAATATTCTTTTGATGTGGATTATCTCGGTAAGATAATAGAGGTAGTATCTAAATAGAATGGAAGCTTAATGGACAAATTTTAATAAGTTTAGATTTGTATTTTTAACTTTGTTTGTGTTTTATAGCTTCCGCAGGACTTTTGATCGGTGACACTCCTTATATGAGGACTCAATACCGGTAACTTCGCGGCGGTGTTGTATTGAGTTTAGTGGAATATTTAATAGGATTTTGGGGAAAATATAGGAGTTACAATCGGCCTCAGCTACATCTCCTTATCCTTTGAAGTTAGGTACCTACTGATGATGTCGAGTGTTTACTTTTACCGCTGGTCTTCCTGGATATTTGCCGGTTTTTTGGTTTTTTATATTTATGCCGTAGCTCTGTACTTTTTGTATACAAGTCAAAGTGAGGTCACCAACTACGAAAAACGTCAAAATGTGGAAGAAGAATCTAGCTTCATACATCAGCATCATTCTTTTAACCAAGACGACATAAACGACTTTAAAAAAGTAAATTTCAAAGTAGCAATAGCTTTTGAATTATTGTTTGGTAGCGACATAATTAACCTTTGATGTTTGGTCTGAATGTGATTAAAGTTGCCATAAATCAAGCCACAAGATAAATTATTTAATCTTAATTATTATCTGTAGGCACAATTTTTTCCATAATTTCTATTGTATTTTTGATTTTATTGAAACATTTCAGGTCATGGAATATCGCCAAATGAGATTTACAAATGCAGAAAATCGGCCGCAAAAAGATGGCCCAGGTGAAGGAGGTAGTCCAGTTTATCTCTCAAAGGAGGAGCAAGAACTTGCTGACAAGTTGTTTGCCAAAGAGACATTTAATGTCATTGTCAGCAACAAAATTGCCATGGACAGGAGGCTCAATGATGCCAGACCTGCAGCGTTTGTAGATAAATATCTTAATATAGTGAAGAAATGTTTATAAACTCAGATAATAATGAATGATGATATGGATGAAAATTATAATAATAATAATAATAAATAATAGCATTTAAATTCTGCAATGCTGAGATCTGCTTGTTCAATCAAGTATTTTAACAAAGGCTCCAAAGTTCTTCAGTTTTTGTCACATGTTTATTTTCTCATTTTAAATTAATCCTTTATCTTTTTATATGACTGGAACAATTAATCCAATGATAGCTTTCGATATAAATTAAGTGTAGCTACATTGTTTCATGTGATGTGTTGAGCTGGTATTTCAGATGATATTTAGTTGCAATTGCTAGGTCTAAGCATTATACTTAAGCTTATTTACTTAGCCTTTCTTAATTGTTTGTATTTGAACATCTTCTTGGTCTAACATAAAATCAAATAGATGGTACTTTGGAATTGAGAATTATTAACTAAATTTAAACAAAATTAATTAAAACAATTGTAAAATATTTCAAGATGCCATAATGTGAAATACCCTGAAAAACTACCAAATGCCAGTGTTGTGATTGTCTTTTGCAATGAGGCACCTTCTGCTCTGCTAAGAACAGTACACAGTGTCATCAACAGATCCCCACCACAGTATCTTCATGAAATCATCCTTGTTGATGATGCCAGTGAAAGACGTCTGTATTATTCTTTTCAGTTCATATTGACCTTCATTAAAATGATTATTATGTGTAGTTCAGCATATAATTATTACTTTTTTGTAATTTATTAGGAATGCTTGTTATCTGATCCTATTGTTTGAAAATCATTAGGCTATTTTCTTCTATCAAACTATTATTAATATTTAAATAAACCATGAAGAAATTATATTAATGTTTTTCACATGGAACATTAGCTATTTTTCTTAAGTTTACTAATTGTACCTTGTTTAGCTCGCATTTTAATTAGTAATGATTGATTGATGATGATGATAATAATAATAATATTTGTCTAACAAAAGCATTTTCTAAATTCAAGTCATTTATTTAACAATAGCTGAGGTAGGTGAGGAATTGGACAACTATGTGGAGAAAGTTTGGCCCGACAAGATTGTGAAGATCGTGAGATCAAAGGAGAGACTTGGGTTGATCAGGGGTAGAATGTTGGGTGCTGAACAGGCCACAGGGGATGTCCTCATATTCCTTGATGCTCATTGTGAAGCCACCTACAAGTGGTTGGTGTTTGTACTTCTTAGTTTTGCCAAAATGTGAGAAAAAGATGATCTCAACAATATAATTAGATTATTCATTAAAGTTTGGTAATAATTATTATTAATTTCTATGAGAGCATCTTGATTAATGATGTCAGCAATATTGTTTAATTGCTAGCATTACTATTAATCAGCTTGTATTATAATTAATGAAGGATTGCAAGATGAAGTGCAATGAAAAGGCATTATGATTAAGCAATAGGCAGTTATTATTATTATTTTTATTATTAATTCAAAGATAATGAGTAATGGCATTGAACATCACATTTATTGAAAATTAATTCAGGATTGAACCCATTCTTGCAAGAATTGGTGAGGACAGGTCCATCGTGATCTGCCCGATGATTGACTCAATAGATGACAAAACTCTCAGATACAATTATGGTGGTGGAGTGGCTGTTGGTGGCTTCAGCTGGAGTCTGCACTTTACATGGAGGGGTGTTCCAAAAAGAGAGCAGGATAAAAGGAAGACAGAAGCAGACCCAGTGAGGTCGGTTGGTAAACATATTTTCCTTGTATATTGTTTGAGTGTGTGCCCTCCAATAGATGTTCACTGAAATAATTGAAGCAATGTAATTTTATATTATAATCCCAACAAATGGTCATCCCAATTCCTATGAAACTGGCTTCAATTTTTATTGAAAATTTATTTCTTTAATTTCAAACATTTATGTTTCTAAGATCTCCGACCATGGCCGGAGGCTTGTTTGCAGCCGACAGGAAGTTCTTCTTCGAGCTCGGAGGTTATGACAAAGGAATGGATGTCTGGGGAGGTGAAAACCTTGAAATATCATTCAGGGTAAGTTTACTGGGTTTGCAAGTGATTGATGAGATGGTTCTGTTGAAAAGTTAGCATATGAAAAATAACAGAGGCATAACATGTCTCAATTTTATTTTAAGTTGGTTATAAGTTATATGTGAGTTTGTTATAGTTGGATGTTTATGCTTTAATTACAAACCTGAATGTGTTAATCGTTCAGTGATAATTCTTTAAATCAATATTAAATTAAAATAAATTACTATTATATTACTCATTATAAAACATTTTTCTATAATCTGTGCAGATAACTGTGTACTTTGAATCATCCATTAAAGATTAATGATGGTTTGGCTCACTGTGACAAGTGTTTCTGAAGTGAAATGTGATCAATTGAATATGTTGCAGCAGATGTGTTTCTTTTGGCTAGCGGAGCAGAGATGATGATGGTGATGGTGACGACGACGATGATGATGATGATAGTAACTTGGTGGTAGTGATGATACTCTTAATTAACACAGACCTGGATGTGCGGTGGTTCCATGGAGTTTCTCCCCTGTTCCCGAGTTGGCCACATCTTCCGAGCCGCCCACCCCTACTCATTCCTGCGTGAGTCACAGTGGGGATTATTCCGTACTAATTGTTCATTAAATTGTTATGTTTAGTCACCTTTTATCAAAACACTGATAGCAATAAATTATAATAAATTATAACACAGGAACATTTTGTTATCTCCTTTAAGGAGGAATTTTGTAATAAAACTGAATTTCAACTGTCATTTATCATGTTTATCACCTTTTAATCATAGAAGCTGAATTTTCCTTCAACATCAATTTTCTCGGTTTAATTTAGCTAAGGAGTTTATCTTGATTGTACAGGTTTGTTGAGACTGTCAAAAATTATAAATACGATTGCACTAAAACTAATTGTAATTAAGCAAATATTTATTAAAGTAAATAATTTATAAAATGAACTTTGAACTTTGCAGAGAAAGACACCCACGGTTTGAACTCGAAAAGAATGGCTGAAGTGTGGATGGATGACTACAAGCGACTTTATTACATGCATCGATCGGACCTCAAGGTAAGCCTTGCCTTCTCAATCAATTGCAATCCATTGAATTTGTGTACATAAAGTTCTGCTTTATGATAATGGTAAACCTTAGTAGAATGAGTGTATTAGCATTATCATCATCAATAAGCATTCAAATATTTCTCCTTCACAAGTTCAATATATTTTGGCTTTTTATTGAACTATAGTTTTGATTGATAATAATTTTGAATGAAAAGTTAATTTATTAACAACAGGACAAGGATGCAGGAGACATCACAGAACGACTTGAACTGAGGAAGAGACTGAATTGCAAGAGTTTCAAGTGGTTCTTGGACAATGTTTACCCTGAGAAATTCGTCATCGATGAGAATGTGCGGGCTTATGGCATGGTTCGTTGTTTGTATTCCTTGCGTATTTTATTCTGCACTTAGCATTTAAGTAGCTACTTTGTATGTTTTGTATTTCTGCATGTTGTTTATAATTATTACTAGTAATAAATCTATTTAACCAAAAATTTTCAATCAAAGCCATTCATTCCAGATTTGAGTGAGATGAAACTCATTTTTAAAATAATTTTTTTAATATAATTTTTTGATGTAACAGCTGAGCATGTTAAGGGATTCTTCTGCTACATTTATGTTCTTACATAATTGGATTAAAAATTAAAAATACCTAATGTAAACAAAATAATTGTCTTTTTCTTAAAACCCATTGTAATGATGATTGGTTAATTTTCTTTTGTATTCAACAAATCTCTTTTTATTCTTCAGGTGAGCAACCCCTCCACCCGTTTGTGCCTTGATATATTGGGTAAGGATGAGAAGACAACCTTCCCTCTTGGGGTGTTCTATTGCCAGGGTGGAAAGAGCAGTAGTGAGGTAGATGATGGTGGTGGTGATGGTGATGATTACAATGATGATGGTGATTACAGTGATGACAGTCGTGCTTATGTATGCTAAAATTCATTAAAGTTAGACTATTTCATTTTAGTTTTGTATTTATTGCATTAATATTTTTAATTAACTGATGATCTGTAATAAAAAATATAACTCTATTTAATATCAAATAAATTTGCTGCTTTTCTGCAAGCATTGACATGAATGCTAACTGTGTGCAGGTGTTTTCATACACCTTTACGAATGAATTGAGGAGGGAGGACCTATGCGTTGATGCCGTTTCGACGGATCAAGCAGTCGTCAACATGCACTTCTGTCACGGTCACCAAGGCAACCAGGAATGGATTTACGATAAGGTAATTGTTTACATAAAAGTTAACGTCACAATTGTCATCGGTTTACTTTAATTGTTATTATTATTATTATCATCATCATCATAATGCCCTAGTTTAGTTAGTTTGATGTTGTCTTGCCATGACTAGCAATTTTCAGTTTGAAAAAGTTATTATATTATAGTGATATTTTATTAAATTATTATTGATATTTCAACAGGATACCAAACAGATTATTCATTCTTCAAAAGCCGTCTGCCTCGATGTGTTAGGAGTCTCCAGTGGGGAGTCGGTAAAAGTGAGGAATTGCGACCCAATGTCTCCAACACAGAGATGGGAATTTGAAAGGACTTTTGAGCCTCTGCCTGTGACACATTGAACTCTTAAAAATATTCTGCTCAATGTGATTGTTTTCTCTTCTTCCATTCCAAGATTTTCATTTGATTGATTATTAATTAATAATTTATTATTATCCATGTCGCATACATTGCCCCTGCTGGGATATAACTTTGAGTTATCCCTGATATTATCATCATCGTTATTATTATTATTATTATTATTATTTAGTTAATATTCCAGCTTCTGTCCATCACTTGCATTTATTTGTGATTCTACATGAGCTTTTCCACTCATTGGATTAGATAACTAAATTACTTAATGTAATAATTTATTAATCAATTGATTTGACAGGGCATAGCATACAATAATTTTTCTTAAAATTAAGTTCTTTACTGCATATGTTCCAGTTGAAACAGTTAATGCAAGGGCTATTAATAATGCCATTATTAAAAAAGTGCCAATGACATTATTAATACCTATAATGGCACATCTTCTGGTGATATTATTATCATTACAACATCAGGGTTGTGACTGTTAGTGTTTAGGTTTTTCCCCTTGAACCCTGTAGGTATGTTATAATATACAATATAATATACTCAATGCATTTTGGTTTTGCTTTTGGCTGGGTTGTGCAAGTTGCCATAATCTCATCAGCTATAAGACTTTCCAAACAATATTTTATTTAATTTAATATTGTAAATTACTAATATAATGTTTCAATGTAAAACCATGTTGTCATTGTGTCAACTGATATCAACAACAGTTAGTTAATGTTATGATTCATATGGCTTGTATCACAAAGAACTTAATGCAAATATGTGTTTCTCCTTAGCTGCATACATATGTGTGTGAGCATATGTAAATATAAATATATATGTATGTATATGTGTGCCTGTAAATACGGAGATATAGGCGGTGTTTTTGTTGAGAAGAGTCTTTGAATCATAAATTATGACTGAAACATTTGTGGTTTGTGCTTCGTTTGATTTTAAATTTACTCATTATTTTACTAATAAAACTATTCAGGTCAACTCTTCACTTAAACATGTTACATTGAAGTTGGAATAAAAAAAAGAAATTTATTATTAATTGGTTTAAGGTAAGGACTGCTCGAAAGCTGAGGTACACTAGTTACATAGAGTTTGTCTCATCAATACAAGGACTTTGCTAAACACTAATTTTGAAAGGTGTACTTTCACGCTATAATTGTAACTATAGTTAAAGTTTTTAACTGATTAACGATTAGCATGCTAATTAGTGTAACAAAAGTGGTTTGCCTCGTCTCCATGCAAACATTTTAAGAAAACGTATAGCCAAATTCTATTAATGGTTAATTAAGTGATTTGGTTGGGGAGATGAGGGTTTTAGAAGATGAAGGTTTTGATTACAATTGAAGTAATATTACTCAATTGTTATTAATATCAAATCAATAATATCATAATTGTTATTTTATAAAAAGTATTTTTGAGTTTTAAATGTCATACAAAAAAAAACAAGATTAAGTAAATTAGAAGAACCAAACAGCTGTGTTGCCGGAAAATCCTCGCCCAGACCGTAAAGGAAGAACCGAACAGAAACGAATGACGATGTCCAAGATCCCCCCTCCCCCCTGTGGTTTTTAAACTCTTTTTCTTCGTTTGGAATTAACACAAAAGTTGCAAGGGAACTCCGGCGTTGCCCATTCACCGACCGTTCTGCTAATTCGTGTGCAATGGTAGCACTGCACCCAGTCAGCTCCTTTATTGGTCGTACCATAATAGAGGCAAACATCTGTTATCTGAAGAGGAGAGGATTAATTCAAGAAATTCTTCTCTCATAAGATTTTCTTGAAAACCCTCCTCGATGTTCTCTCCTGTCAAGATGTTGCATGTAATGGCGTATAAAAATTTCGCAATTGTGACCGTCAACCTGCCTTTTTGCCAAGGTTATGGCATTTAGCTCAAATTTGTTGATAGCATCGCATCTAAGTTGTTCGACAAATCTAAAGAATTTTGCAGACATTTTTCACTTTCGAGGGTTGCAAAACCAACCGAAGGCCTAGTGATTAATAAATTAAAACGATTATTTGCGTTCGTCTTGTTTCTGTTGCAAGATTAGCGTTGGAGTTACTGTAAATCGTAATGAATTTAATTCGGCATAGCACATGGCTCTCTGCAAATGTTTATATCTTGCATTCTAGCATTTTTTCTTATTATTGGAATTGAATAGCTTTTCCAATTGCATTAACATCTGAATGCAAAAGTAGCTCAGCTTAGAAACCTTGTACTATGCTGCGAATCCTCGCTAGATGTCGCAAAAACCTACCGATTGCAAGATTAGCATCTGAGACGCTGTAATTCTAGATTAATCGGCTCTCAACAAATAATATATCTTGCTTCTTAGCTTTTATTCTTACTGTGGAATTATAATAGGTTTTGCTTAAGAATAAAATAACCGCTAGAGGCCGCTGAAATGAATCGATTATCATCTCCACGACTAATCGATTTCAAATTTCACAGTCCGTTAATGCACCTCCAGAATTCTTTTTGAAATAGAATTCATTTGAAATAATTTATATAACTCCGCTTAAATTGTATAATAATTTAAGCTTATATAAATTATCCGCTAGAGGTCGCAAAAATTAATCGATCCTCGTCAATTCGATTTATCGATCTTAAAATTTCGTATATTGCGACGGTATTTCCGGCTCTGCATTAAAATTATTACCAGAAATGAATTTAAACCGACTCATAATATTTTAACAATTTCAATTAAATTATAAATTAATTTAAACTTGCTTAAAATAAGCTGCTTATTACTCATTAACGGGTCACTTGTACAATTCTGTACAAATTTACTCATCCTGTACAAATTTAACTTGTACAACTTTAGTCGAAAAATTCTACTTAACTATTATCGCCCTGAGATATAATTCTCCGGGAATTTTCTCTAATGAGAGGAGGTCGTAAAAACGGTCTCGAGATTAAAACGAATATTTTCTTCTGCGAAAGCGGAACGACAATTTATTTTCTCATTTCTGGTCCGAAGGCTTGTCCATGAGATCATACAAATTTACCCTTCCCTCAACCATGTCAACAATGAATACAGAGAAGTGGTTTTTCTGAATTAAAGGATTAAAGGGAAGAATGTATATCATTTGGTAAATAAGGGATAAAAAAAATTGGGGGATATATGTTGCAGTTTCTCCTCCTTGAAGTTGCAAGTGAAGACCGTACTATCCACGTACCACTATTGCATTAGATTGCTAGTGACGTTGGCAATGTAATCTGCTGCTGTTGTAGACAGCCATTGCCCAGAAAAGAGAATTTGGAAGTCCTCTAATCCAAGGATCAAAAGATTTCGATGGCACAAAATGGTGCTGTGTTTAATATTTACATTGAAATATCTCAGATCAAAATGAGGTGTGCATTCTGCTCTCTTGATCCTTAAGATTTTTAGAACTAATAAAGTGTGCCAGATTTAACATTGTGTTGCTCTTTTGGCTGTCGACATGCCTCGAGATTTTATTTGTATTATGCTTCTCCCACTTACTTGCAGGCTTTGGAAAAATGATTGGAAGCTTTACTTTAAATTCAATAAGTAATTTTTAATTGTTATTTTCAACTGATTTAATTTGGAATAAATAATTTGCGCAGAGAAGCAAAGGATAGCCAAAAAAGACAAGTGAATAAGCCAGTTCTGCCTTCATCAAAATCATTTCTACAGGAAATCTGGCCAACAGTAAGAATAAAAACTTCACCAATCACAGTGATCCCCATTAGATCATTTGCATATCATTAGCCCAATGATATATTGATAAAACAAATATGGAGAAGGCTGCTAAGGAAATTATTTAAAATCTCAAAACTATGATTAATGAAGGCATATGACTGAAGGTATGGCCATAGCATTTAAATCTCACAGGGCAGTATGGTAAAAAGGACAATCTGAGATGATGAATGTTGTGTTTGGTTAGTTGAGTGGTATTAATGTTATACATTTTATAGCTTTCAGCCATATACTACTTTTAAATGTAAATGTAAATGTATTAATCAGGTGTGGTGAAAAAGAATCCACGTCGAATCCTAACCATCCATGATTTTGAGAGCAATTGGTTTGGAAATTCCAGAGACAGAGGAGCTGGAAGTCGAAAGAGAAGAATAACTGACGATGATTGAATGATTTCTTTAAAATAAAGCTTTTATATGTATGGTCTAGTTCATTAGTGATTAGTTCCGGCGAGTTGGATGCGGTCGATCCGCGATTAATTGTGCCGGAATATGGCTGGGTAGCCCATGTGTAATGGCTGTGATTAGGCTGGGCAACGAGACTAATAGGCGGGCGGCCCGCACGGGTCCTGGGCAGACCGCGGAGGGGTGTCAGCTGGGTTTTCAGTTTTCCAGACTTAACCAACATACATATTCATGTGATAAAGGATGTCAAATAATCTACTCCTGCAGTACTTCTCTAAATGTATTTATTAAATGTGCGTATTAAAATTTGTTTGCCAGTGGATTAGTCGGACTGCAAAAAAGTATTCCGAGGGCCGCAATTTGCCCACCCGTTATTTTCTATCATAAGGCAAAAGGATTTTGAATCATTTTATTTGAAAGATTGCGAAGAGCAAAATTGATTTGGGAATATAAAATTTATTTTAATCTATAAAGTATGCGAGGTAATGTCAGTAAGTGGAACACTTCTTAACTTGTTTTATGCTCCTAAAAAAAAACGATATCGTTTTAGGAGAAATTATGTAACTTTTCCAAGGGCATGTTAGCTCAACCTGCCGCTATGGGTATTCAAGGTTTAAATTAAAATTTGCGGCAAGCTAAGAGAATCTCGTGTTTTCCGAGGAACTAGATCTGTTTTTCGTACTTTAGACCATGATAAACATAACTGAGAAATTCTCTTTAAGTCAGTGTTTATGAAAATAAAAGTTTCGAAAAAATGGCTTTTATCGAAATAGGAAAATTCCGACAATTTCTGAGATACAAAAGGCTTTGTTAAACATAATTTTGAATTTTAATTAGAGTGTTTGCTTGGCTTGCTAGCTGCTTGGTTAGCTTCAAATTGGCGGTTAGCGAGGTTATATAAGAGGGATTCATTTTGGCGCTAAGTAAGTCACTTCCAATCGGTAGGTCGTGAACGCGCATGCTCCCTTAACTTCGACTCCGGAACGACAGAAATATGGATTGTGAAACCCCGAGTAAAGTTGTCGCCAACACTTTGAGTCAGACGAATTTAAATGACGAGAATTCGGTATATTATTGATCTTGCTATCTTGTTTGGTATATGATCTTATATCAAACTTTCGTTTTTTACAGCCTCCAGAAAAGAAATCAATGATCGAGGGTGGAAAAGTGGTTAGAACTTGTTCGCAATAATTAACATTCGGTTTCTTTAATGAGATAACCGATGATGCAACTACGCTTTTTATAGGGCTTCTCGTCGCCGAACAAGGTGTTAAAAGACCATTACAATTTTAAAACACCTGAGAAAAAAGCTATCAAGAGGGCCTTGGTTACACCAGAGGTAGGTCAAGTTAGACATGTTCCACATTCTTTTGGATATCATCCGTTTTATTTTGTTTAAAATATCTTAATTTTTGTCTGAATTTATTATGTCTTATTTCAACAAAGTGTGCCACTTAATCTAACATGATCTGCTTTGAAATCAGAAAACTGCAAAACCTGATTATGAGGATGAACCACTTCTCCAACCAAATCCAAACCGATTTGTCATCTTCCCAATCCAGCATAGAGATATCTGGAACTTTTATAAGAATGCTGAGGCCTCATTTTGGACTGTTGAGGAGGTTGATCTTTCTAAGGATATGGCAGATTGGGAGAAACTTAAGCCAGAGGAGAGAGAATTCATCTTGCACGTTCTTGCATTCTTCGCTGCTAGTGATGGAATTGTCAATGAAAACCTGGTTAGTTAAGCATTTAAATATTTAAAGCAGTTAAAATATTTTGGATTACAAAATGCTTAATTCGTTGATGTTCCTGCGACTCATTCTTTGAGGTTAAGTACTTTTAATTAATAATTAGATAGGATGAGAAGAATTTATGTTGCAGGCCTCATGACTCTTTGACTAGCCTGAGATTGTATTTATTTTTTATTCGTAAAAAGGTAAGTAGGTTCAGTGCAGAAGTCCAGATTCCAGAGGCAAGGTTTTTCTATGGCTTCCAGATTGCCATTGAGAACATCCACTCTGAAATGTACAGTCTTCTCATTGACACTTATGTTCAGGATTCCAATGAAAGGTTGTTTCAAATGAATTTTGAACATTTTCTTGTGATTGATTGATAACTTCCCCATTAAAAGTTATGATTAATTCAACAAAACTAATGACTATTGATTGTTGGGTCTGCATCCGAAACATATTTCAGTTTGTGGTCTGTTTGCTTTCTGGTCGCAAAATATTGTTGAAAGTAGTCGAAAACATTGAAATTAAAATTTGCTTCTGCTGCTATTCTTCACTTATGCATATGAGCAATGCGCTTAGGTTTAAATTCGTTTATTAAAGTCTGATATGATGATGGTGGATTTAGTCCTCAAAATTGTTGTTTAATTATTGTCATAAAACATTATGAAACCCATAACAGTATGCTAATAATGATTTCTTGCTTCCGACAGAATGAGGTTGTTCAATGCAATTGAAACCGTGCCTTGTGTCGGCAAAAAGGCTTCCTGGGCCATAAAATGGATACAAGACGAGCAGTCGTCCTTTGCTCTTCGACTGATTGCTTTTGCGGCAGTTGAGGGAATCTTCTTTTCTGGCTCGTTTGCTGCCATCTACTGGCTGAAGAAGAGGGGCCTCATGCCGGGATTGACGTTCAGCAACGAACTCATCAGTAGGGACGAGGTGGGTTTTGTTATTAGTATCTAGTCGTTAGCATTTTCTTTCTTAAATAATCAAGAGGAATTTAATATATCTTATTAATATTAGTTGTGATAATTATTATTGTCATCTGGTAAGCTACTCTTTATTATGCCTTGTTGTGCAATGACAATCAATTATAATTTCATTTACTTGTTCTTGGACTTACCTTGGCTTTAGTGATGATAGAAATTTAGGACAAATGATGTTCTTGTTAGCATCTGTGAGATGTGATTCCATCGTAGGGTCTCCACACGGACTTTGCCTGCCTTCTTTTCCGCTACATCAAGCATCGGCCCAGTCAAGCCGTCATCCACGACTTGATCCGAGAGGCCGTGGAAATTGAAAAGGAATTCCTCACGGATTCTCTTCCGGTCGACTTGATCGGAATGAATTGCAGGCTCATGTGTCAGTACATCGAGTTCGTTGCTGATAGGCTCTTGTTGGAACTCGGATGCGAGAAGGTTTGTTGCTTCTGTTGTCGTGTCATTGGTGATTGTTGGTATGTAGCAAATAAGTGCATTTTATTGGAGTCATTGTTGATTTTAATAACAATTCTTCTCTAGTAATAGCTTATATTTTTTTTATATTATCTATCATTTTATTTATTGTGATTTCAATTTATTAAATTACATTATGCTAACTTTTTAATTCCTTTGTTGAAGCTATGTTCCATCAACTAAATTCTTGTGTCTCATTTTAAATCTTAATTCTTCCAACTTGCTTTTTTGATGCTTATTAAATAGCTTCACTTATAATAGCAAAGCTGGCACTGACTATTATAATGTACTTAAGTTAAATTCTGCATTATTTAAAGAATAGTGGATGCCCTCAGTAATTGACTGTACAAAATTACATTCATTGTTGCAAGCATCTGTTGTTTGCTTTTGTTGTCTCTTTACAATGCAGGCTGAAGGAGTTGGTAGACAATTATTATTGCTGAAGCTGTGCTATTGTTTGTCCTGATTGAATGACATGTCTGTATGTTATAGCTTGTACCATTGTTACTTTGTCTTGAGTTCAAAAACTAGGGTCAGAAGTTGATTAAAAGTATTTGTGTGGTGAAAAGTGGTCTCATGTATTATGAAATCTGTATGACAGAAGTTCTCTTGTGGATTTTGAGTTGACAATCTAAAATTCTATTTTCAGATTTGGAAGTCCGAGAATCCGTTTGATTTCATGGACAATATATCGTTGGAAGGAAAAACAAACTTCTTTGAGAAGAGAGTGGCTGAGTACCAGAGAATGGGTGTCAAGTCTTCCGTGAACAATTACGAATTTGATTTGAATGCGGATTTCTGATCAGCCTTGATGATGATGATGATTGTTTTCACTTTGTGTTTGTCAAACGTTCAATGGTTTTAGGAAAAGTGTGCTTAATAACATTATTATATTTAATTATTTCATAAGTTTTGGACAGGTGGTTCAATATTTTATTATTTTGTGATGGACAGCTGAAAATAATTTGTGCTCACCACATTTCTTTTGCGAAAGATCATTTCTTTGATTTATATGAACTCATTTTCGGACCGGAAACTTACATATTTTTTATATACTTCAAAGGTTGCACGTATTGGGTTTTATAGCAATTAACCAGTTGATACTTAAAAGATGTGTTCAAAAGTTCTTAAAAAATAGGCTGAACCATGATCATAAGTGATTGCATAACTGCATGAGTTCTCAAGAGCACTTTATCTAATTGTGTGAGGAATGTGGGAATTACACATTAAAATGTGTCATGACCTGACCAAAGAAGCACTCATTGGCAGATCAAAGTTGTGGGAACTTACATTTTGAAGTGGTTATGATTGGAAATTCTGGTCTGGACAAGGTATGGCTTCACTTTGCCAGTGCACGATGTATGTATCGTATTCCAGGCACAAATGGAAATTCTCTTTATTGAGTTGAAAAGAAACAAGCCAAACAGGCATATTTGAAATCATTGTTCAGTTCAATAGTTGGCTGTAAGGGGTTTCCATTCATCCTAATTGGCTAACTGATGCATATTCAGCAAGTAATTCCTGTTATGGATTCTTATATGTTTTATTGGGAATATTTATAATGATGGGGTACTTGGTTCCTCTGTTTGTACTGGTTTTAGGTACTTGTTCTTTGACCTTCGGCCTATCTGAGCAGAGTTTGGCAACCTAAGGCACTTGTGTCAGACAACAGCATTAGTGCTGATTTTTGATGGCAAGTGGAAGGTGACCAAAATATTACTATACCACTAAAAAAGGCAGAACAAAACAACCCAGGCTGTCAAGCAAAATCACTAGTTTTATCAACTATTTTCAAATGTTCCCCAATCCATGGTTCCTTTTTAACATTTACTTAAGGTCCTGTTGAAGGCAGTGGCATAGTGAATAATTGATGCCCAGGGTCAGCCTTGTTACATCTTTTAGCATCTTTCGATAGAAGTGCACAGTCTTCAGCATCAGTGGCATAAAAGCTTTCAAAATCAAAGCGCTTTTGACGGAGGCCATGCTGGAAGCAAATCTTCAAGAATGATTTGTGGAAGTGTTCAATCATTAGTCAACAGCATCATTTGCACTGAGTTACTTAAAACAACGTGCATTCCAATTTTCATTAAATGGTTCAATACATAATCCAACAAATAGTCGTTGATACTTTTAGGCTCACAGCAGCCATCGCCATACCATCTCGCTGGAAGGAAGGCGCTCATGATATTGTTTATTCACCTCACCTGGATTTCCTCTGGCGAGGTCAGGTAGTTTATGCCTTTTCGCTGAAAAAATGAATTTTTAAGCGCTCAGACACGCTTAAGCCCATTTTAATATTTTGGTTTAAAAATTTGATGACATCCTAAAAAGCAATCCAAGCTTTTTCAGCAATTTTTCAGCATGGCAATTATACTTTAATGTACACGGGTGACAAAGTCGATGTTACGTCCCTTTTTTGCTGATACGGCATGAATGGTACTATATTTTGATAAATGTTAAAAATTGTATTCATTGATTAGGATTTGCCAAATTTTCTATAAAATAATATATAAAAATAGTGAACAGTCTATACATCACACGACATAGCCATAATATCTGAAAAAGGCATTTTTGACAAAGCTGTTCGCGATATCATTTTTAATCAGTGTCATCCATGTTGTGGTTGGATTATGATTATTTAAAAGAGTTTTAGCAACTCGTGTATATTTTTAACGTTAAATTGACAAATTTTTGGCAATATATGGCGAACACTGACGAAATTGAATCTAGTACCCTGCCTATGTTTTATCTGGGTAAACTTTCAGGAATAAATCTTCAAAATGGAGAACGAGACAAAGATGTCCAACTGATTGACCACATTGAAGAAGCCCAGCTAGATAACCGCCTGCCGATCTTCCCTAAACAATCAGATTTAATAAATTTCAGCGTTTCAACTCATGGCTTTAAAATCACGGAAGTTTCTACTGGTAATGTCACACTCAGGTATCCACTGCATTCCATTGCTCAGGTGCAACTTTAGCTTGATCAAGCCTTTCAAGCAAAACCATTAGCTTCGAATCTTCTTTAATCATTTTATATTTTGAAATTAGATCGTGTTTTACAACGAGGCCAATGAGCGAAACAACCTAGTTTTCAAGATAGGTCGGCAAGGGGAAAATTCTTTTGACTGCTTAGTATTTCAATGCCAGGATGAAGAAGTTGCTGTGAGAGTTTGTGAAACTTTCAAATCTTTATTTGACATGTTTTTGAACATCAGAGAATCAAATGACTGCAGTTAATTTCACAAATAAAAACTTAATGCCCATTTGTCAGGATAAATTCTTGGGGTCAATCTATTACCATCAACCAATTAATGAGATATTTACTACTCCTTCGTAGTAATGGAGGAACAATATTTTAGTTTTCAGGCAATGCCTCTGATATCGCATCTCATTACTACAGGGTGTGCTCAGGGTAGCCAACAACCTCATCCCAAATTCCCTGCCAATATGCTATTATATGATATTAATAGTTTGGTTGCAATATTAAATCTTGCAGAAAAAATTTGGCCTGGCAGGACTTTGGAATAATTTCAATATGCAGATTTTTTATTCTTATCAAACATAAGAAAGTTTTCATCATGTTTTATAAGCCTCAAGATCTTGCAGCATAACTTTATTCAGTTTGAGAAGTAATCTTCCCAGGGATTAAGAACTGCCTTGGACAATATTTCTATGCTTCAGCTGTTATTAGTTCCACTTAAATAAGTTCTTTCCTACTGCAGGGACCATCTTTATCATTCAGGTATGAAACAGAAAATTAAGAAACTGCCAGTGCAACACATTAACCATCCGTCTTTATTTGTTATTACTGTCGCTATTTTCCAGGGATAGGTGGAAGCATTCTATGGCCTAGGAAATATAACACCATAAAAAATACTTTCAAATAGCTAATAATGCAACTTTATTAAAATCATTTAAAAACTCTCAAAAATGTCACATGGAATGATGGAGTGGATTCAATATGAGAACAATGACTAAAGTTAAATGACTTGGAAACATACAGACCACAACAAACAAATACTGTTGGAACCTAAAGGGCACAATTGACATTTGTCCTGCATAATCTTTGAAGTTACAAAATATTAAGAAAAATTTTAAATTATATAAATGTTTCAATTTAACAAGGAATGGTACAAGTAAAATTACAAGAAGAATGAGCAAAATAGAATGGATATATGAAAAATAAATTAAAAGTAAACTTTGGTTTTAACGTCATTAGATTAAATAAAAATGATACGATACTGACAGCTGTTTGAACTTCACTTTGCCTAAAAATTATGAAAACAATTGTTGAAGATTAGCTAAATGATAATTCTGGAAGACATATGAGAACTAAAAGAAAATCCTTTAAGAAAATTGATAATTATTTAATGAATATAATTAATGAAACTATAAGATTTTAAATGAATCAAAAAGTGGACTAGAGGGTTTCGAACATTGTCATAAAAAAAATTCATGAAACTTTTTCTAAATTCTTAAGATTCCTAAGGAATGATGTAATGTGATGATAATTTCTTGTGAGGTTATGTTAAGTTGTTATGGAGAAGAAGATGTGATAGCTCATCTTCATTTCTTTGATGTTATGGTTGACACTGTTTGAGTCTTGCATGATTTTGGAGAAGCTTTAATAAAAATATTTAAATAATTTCAGGCATGCAATAAAACATAATAAAAAGTAAATTAAAATAGCAGAATAACATGCATGCCATATATTGTATCTCTGCATCAATGTGATAATGATAGTTGTGGCACCAGAATTAGCAATCCAGATTACTCTGTTATGTAAATGGTTACCAAATAGTATCCCTGAATGGTTTCTTAAAATGAAATACATATTTCCATAACAGATACAATTTGTAATGAATGACACAATTAATGCAACAGCATAAAATTGTCTAAAGAACAAATAACTTTCCTGATTAAAAAATTTAACATTTAAATAAACTAATTCAGAAATAAGCTAAAGTTTATCACATTCAGATCCATTTCATATTGATGGGCAATTCAATTTTTATACAGGTAATTATAGAATAAAAAAGTAAACATATCGAAACTCTTACATACACAGTATGGAAAGCCTTTCTGAGTCAGATTCTTGAAGCCACTTCAACATCCTTCCAAACGTTTCCCTCCCTGACTTCATCTTTGACCACGGCTTTGGATTCCTCAAGAGATCACTAAGGGTTCCCTGGCTTCGACCAAGAATTTTTTGGGCAAACAAAACTTGAGATATATTGAGACGTTTCAGCTCATTGGTGACCTGGAAGTTATGATTGAGATGTGTGCCACACAAAATTGTATCAAACATGTAATATCCATATTGGTTATGAGCTATATCTGTAAAAATCTACAAACTTGAAAAAGTTATTTGCATTTATCTTTACCCTTTCAGCTACATCTCTGGTATCCAGCTCAAGATCAGACCAATCAACAACTTTATCAGAATGAGATGGGGATGGGCAAGTTTCATTGGATTGCAAGCATTGATTTTCAATCTGTTTGAGGCCTGGCGCATGAAGACGTTTGCTGTCGCCATCGATGAGAGCAAAGTTATTCTTGCAATCTAGAAGAGAAAGGATTAGGATGGAAGAATTATGAACCTGCGACTTAACGTCGTCGCAATCTGGTAGAACAGGAGTCAATGGCGGGATATATTCCAAGCTGTTGCAATCATGATAACCGTCGAGACTACTATCGCAAGTGACTCGATACAATGCATCATTCTCGTACTCTGCCAATGGTTCCAATGGGGTGAGTTCTGCATAAGTCACTCCAAGATCGGGAAATCCATCGTAATCCAATAACTCATCCTCCGAAATGTCCATTTCATCCTCCCCTTCAACTAGGCTCATTCTGTCACCATCACAACCCCCACCGATCCAACCTTTTTGTTATGAAGAACACACAGGCCGGCCGACGCAAATAAACTCTAAGCGGCCACTTGCCAAATTCACTTTCCGAATTAATACATTCAATTAAATATAGGTAATTTAATTAACTGTGTACTAATTTAATCGTTTATCCAGTTCTACCACAACATCATTACAATGTCTTTTAATTGAGTTTCTTATCGCAGTATATAATGATTCAGATTATTCTTTCCAAGATGTATTCCCAGATTTGCAAAGTGTAAATTATAAACCTATGTGATTGTTCGGCCTCACAATTTTAACTAAAATGTAACTCTTGTAATTAAGTAAACTTAAGCCCCTATGGTGCAGGATCAGGTTTTCTTTCAGATTATATCATTGAATGAAGAACATTTCAGAGTTTTGGGGAAGTTCAGAATTTCGAGGATGTGGGCAATTTTATTGTATCGTCATTAGTAATCGACAGGAGACCCTAAACCCAGCTCAAACCCCTTCTTTTCACCCCTGGCCATGGCCCCGGGGTTTAAAATTAGCCCGGGTTTAGCCGAGGAGTTAAAAGATTTAAATTCAATTTATCTATAAAGTTTCTTCATCAGCTGACAAACAATCATAAAACCAAGATATTCCCCGAGTCCTGCCACGAAGTAGTGCCGTCTTCGCTCCGGGGAGAATTGCAAACTCCGGACCAATTAGTACTTCAATCCTTCCCTGTTTGGTTTTTTGTTTTTTGACAAAGTTGTATTTCTAAATCACTCAGCGTGCCAAGAACCTATCATTTTCTCCATCATTACGTTTAGCTACACAGTCAATAAGTAGTCAAACTTTTGCACTAATGCTCCAAAAAACTAAGAATGTTAATTATTTGGCATTCAACAAACCAAGATCGAGAAAATAGGTAAAGTTAGTAAGACAACCTAAATTGTGGTTTTCAGATTTTTTTTTAATTGTTAAGTACTTTAAATGATCCATCTATAGAGGACATAATAATAAGAACTGTGGTGAATGAAATACAGTAAATTCGAGTAATTTACAAATGTAAAAGAATGGCCTAGACTTACAATTCGCTGCCAATGAGCGCCAATCGATTTTGCACAACTTGGACAAAAGCCAACAAAAATCTGATAAGAACTCGTGAACGTCCCTCGCTGAATATTTGTCGAATATTTAATTTACTTTATACACAAATATGTATTTATTTGTTAATATGCTTTTAACATTATTATTATCGACGATCTATTCAACAGGCGAGTTTGTAAATTTGAAACTTTTTTGGGTTTGTGATATCATTTAGTAATATTAGAAATTAGGTGTTACTTCAATTAACTCTTTATAACCATTCATTGTATTCCTTTGAAATAAAGAAAAAAAAAACAATTTGGATTTTCATGAAATCTGATAGAAATAGATTATCTGTGCGTATATTTAAAATTGTCATTGCTTATCTAGAGGAAGGAGCAGTTGAATTGACCGCTGGCAAAATAACTCGAGCTGATCACCAGTTATTTATAATTCAGATTTATAAATAAATAAATAAATATAAGTTCAAATCTTATATCTTGTGAATGGATGATGGCATTCACCAAAAACCAGAAATTGATGGGAAATAGATTCTTTTGGAATTCCTGATAACATTTTTTTTTACACTTGTGATTTAATGTCGTCAAAAGTGAAGCGCTATAAGTTTGAATTATTTATCCATTTCCAGTTGCTCAAGAGATCGTCTTTAGCAACTCATCATATTTTTTCCGCATATTCCAAGGTGCTTCTTCGAATTTATGGGTCGGAAAAGTGACTGCTTGCACATCAAGACAGCAATGCTCCGCTTCATCATCTCTATTCACGTATTTCTTGATAAATGATCTGCAATCAAATTTCAAAATAGACCGCTTCCAAGGCACAATAATTACGAGTGCCGAAATAAATGCTGGGATCGGTACTATTTACAATTTAGTTGCTATAGCAACTAGTGGAGGAGTGTCCTATTCTGCACCTGTGACGGTTGAAGTATCACAACAAAATAAGTTTTCTCCTCAGTTCGTGACAGGTTTAGATACTGTGGGAATCTCAGATAAGCAGAACGCTGGAAATCGCTTCGTAGTCAGATTGCACGCTTTTGACAACGACTCTATAGCCTACAGTTCGAATAATTATAATGCCATCATTGAATTTCGAATAATTCTGATTAATTATACCACAACGAATGGAAAAGTGCAAACACTAGACAAGAACGACTGGTTTGCAATCAATTCTAGCAGTGGAGAAATATTCTTCAATCATGATTCCCCAATCCCTAATTCTTTTTTTGACGCCACAATCCAAGCATTCAATCCTTCGTGCTCTCCACCATTGACCTCCAATATCAGCATCAGATTCAATGTGAGCTCATGTGAAGGTCAGCATAAAAATACAATACTTTTACTAAATGTGCTTTTAAATATGTAAATTAAACCTTAGTATGTTGTGGTTGCAATATAGGACGGCGTATTTTCTGCTTATAGAAGTGAAGGTTGAACCTTCTTAGCATTCCTTTTTAAATGTATATTAACATGTCTATTTCTTTGGATTTTGTCAGAGTGGAAAAAATTGCTTTTCAGCCCCAAAAGACATTGTGGTTTTAAATATTACTTTCAATAGTGCAATAATATGCTGGTTGAATGTGACCACCCAGCCTCAAACCAGATACAATATTATTTATTTGTCTCTTAATTTCACTCCAAATGCATCACTTAAATGGTTGATAAAAGAAGTTTTGCCACAAGGAAGAATTCTGAATGATGACATAATCAGCCACTATTTTGATAGGATAACTGATGTGATGTGTGAAAGAATAACCTCATTGCATGAGGCTACATTATATACATTGCATATTGCAAGCTCACTTCCAACTTTTTCAAATTATGCTTGTCCATTATCTGAAGAAAAAAGATTTTTTACCAAGAATTTTGGTGAGTGAACTTTTAGATCTTAAGATGTACTCTAATTACTCACTTTATTAACAGCTTGTTCCAGTTATCCATGTTATAACGGTGGTACTTGTTATGCTTCCGAAGACTCATTTCTCTGTCAATGTTCTGAGAGTTATTTGGGATCTCTATGTCAAATAATTGATTCTTGTATTTCGGTTCTTCCTTGCGAAAATCACGGGATGTGTCTGACCAACAGAACCAGCACAAATTACTTTAGTAATGCACCAAAATCGATAACTTTTAGTGACTACATCTGTCTCTGCGCTATTCCTTATGTTGGAAAAAACTGTTCTAACATTGATCCTTGCCTCAAGATAGGGACTTGCTTAAATGGCGCAACATGCATTTCTTACAGAACTTCTGGAAATTCCCTTGAATTGTCATTCTTTTGTTCCTGTAAGACAGGATTTTATGGAGACTTGTGCCAGATTTATGATCCATGTTTAACTAATCCATGCTTTAATGGTGGCATTTGTAATTCTATCACAAAGGAAACATCATCAAATATGTCTTACACTTGCAAATGCCCTTCTGGCTTCACTGGGGATAAGTGTGAACTTTTCTACGCATGTTGGTCAAATCCTTGCTTAAATAACGGAACTTGTCAAAATACTGGGACTACCTATAGTTGTGGATGTCCATTTGGCTATCAAAGGAAGAACTGTGAATGGTACAATCCTTGCCTCAATGACAACTTGTTGGTTTGTGGCAATGGTGGAACATGTATAAATGAAGAAAATGGAAAATTTCAATGTCTATGCAGACCAGGTAACTATAAACCCCAAGAATTAGAATTATCTGGAATATTTATAGAAAATTTCCGTTGCGTTTTTTGATTGATTACATTTAATGACGTTACTAGGATTTTTTGGGTCTCAATGCCGTCAAATAGACTCCTGTTCTTTACTGAAACCGTGCATTAATGGCTTGTGTAATCCATTGGGAGATGGGATTTTCAATTGCTTGTGCACTTTGGGATGGTATGGGGAGGACTGTAGTATCTATAACTCGTGCTTCAACAATCCGTGCGTTAACGGGGCTACGTGTCAAAATTTAGGAAATACGAAATTCATATGTTTATGCAAAGATGGGTATTACGGAGAAAGGTGCCAAATAGTTGATCCCTGCAAAAGTAGCCCTTGTGCCAACAATGCCACTTGTCAAAGCCTATTATTGTCTAACCCAAATGCCTCTTTCATTCTTAAAAGCTTTAATTACACTTGTCAATGTGGAAGTGGATATTTTGGATACAACTGCCAGTACTTCAATGTTTGCTTGTTAAATCCTTGTTTGAACGAGGGAAGGTGTCTCGCTAATGTCGTAGATACTTCAGCAAATGTGGCATTTGATAATTTTACGGAGTCGTACGTATGCCTTTGTAGGAATGGATTTTATGGTGGGAGGTGCTCTTTATTAAACGGGTGTTTCTCTTCCCCATGTACCAATCAAGGGATTTGTACGAACATTTCGAACGATGGGAGATTTTCTTGCAAATGTGGAGAAAATTTTTATGGACCACAATGCACTGACTTTGATCCTTGCAGGAGTTCCCCGTGCTTGAATTCGGCAACATGTAGAATAATTGCCGGAGGAATTGAATGCCAATGCAGATTTGGTTATTACGGATCAAGGTGTGAACATTTCGATCCTTGTATTTCCAATCCTTGTTACTATAATTCCACTTGCAAAAGTATTTCTAACTCTTCTCTTATCTGCAATTGCCTGCCTGGTTACTATGGTTGGAATTGTTACATGGTTGATCCATGTCATGTTCAACCTTGTTTGAACTTTGGAACATGCATTAATGCAACTTCGTCACCCAACAGTTTTACTTGTAAATGTGCTCACGGTTTCATAGGAGCGAATTGTGAGAATTTTGATGCTTGTTCTCTTAATCCTTGCCTGAATGGAGGTGCCTGCGAGAGTAGAGGTGATAAAGTTTATAGATGTTCCTGCCCTAAGGCATATTACGGAGTTGATTGTGAAAAATATAACCCATGCCTGGATTTAACATCTCAACAAAACAGTTTATGTTCCAACAATGGAACCTGCAAAAATACTAGCCACAATGGATTCTATTGTTTATGTGGCAAGGGATATTTTGGAAATCTGTGCGAAAGATTTGATCCCTGTTCCCTCGATCCTTGCTTAAATTCAGGATCATGTTTGAATCTCAGCGACATTACCTACAGGTAATTAAAATAATATGGAGTTATTTAATATTGAGATACTATGTTTGTATTCATACTTGAAGGTGCTTATGTCTAAAAGATCTTTTTGGAAGCAACTGTCAGAATTTTAATTTCTGTGCTCAAGGTGTTTGCAAAAATGGTGCTGCTTGCTATTTATTAGGAGTGCAAATCAATTTCTTGCCATCATCACAACTGGATAGAATCTTCATACAATATTCTGCAGAAAGAGGAGGAGATGTCTTAAATGCAATGTCTGTATTTATCAGTGAATTGACACAATAAGGCTATAGTAAAAATTGAGTAGTGCTATCATTATAGGGTTAAATAAATGACTAGCTCAAATTTTCAGGCTAATAAACAGCTACTCATGTCAATGTCAGGCAGGCTTCACAGGAACAGATTGCTACTCAGAAATTGATGAATGTTCCAGTTCACCTTGTCTAAATGGGGGTAGTTGCATGAACAGAATAAACTCATTCGAATGTTTGTGCCCCAGTTCTTATTCAGGCAATAGGTGCCAAACGAACATGAATTCATGCGAAGCAAACCAATGCGCTTTTGGATCGACTTGCGTCCAAAATTTAGCAAGCTTCATTTGTCTTTGCTTGCCAAACCAAACTGGTCCAAGATGTTCAGAGTTCTTTAATCCTTGTTCTTTGATGCCTTGTTTGAACAATGGAACATGTAGAAGTGACTTTGCAACCTCAGCTTCTTTGCCCTATGCTTGTCTGTGCTCTCCTGGATTTACTGGACAGAGATGTGAATCTAACATAGATGAATGTCTATCTAGGTGATTCAGATATATTAATCATTATTAATTATTTATCAAATAAGCAATAATTAAGATCATTTCCCATTAATTAAGTAATATATCTGTGGTAGATTGACAACAGACAAATGGCAATATGTATGAATAGAATCTTAAATAAAATAATTTAAAAGTAACAAAATTAATTTTATTTTGACTCAGTTATAAAAGAGGACAGTATCACTTATTTTATGTCTTCCAATTTAGGCCTTGTAGAAACCAAGGAATTTGTCAAGATCTCAACAATGGGTTCAATTGTTCCTGTACACCTGGATATGTTGGATCCATCTGTGATGTCAGATTAGATAGGTGTCAGTCCAATCCATGCATTGCTGGAAACTGTACAAATACGTTGGAAGGTGGATTCATTTGTGCATGTCCAGAAAATCGAACTGGAATCAGATGTGAAATTATTTCAAACTCTTGCGGGTATTTTGAACTTTTCTGAATTTGATAAGATAGGTCCCGCTCTGCCTGGTTATTATTCCCTTGAAATGAAACAACTCAACAGTTTAATGGATTAAATTATTTTAAATTAATTTTGCCGTGCCTTTACATCCCCTTGGGATTACATCGCGCACGTAAAATATTATACAAATAAATGTAAATGAAAATCAATTAGTCTTCACTTTAATTACAGATCATCTCCATGCAAAAATGGTGGAAGGTGCATTAACAGTTTGGATGGTTTTGTCTGTTTATGCAGGCCTGGATATGAGGGATTTCAATGTGCTGCTGAGATAAATGAATGTGATTCAAATCCCTGTCTTTTTGGAGCTCTTTGTATAAATCTAGTTAATGAATACAAGTAATGTGTTATTTACAATAAATAGATTCATTTATTCATTTGATGACTTAATAAATATTGTTTAAGGTTATGGTACTTTCAGATAGAGCATCATTAGGCTGAGTATATTATTATTAGGATAGTATTCTTAGGCTGAGTCCATCCAAGTTACGAAACCCTGACAAACTTTTATAGATATTGAAATGATTGCAATTAATTATCAAGAACAACTTATTGCTTATTTATAACTTATTATAAGTTATTCTTGCTAATTAAGGCAAATTTGTATGTAATTTTTAATTCTTGGAAATATCCATAATTAATGGACCAATACCATCCCCTTTAGGTGTCTTTGTAGCTCTGGATTTTCTGGAATCAATTGTGAAATGAATGTCAATGAATGTTTATCTTCTCCATGTGCAAATGGTTCGACCTGTGTGGATGGGGTGAACTCCTTCAAGTGCCTCTGTGATCCTTGGTCTACTGGTTTGACCTGCACTGATGACATCAACGAATGCCTTTCATTACAGCCATGCTCCAACCAAGGAAAGGATTTTATTAAATTTCTGTTTATTAGTCTTTCACTGGACATTCTTGGTCTTAATTGTCAGATATATTTTGTTTTCATACAACAAGCAGCTCCTATTAAAAACAATATGACCATAACATTATGACCATATTGTAGGGTTCCCTCTCTAAGCAACTCTAAGCCTCTCTAACCCTAACCCTAATTGATCATGATCGATCAATTCAGATTGCGATCGACCCATTCTGTTCATTTCCTAACTAAGGCTAATGTTAGAGCCTTGGTTATGGTTGGGGTTAGTGTTAGGGTTAGGTTTAATGTCGGAGTTAGGGTTAGAGTGAGCACTTGGGTTAGGATTAGGGTTTGCATTAGTGTTAGGGTTTTAAGAACTAGGGTTATGACCTAAGATTAGCAATTAAGGATAGGGTTAGGGGTTTTAATTCAGAGAGCAACATTTTAAACTTGATATATCTAGCTTTTCTTTAAGCTATAACTTTTAGGCCAATAAAACTTTGCTAAATTTTATGACATGACAAGTTTTGTGACACACCATGGAATATTTGTTTAGGTTTAAGCATAAATAATTAATTGCCAAATTATTGTAATGAATATTTAATATTATAAGTAAATATTGATTCAAAAATTTAAGATCATAAGTTTAAAATGGCAAAATAAATAGAAATAAATCATTAAACTAAATTTCCCCCTAGGAACCTGTGTCAACCTGGTGAGAAAAGGTTTCAGATGTGATTGCATGCCAGGTTTTTCAGGCACTTCATGTCAGCTTTTGGTGGAATCATGTTCCTCATCTCCATGTTTAAATGGAGGCTCTTGTAGGCAGGGAGTTGGGTTTTATTCTTGCCTGTGTAACAGAGGCTTTGCAGGTAATCGGTTATTTATTCTCAACTTTGTGTGTTAATTAGTGCATTAATACGCTGGTGCTAATCAGTACAAAATGTTTTGAGTTGTGTTCAATCTGGTGTTCTCCATTTGATGTTGTTGAGATATGATTAAATCCCAAATTATTTCCCAAACTTCTCTTATGCTTCCTTTTTTAGCTCCCTTTATTTTTAAATTATCCATATTTTGCTGTTTTTGTATTTTGGCTTGTTGCAGGAAATCAATGTGAAATTAATATCAATGAATGTGATTCAAATCCCTGCCAAGCATCGGGCTCTTGTGAGGATGGAATTGATTCTTACCACTGTCAATGTCCAGTTGGTTATTTTGGGAGCAACTGCCAAATTATTGGTGGGACTTATGTTCAGAATTTCCATTTTACTAAGAATTTATTTCATTATCATATGATTTTAAAAAATAATTTACCACAGGAGCATGTCAACAAGACACAACAATGAACAACTTTGGCAAGTTTGTGTGGCCCACTACGAACCAGTCGGATGTAATTAGAGTAAGATGTCCCTATGGCAGCCAGAGCAATTGGAGGGACCTCGCCATGGCAACTAGGAAGTGTATTTTTAAAGATGATGCCATCATGTGGGACGCTCCAAATTATTCCAATTGTTCAGAGGTTTGCTTTAAATGTTTTTTTTTGGCTTAAATGGAATCAATTTCAACCAATTTCTTTACGTCTGTTTCAGGTTTTTGTCACATGATATGATCACGTCATTTCGATGGGATTTGTTAACTTATTAATTATAATAATTTTATTATTTTAACAATATTTATATAATTCTCCGAATAGATATATTTTGACCGAGAGAAAATTATTACTAATTGAATATCATTATTTTGTGATAAAATAAAATGTTAAAGTATTATCAATAACTATTTTCAGCCTTGGAATGTTTTAGCTTTAAATGAACTGAAAAAATATTTGCCTGTGTTGGAAGGAGAATCATTAAATTTGAGTTCAGCTCTCATTTCGGAATTGACAGATGTAATTCAATACATCACTGAGTTGCCCTCTTTTGATATTCAAGTATATCATAACTTTTCCTTTATTGATTAATAAATATTATTAATATTAATAGAATCAAGCTGAGGCAATGAATATTTCATTGCATATTTCATTTTAAGTTAATTAATACCTATTTTTGCATGTATAGGAATGAAGATTAAAGAATCTTGACCAAAAGAATACAAATCAATAATTTTTCAATAGTTAATTTTTTAATCCACAAAGGTTTCAAAGATGTTGGTTGGATTGATGGAAAAGATTCTGCAATGTCCTCTACCTAATGTGCAACTTGCCAACAAAGCAAATCACACAAGTGAAAGGTTCTACACAAACATTTCAGTTGTTCACATTTTGTATTTTAGGCGTCTTAAAACATTCATTGCTTGTACTACTCATAATAAAGTATTAAGTTTAAGTAATCAAGTAACCAAATTGATTACATTCGTTAATTTCAGACTTTCAAATGCTTCACTTTTACTTCTGAAAAACAATTCCAACTTCAAAAATTTGAGGAACGTGATTGATTCAACAAATATTGTGGCTTCCAATTCAGAAATGTATTCAGCTGAGGGGGTGATTAGTTCTGATAATTTTAATCTTTCCTTTCAGAATTACATTGAGGTAAATCATGGATAGACTTTTTCATTGTTGAACTCTATGTTATAAACTGTTAATACAGATAGTATTTGTTGTTAGTTTTAGCAAGCAAATTAGAAAATCATTGACCACAAGTATTTGATTAATGCTATTAGCCAGTTGATATAAGCCAATCTTATTAATAATTTTTTATTCATATACCTGTCACAATTAACCACTACATACAATATTTATTTTCATAGGTTGTGAACCTACTCATAACTGGATGTCATAATTCAACATTTTCTGCAACTATGTTTAGAAATTCAACACTTTTCCAAATTGATGAAACTAGAAATTCAAATTACACTGAACCCATACTTTTATTCAATGGAGTTGCTTTTCCAGATCCATTAATTTCCAATATTTCGATCGTCAGTCCAATCCTGGCCTTTTCGCAATGTTCTGGCTGCTTCAATGGAATGAACGATGTTTTGTCCAATACCACTTGCAGAGACAAAGTGGTTGTCAATTTCTTTGAGAGATATGCTCTTTCTCTCAAGGTTTGTTATGGTTACATCACTTCTAGTTTTAAATGTATTTAAATAAATTTATTTTAAATTCACATCGAAGGACAAACGGCTTGGATGCGGCAAATTTGATTTTCAAGGTGAATCGCAATGTGTTGACGGATTTGTTAAATCTCTAGAAAGTTCATTAATATTAAATTCTAGAATGTATAAGCTAAAAGTAAATCAATAGCATTAAAATGCAGATGAGTATTGGCAAGCCTATCCCTATGATGATTACAATGAGGACCAACATGTAATTTCGTGTCGTATAAGATCGTCTGGAGCATTTGTTGCCATGGTAATAGCTTTAGGACATATGAGAATATATCTAAGAATAATTCTAAGGCAAAGATACATTGCAGAGGTACAAACTGCTGACTACCATCAGCATAGGAGAAACCATAACTTACATTAGTTACATCGGATGTGGAGCAAACATCTGCTGCCTTCTGATTACTGTTCTGTCAATTATAATCATTCTGTGAGTTATTGTCATAAGACGTTAAACTTTAGATTTAACTTTGGCTTCCAGATAAATTAGTGATAGAATTTGTATCATATATATATAAATAAAAATCAATTTGGACATAGTTTCTCACTTGTGACTATAAAATGAAATGTAGAATTATTTCTGGAATGTTTGACAAATTGTGTGTTTATTTAGATATTACAGAAATGATGATTATGAACATGTCAGTTTGAACAGTTGCTTGTCTCAAATTTTTTTGAATGCTTTCTTCATTCCGACATCAATGTGGCAACTTCTCCAACATTCCCCAATTGGTTGTGCATCTCTCATGTCTCTTTTCCACTTCTTTGCTGTTTCTTCTTATTTCTGGCAAATTGTTGAAGCAATGGACTTCCACATAAAGCTATCTGATGACTTCCTCTTCTTCCAGGAGTTTCTTATTCTTAAAAGAATGCTCTTTGCCTGGGGTTTGATTTGAATATAAAGCATATGTTTCACACCAGTTCCATAATTTAAATTGTTACTTTTAATAGGTGCACCCCTTGTTCTTGTTCTTATCAGTACATTGGTGGATGTCACGTGCTTTGAAGACCCATCTTTGTAGTATGCATGAAATATTTCTTATATTTGTATGCACCATGTGATAAAACATTCCACATTATATAAATTTAAGTCTCAATTTGCAAAAATGTGAAAATAATACATCATTATCACTTCTAAGTTGTAGAACTCCAGTGCAGAATGGAATCATGTTTTACTTGTGCTTTCTCGGATTTTTATGCCTTCTTTCATTTGTTGGAATTTTTTCATTTGTGATAACTATTACCATGAGATGTAGGTTAGGTTTCAAACAATTATTACTTTTTTAATTGCTTTACTACATTTTATTGAGTGAATTTATTGAATATTATGATGCTGAAAAACAAGCTATAAGTCCTATTTTCAGGAGAAAAGAAGATCATATGAGGATTGAAACAAATTACTTAAGATTTCCTTTGTGCTTGATAATGCTGAGCATTACTTGGATATTTGGTTTGCTAGCTGCTCGATTTGGATTGCAAATTTTGGAGATATTGTTTTGTATCTTTAACATACTTACTGGACTGACAATGATCATGACAAGGTTTTTATTGCCTGAAAAAAATAGAGTCGCCTTTCTGGAGTTTTTCCATATTTGCCAAAGAAAGTTTGTATTTTATGTTATGTTTGTGAAATATGACCCCCATTGGTTACGAGTCATAATGATTTATTTTATGTCGCAATTCCACAATAATATTAAATTCTTAGTTAAACGTAATATTGTTACGTATAAGTAACGTTACAAGTGAGTGGAAGCATATTAAATATTTTTATTTAGGTCTGAGGGAGTCAATCAAGTAAACAAATTTCCTAAAAATTTTATCAAGCGTTTGGATAATCTTTATCCATCGGTGGACGATATTAAATTCGCAAAAGGAAACAGGACTATAAATTTGTTTGACAACCCCAATCTGGATAACACAGTAAAGTCAAATGATCTCTATAAAAGTATCAACGATCATTACGTCGATACTCTCAGAAGAATGAAGATCCAGAACACCAGTCATTTTCCACCAGAAAAACTGCGAAACAATAATTTTCCTGAAATCAATGATGTTTCCCTCGAAAAAATCACGTACATATAAATTCATAGATTTGAGAGAAAGACGGGTTATTCGCCATATACGATTTCGATAAAATGTCAATTTTCTTACTTTTGTTATCCAATTGGAAATCAATATTAATAAAAATAAACATGAAAACGTTTGTCGTGGATCTCTAAAATAACTGGCCTGGTGACTGGGAGCAGAAAGTTTATTGTTTGGGAAGTGGGCTAAAATTCTACTCCAGTCGATCCATACAACATAGTGCAGATTCCCGCGTAAGGTTCCGGCGTGACCTGAGGAATTCTAGATCAAGATCTAGTTTCTGCATTTCTGCATGTAAACTGAAAATTTAAATAGCCTTTGATAAAGATTTGAGGCATTCACGTATAATATATTTATAGTCTTGTAAGCGTGAAAAATTTCTCAGATTTAAAAAGACATGTTTGACAGAAAAGCTATTTGAATATGTTTGAAAATTCCTTCTGAGCGGGATTGGCTCAAGCTGGAGAGGCTTGAGTTCATTTCTTTTCTGGGATATATAAATATATTTAACAAATATTTATATTTTATTTGTTGTTATCATTTTATATAAATAATTTAATTTTTGCTACATTTTTGAAGCATTTTGAATATTGGCGTCTGCTTTTTTTGCGGGCCACTCTAATGGTTAGGCTATTGTCGAAACATGGCGGAATGCGATTCGGCGGCGTGTTCGTCTATTTCTCTCAAAATGAACGATCTAAAGTTTCCTATACATAAGTACGCTTTTAATGGAGACAAACGACAAATCAAAAGTTGCCTCAAAAAAGGTTCTGTTACTTTTTAAAAAAATTCAAATTAGCATTTAGTTCTGCGTTCCATTACACAGGCCTTGATATTAATTTTGCTAATACCGATGGTTTCACACCATTATATCTTTCGGCTCTGGGAGGTCATAAAAAGTCCTCTAAATACTTGATTAAGATGGGAGCCGACCCGAACAGGTAGCATTTTATATCAAATTTTATATTAAACTATTTCTGACATTTTTCGATAAATGTGATAATGTGAGCTCTTCAGCTTTCTTTGAGTCGATATAAATTAGAGAAAGTAAATGTTGCGACATCATAAAGAAGTACTGGGTTGTGATTTACAGAAGAACATTTGATGGTCTTACGGCAGTGCATGCAGCTGCTCAATTTGGAGATGCAGAATTGGTTGATGTATTAATAGCTGCTGGAGGTGATCTCAGATTGCATGATTACAACTTAAATTCAGTTCTAGACTACGCTCGACAAAATAAGGATGCGAAGGCTCGAGATAGCATTTTACGTCTTGTTCAGAAGACAACGCAAGATGCAGTTAACAAGCCTCAGGTGGATTATTTGGAGACAACAGCAATTTTTAATAAAAGACAGAAAGGAAACAAATTTTTTCTTTCGAACATGTTCGGAAAGAAGTTTGACGTTTTAGGTAACTGCACAATGATTGCTGATGGTTTTGGAAAGGTACGATAATATTTGGTTGTTGTGAATAACTAAGTAATTATTTTTAATAATCATATTTTCGGTTCATTCTTTCCATAGGTTGTAGTCCAAAGGGACGAGACCTGTTCATTATTTAAAAACTACCCGCTTGTCACAGTGAATGATCTGGATCATGATGACAATGCTCACTCATGGGAAAATGGACCTCATTTCGTTATGGAAGGGTATATTTACATATATAATTGCTGAGTGGTATGTACGTGTGGTCAGAACAATTTAAATTATGTTGCACCATTGACAGAACTGTTTTGCCTTTAAAATCACTTCATCAGACATCGAACGTTTGCAATATTAATTAAATATACAAGTGACGCTCGGTTAAATCGATGAGGATACCCAAAGAGGGGTTAAATATAAATTTCTAAATTTTAAGCTGGCATGCAAAAGTTTGATGCTAATTAAACGAATTTTATCTAACATATTAATGAAATGTCATAAGAGGAAGAATTGCAGAATTACTTCAAACATTAAAATTGATGTTTCGAACTAATTATGATTATGCCAGAATGCTCTGGAATGGAGAACCAGTTACTGTAAAAAGACTCCATAGTAGACCCAAGAAATCAACTTGCATAGATCTTATCATTGAGGAACTCAATAACTTGTTGTATGTGCTTCTACTAAAGTCTACACATTCTTTTGAGATCTCATGCAATTAATGATTTAATTATTTTACTTTTTAGAAAATTGCAAAGTAATTCCATCTTAACTCTAATGGGGGCCAGCAGAGACTATTCTGCAGAAAATCAAGTGTTGGTTTTTGAAAGAATAACCTATGGCTCTCTTTTTGACTATATCCATGTGCAAAAAAATACCGTTGGTTACGATCAAACTGCCGTCTTAATGAGACAAATATCGTGCGCCCTGAGGTACTTGCATCGAAACAGATTTATTCACTGCTCAGTGACCTCTCATGCAATCTTCTTAACTGATAATTACCATGCCAAATTGGGAAATTTTGAATATATGAGTACATTTGAGTCACAACACCCTTGTCAAGTTATATTGAATAGGTATTTGAATTCTGCTTATAATTGGATGGCTCCTGAGGTCATGGAAGGTTTGAGGCCAACCCCAATGTCCGATGTTTATAGTTACACGTCCGTCTTTTGGGAAGCTACGCAAGGTTGTCTACACCATTTCTTTCTATGAATTAAGTTGAACTTGAGAAAATCTTATTTATTATATATCTATTATGAAATGCATAAATATTTAAGTAAGTCTATAATTATTAGGTTTTTAATGTTGTTAAGAATTTGAAACTCAGAATATCGAGTTAGTTAAGAATTCGAATCATCTTTTATAAACCACCAAATTTCTGAGATTACATGAACATCAAATGTTATTGAGTAACATTAATGGGACGTTTAATTATTTCAGGCTACATTCCTTGGGCAAATGTCCCATTTAATTTGATATACGATAAAATTGTCAATGGACAATGGAGTTGCTTGGCATTTGAGGCTATTGACAGTCAGAATACAGTGATGATTCCTGATAAATTCTTGGACATCATTTCTAGCGGAATGCAGCGTAATCACTTGAATAGGATGAGCATGATTAAGATTGAAAGGATCTTATGTAAATACATTGAAAGCAATTCGTGCTGCCCCCCTACCTTCGAGAGACCAAATGCCGATGCATTAAACATGTTGAACTCGTCTTTAGTGGACGCGGAAGACGATATACCTTCGACCTCAAACAATGCTTCATCTTTTCCTGAACACCCGTCATATGTCAAGTCAGGATTTAAAGGTCATTTGAAAAATCATGCTGGAAAAAGAAGAAAATGGGAGTTGCCTGAGAATAACTCATTTCTGAACAGAGGCAAAAACAAAGGCAGTAGATCTAATGTTATGAAGAGTCATTCGCTGAATTCTCCTCCAAACAAAGAAAGGCTGTCCATAGTTAACACAGCGCAAGATGTACAGCACGATTCTCCTGTATCACTTCCTCAAACCATGCTGAGCGAAATCGGAGTTGATGCAAATTCTCCTAACGTGGTATTAAAGGAAAATGAACAAACAGCCCAGCAACACGCTGAAATCATTGCTCAAGAAGTAGAAGTAGAAGTAGAGGCAAATTCTGAATCAAAGCTCTCGGATACCAAGGATTTGAAATCTATGGAAGGGCCTTCTGCTCATTCAGCTGAAAATAGTCCCGGAATGGAAAATGATGATAAAAAGCCTGATTTTAGCAAAAGATTAGGTGGAACTCAGACATCAGCAGAGCTTGTTATTAATGACGATGAAAGAAGTGTACAAGTTCCCATTAAAACATTTACCGAATCGATGTTTCAGTGTCAAAAAGAGCAGCGTGAATCATCTTCAAGCGAATCAAGCGGCTTTTTGATTGCCAAGAAGAGAAAGTTTGATTCGTTGGAAAGATCTGAGAAAGTTACGCCACTGGAAATCGGTAGCAGATGCAAAGCAGTTGAGAATCACGTGTTTCAAGTCGTCAGAAAATCCCCAGAACCTGAACAGCTGAAAGATGATGCTAATGTTGGCTCGGTTATTTCACCGTCGACCACATTGGGTGGAAGCAGGCAGGTTAATGAACTGTCCAAAAGAAGAAGTATCAACCATTCCTATAAGATAGACTTTTTGAAGATCGAGGGAATTTCAACATGTGAAGAAATTTCAAGCCACTTTAAAAGATTTCCCATTGCTAAAGAAGGTCGTGCCAAAGATGACCGATCATCATTCCAAGATAAAATCACTGGCGTTCCAGACAAGACTGTTGGAGCTGGAAATTTTCTTTCAATGAAATCATATTTTGAAAGCAAGTTGTTGACCCCAACATTTTCAGAGAGGGATTTATCTGGCAGGAGGGATGGTCACCAGTTATTTAAATCGTCTTCTCAAGTTAAGATTGGCCTTACCTGTGCCGATTTGCCACGGCCTTTGTGAGTTTAATTATCCAAATTTTACAAAATTGTTTTACCAAACCAATCATTATGTTGTCATGAGCGCAGTATCAAACGATGGCAACAACATTAGTTAAATATGGCGGTAATATTAATTGTGGCGATAAATAGTGATCTGACTGCATAATTTCTTTATTTGATAATGTTCACCAGACTAACTTATTAATTAAATGTTAATAAACTATTAAAGCAAGAAGAGGATCGGCGGTGTTCTTGGAAGAGATTTAAAAGAAGAGACTGAATGTTATCTGAATACTTGCAAATCCTCAGGAAGAATTGAATCCTGGAATTTTGAGTCTCGCCATTTAGGAGCTAAGATGTTCGATGTCTCGAAGGATGGTAATATAGAGAATTACAAATCAAATATTTCCGCTTCTGGAAATAAAGCACTTTGCCAAAACTTTGAAGTTCAAGAACAAATTAAAAGTCCAGAAATTTCTCCTCATCAGGAAGTTGAGTTGACAAAGAGTGACTACAAAAATCTTGGTTATGAAGATAATTTTTTAGTCCGAGAAAGCACCATTCAAGACCAGAATTCTCTAGATTTTGGATATTTGAACTTTTTAAATTACATGGAAGACCTAGAACGTTCTAGTAATGAATGTGAAGAGATTCAGTCCAGCACGAAATTGGTTCCGGTTCAACAAAATCAATGTGAGAGATCGATGGGCGCAAATGTTAGTAAAGTGAGACAAAGTTTTGAGGTTTCGACAAACAGACAGTCAAATAAAAGCACGGATACATCGAGTGACCTCGGAGGGACAGAAAGATTCTCTTATGGAGGTATCCAGCAATTTAGCTTTAACGGTCGGAAATTGGTACCGAGCAGGTCTTTGAATCGCCAGTGCCAGCTACCTGCCCTCGGGGTGAAACCAGCAAGCCACATCATCAATGCCAAAGTTTTAAAGTCATTAGATTTATCATTCAATTCAGTAGATCGTGCAATGAATGAGGCCGAAATTTCTAATACCCCCATCTCTGAAATTATCAGAAATTATGAAAATAAGATTAACGACAGTTTCAAACAACTAAGCATTCACAAAAGAGGAACTTTATCGGAAAGAGATGTGATGTCTCCTAACGCCAGCTTGTCGAGTTCCAATTTTCCTCAGAATGGAGCTCGGAAGCGCCCACTTAGCGCTTTTGCGACAACTGATGCTGGGCGAGTGGAACAAGGAGATCACATCCTCAATGGTAAAATGGATCCCAAGTCTGATATGGTGCACATATCAGGACTGAAGATTTACGTCGGTGGAGGAGGAGACAGAGGTGATGCAATAACATCCAACAAAAAGCTGCTCAATCTTCATGGGAGTCTCTTTGATGGTCAGTGGAATGTTGATGATGACGATGACATTAGAGAGTTTGTATAATGAACGTGAACATCCAAATCAGCATTGGAAGGACTTCACTTTGACTTTCGTTAATGTTTGAATATCTGATTTTATTTCTAGGTGGATTGTTGGATTATATCAGAAATAGTTTCGTTATTGTTAAACTTTTATATAAAAAAAAAACCCTTTCTAAGTTTTGAGTTAAGAGGGACTTTTTGTTAGCATCAGTAGCATAGGATCCTAGAATCGATTGGGATTGGCGAATTTACATAGTTGCTTTTTTTTGCTTTTGGGGCGGGTTTTTTGACTTCGTGGCCTATCGCAAGGGTTCTTCAATTAAATTTTATGTAAGGCCAAGTTTAAAGAGTATTACCAGTATTTGTCGCCGTTGGATGCGCGTATCGTACCGTTGCATTCTAAAGTCATTATCACGCTATTAAGTTTGACAGTTATTATATAATAATAATGGCGATATGTCATTTGTGTAGCGCCGCGCATGTGAGCTACAGGGGCGCTGGTATATATCTAGTCATCTCGTAAGGATGACTAGAATTACTAACTGCGTGAGTCATTAAGTCTTTAGGTTGGGCATACAGATGACTTGATCTGCTTCCACATGTTTAAAGTAGCTAAGGCTTGTTCACTATCAAAAGAGTAATATATAGAAGACGTTGTGCAATTATTAAATAGCACTTATATGGTTTCGACCTGGGGTCCATTTCGAACCCTTTGACGGGCCGGGTCTGGGCCGTGGAGGGCTATTTGAATACCCCTTGTCTAAGCTGATGGAGTTAATGCTTAATGATCTCGGTTGGTGCTTGTCTGATAGGATCATATCTAAAGGTTGCGGTTACTTTGGGATGGGATAGAGATCACCAGAGAGGTCCGGCTATAAATTGTGTTGCTGCAGGGGCCGGATGCGAAAAGAGAGAAGAATCCTCACGCGAATCTAGATTGGTACAGGTCTTGGAGAGTATAAGCCTTGGAATATCATCCGCATTGAATCTAGATTGCAAGTCCTGTGGAAAGCCCTTAGAATACAGTAGTCGTAATTTCTTTAGAAAAATTGCCAGAAGATTATGTATAGTGTTTTAATTTCTGGATAGGATATGAGATTCATAATGCCCTAATATAAAATAAATGTCACTAAATTGTTAAATAATTTTTAATATTTAAATTATTACAAATATTTAAACTTCAACCTTTATATATTGTCCGAGCACGTTTTTTTTGCATTGATTTTTAAAATCTGAAAACAGACTTGCCGCTATAACTTTTCTTCGTTGGAAATAATTGGTGGCCGGTCTTGGCGTTTGTTGTTGCTCCATTAAGTAGTTATCTTATTAGACTATAGGGATATTCCCTTAAAACAATGGTTAGTGCATTCGCAAATTGATTCAAGCTGCATATCTTATCATCAAACACTCGTTCGCAGCGATCCCGATTCAGTATTTCATTGATGTGACGGTCACTAAAAATAAGGACTTGCTTATAGCTAAACAGGCATTTAATAGTGCATAAATCATTTACGTGATAGCTTTCCGAATTAGGGTTTTGTAGTTATTGTTACTTTTGCTTAACACAATTATGGGGACCATGATGATTACTTTTAATTACATTGTTGATTTGCTTCTAATTATTTGAGATCAGAAAATAATTTGACATTTCATGATTCCTCAATTGAATAGTAATCATTTGCCATCAACCTGACATTAATCATTTATTGTGAAGGATATAAGAAAATATTTTGGATCTGGTAATGTTCAAAAACCTGCACCACGTTCAGCAGTGCCTGCAGAGAAAAAAGCCAAAGCTAAAGATGAGATTGTTGAAATGCTTCCAAAGAAAATAGGACCTCAAAAAACCAAGTCATCAGGGAAAAATCAGAAGGAAGAAAACAAACCAACATTGATAAAGCAAATGTCCACAGCCTCCCAACATATCTCAGATATTGATGAGGATGATTTTCCAGAAGTGGATCAGAAGAAAATAAAGAGTAAAACATCAAAACATATGGAAAAAGAAATGAAGTCAACCAAAGTGTGCCAAGGTAGCGATAAAACTACATTTAGTATTAGAAATGAGACTTCTGATAGCAACAAGAATGACATCAATGATAAGAACAGGTCTGGAAAATTAAAAACTTTCAAAATACCCAAAAAAGTGGAAGGAAGTTTAAAAAGGAGGCGTGAGGTAGGTTCAAAAATATTTTCTGCTTAACAAATAATCAATTGGCATAATTTGAGCTCTAATCTCTCAATTTGAGCATGTCAGAGTTATGTGATTTATTTCCTTATTTTTTAATGTGTTTTTGTGCATAAACAAAATAATATTTTAAAGATTGTCTTTCAAAACCAATTCAACAGAGTGATTCATCAGAAGATGAAGACATTCTTGCATCAAAGAAGAAGAAAAATGTTGTGGTTTCAGGTAATTTCATTTTGATTTGCTTTTTATCTTTCACAACTTAAGGAAGTGTCTTGAAACCCTCAAATAGTGGTTAACCTTATCAAGTAGGTAATATGTTTGAAGGACCCACTAAGAATTTGGTTTGATCTGCTCCTATTTACAATTCTAAGTTTTAATGGAAATAGTCTTCCTAATATAATAATAATAATAAGTTTTTAAAACGTTACTGCAATAATTGTAACTGACCAACATGTTTTAGACTTGACCTGTATATTTAATGACGACGTTAGTGATGACTCTATGATGAAGTTTTGCGACAACATTGAGTTTGACGGCATGAACTACAAAGAGAGCATTTTATCAGATTCAGATGAGGACACTCTGCCCAAAGCTTGCACACCTAAGAAGAAATCTCAATCCTCATATTTTGATGGTATTTAATGCTTTATTTAATTATATATTTTGTAATAAATGTAGTCATGCTTTAAAAAAATTAAAACGTTTATGTTGGTTCTGAGAGTTTGACCCTAAAATGACCTGTATTTTGGGGTTTTCATGAATTAAAAAGAAACTTTTAAAAAAATCAAAGAGGCCTTCACTCGAGTGGTTCCAAAGTCAAAGGTTCCGACTGCCCAGGTCCCTGAAGTTGAACAGAAGAAGAAAGTTATAAATTCCAGGGAGTTCTTTGGATGCTCACCCGTGCAGAGGAAAGAAAGTCGATATCTTGCAGAAAAAGTAATTTATTTACTAAATGTTCATTAATTTTTCAAAAATTACTAATCATTGGAAAGGATGAGATGATTTATGAACAGTAAACACATTGTTATTATTATTATTATTATTAAAAGTTATTCTATAATTGATTTATTAACTCATTTATCTCTAATCTCTAGTAAAGAGATTATCAGTATCTTGATATTATTTTACATTAATTGTATGTTTTAAAATTATGATCAAATGATTTATCTCTAAGTATGACTTAGTTATATTATTTAGAAACTTACATGTGCCTGAAATCCATTTAAAAATGTGTTTATTGAAACTATTGCAAATATTGAAACTTCTTAGACTGCAACAAATTCCATGGACTTTCAAGAAGAAAGCAATGGTTGGTGGACATTGTTTAAAATTCATTGCATCCTTTGCTTTGTGATCATTACTCATGATAATGATATTAACATTTAATAATATATACTCATGATAATGATATCAATATATACTCATGATAATGATATCAATATATACTCATGATAATGATATCAATATATACTCATGATAATGATATCAATATATAATAATATATACTCGTGATAATGATATCACATGCTTAACAATCATTGTTATTGTTTCTAATCAAATAATAAAACGTACATCTCATAGAAACCATTGCAAACTGTTGTGATGCTATTAATTAAAGAACTTATTAATTGAATTAATTTGAAGTCAAGCTCAGTAGAACATATATTTCTGACCTGCAAAAAACTACCATAGTTGTTTCTTTATGAACAATTTTAAGAAGTTATAATATATTATAATTATAGCTAATTAGCAGTCAAAAATGTTCAAATGGTGGTCAAAATACTAATGAGTCATAATCACAGCAGGATCTCTCACTTTGACCAAGAAATTATCTGGAAAAAGAAAGAGAGAAAAAGAAGAGGACGAGGTGTGTTTGAAGAGTTGATGATCTTGCAATGTTGCAACCATTTGAGATGTGTTTCTGATGTTTTCAGTTGTTTTGTTTTTTTCATCCCAACTTAATATAGGAATGATTGTTCAAAAGGAGGATTTTGGTTGCATGAAATGTTATTAGAGCCGTAATGATATTCTACTATAAAGTTTGGATAAATTATACAAATCAGACCTTTTATTATTTTGGTCTAACCAAATTCTTTATTAGTAATTATAAATAATTGTGAAATTATTGTTTGTCAGAATTGCATGGATGACAAAGACCTCACAGAAATGTCTTCCAAGAGATCTGTAAAGGAAGCAAGTAGTTCCGTGAGGGGGTCTAATGGTGAAAAGTCAAACGATTACCAATCCCCTGCTCGCAAGATCAAGCCAGATGTCGATAGTCCTGCTAGGGTTAATAATAATTAAATGTTAATATTTGTCCTGATAGTGAATGAAAACTGTTTAATTTTAAAATTTATGCTTCATCATTCACAATGAGCAGTCAGCCAAGAAAGATGAAGACAGAAGGAAATCATATTTGGCCTTTGTAAATAGGGAGCCTCCAAAAGCTCTCGGATCTAAAGAAATACCGCAGGTTTGAATGCTTTCGTTTCTAATGGCTTTTGCTTAAACCATAGTATTTTGCAAGTTTTGTTATTGTTTCCAAATATTTAATTAGTACAAAGACAGTATCATTGTGCCAAGCTGCTCCATTTTCACTAACTGTTCACATTGTCAGGGTGAAGAGAATTGTTTGGAGGGACTGACGTTTGTGATGACTGGAGTTCTGGAGAGCATCGAGAGGGACGATTGCAAGTCACTTATCGAGAGGTACGGGGGGAAGGTGACCACCAACATCAGTCGAAACACCAAGTACCTTGTCGTGGGCAGGGATGCTGGAGCCTCGAAGATTTCAAAGGTGATTGCGAATGTCGACGTATCATTGTCGATGCCGTCTGTTGAATTTCGCAGACGATCAGAAGTCATTCCTTAGTCAATCACCACTTCAGGACTAAAATCTATTTTTTTTGCTCTGAAGGCAAATGAATTGAAAACAAAACAAATCAACGAGGATGAACTGTTTGAACTGCTGAGGACGTTGCCAGGTAAGAAGTCCAAATATGAGTTGAAATATGAAGCTGAGAAGGAAGGCAGCAAGAAGGTTAATAAAAGTTGTTTTTAAAGTCATTTTACAGCTTTTGTCCTATATTATTTTAGTGATATTATTTTATTCTTAATAATTGCATTTAAGAAAAAGCACAAGTTTTAAGATGGTTTTGTTACTTTATTTTTATTAAAACACACATAATTATTAGTTATCACTAACTTAAGTCCCATTAAGAGACATTATTAAGTCCAGTTGGACAATGATTCCAGAATGTAGATAGTTGATGAGAATTCCATGAAACTGTTTTAGTCCAGCAAAAGACCTCTGCCTGCTGCAGCTTCATTGCCATCTGCAAACAAGTTGAAATCCAATGAAAAAACGTCCAAAGAGTTCAACTCTGAGACAACAAAAGCAGCAGATGTACAGACATCATCATCATCACCTGCTAAGAATGAAACGAAGGAAAACATCGTCAGAAAGGCTGAGACGGATGAGAGTACACTGTTGTGGGTTGACAAATATAAACCCACCTCTGTGAAGAACATCATTGGTCAGCAGGGAGACAAGAGCCAAGCTAAGAAGCTCTATAATTGGCTCAAGAACTGGCACAAAAATATAAACAAGAAGCCAATTTGTTAGTCATTTATTTATTTATTCATTCATAAATCGAATCAGTTTAGTAATTCTGAATTACATGTAGCACTTTACATGTACATCTGAATCTGGATTTAAATACTAAAAATATGTGTGATGTTGCGTTGTTGTGATTCAGATGGTCGACAGAGCGAGGACGGATGTGGATTCAAAGCCGCTCTGCTCTCCGGTCCTCCAGGCATCGGAAAAACCACGACCGCTCACCTCGTCTGCCAGGTCTTTGATACGAATGATGTTCATGTTTTTTTCTATTTCTTCAGATCAGATTTATTTCTTAGATTGGACTTTTATAGAATTGTACTTTTACACATTGAGTGGTCTTTGAGGTCATTGGTCGATCATTTGAGATATTTCTTGTAAAATAGATGAAGCTTATGTAGAACTGTTTATGAATGAGATTTAAGAAGTATTATTTATTTTAAAAAATAAAATTTGGCAAAGTTAGTGATAAGCAGATTTAGTTGAAGGATTACTTACCTTGTTTTGCCTTTTTAATGTACTTGTTTTTTGCTGTTGAATGATGTTGGCAAGGGTTGTGTTGTGATGGAAATTAATATTAATATGATAATAATAATAATAATAATAAAGTTATTTTTGAATTAAATCTATTTATTTTATCATTCATTCATTTTCTTAAAATATTTTTACAGGAGGCTGGATTCTCATTTTTTGAGTTGAATGCTTCTGATACAAGATCGAAAAAGAGTTTGAAAGAATGTGTGTCTGAAGCTCTCAATTGTCACTCATTGCAAAGCTATTTCAGTGGTTTGGAATACTTCTCTTGTGATGATTGTGGTGACACAATATAATAGCAAATATAATAACATATATAATAGCATATATAATAGTGTATATAATGTAATAAATAAAAGCATGAATTGCAGCAAAATTAATAATTGATTAACAATAACTCTGACAGGTAAATCTGATGGTAAAAAGGCAACAACATTGGATGGCAAGAAGCATTGTTTGGTGATGGATGAGGTGGATGGAATGGCTGGAAATGAAGATAGGGGAGGAGTTCAGGTTGATATCTTGGGCTGGAAGTCTGCATGCCTATGATTATAATCTTATAACCTGCATAATTATGTTTATGATTATAATCTGAAAATGCCATCTATATCAATGTTTATTAAGTAAAAAAGCTTAATATCCTTGTTCTAGGAAATGATCCAGCTGATCAAAACAAGCCAAGTGCCTGTCGTTTGCATGTGCAACGACAGGAACCATCCGAAGATCAGAAGCCTTGCCAATTATTGTTTCGATCTTCGCTTTCAAAGGCCACGAGTTGAACAGATAAAGGTATGTTCTCGGGAAGAGATTGTTGTATATTTTTACCAAAGTTCACTTTTAAAATTAGTCCTTGTTTTATTACATTTACACTGGGCTGGGGTTTGACATCTCTGTATGTCTTTTATCTAGAGATCTGTTTGATTTTTTTGTCATAAATACTTAAATAAAAACTATTGTCTATTTATTATTTGGATGTTTTCTGAGTATGGATTATGACATTTAAAACTAATAAAGAATTATGTGATTAAGTGATATTAAACATTGAAGGGGCTCGTGATGTCAATAGCTTTCAAGGAGGGCCTTAAGATACCTCCCCCTGCACTCAATGAAATCATTATTGCAGCCAATCAGGATATTCGACAGGTGCTGATATTCACTCATTTATTTATAGCATTTGTTTTTGTTTCTGGAATTGATCGAATTAAATTGATTAATGAATTAATTTTAATTATTTTACAAAGAACAAGTTTGATTGGTGTTTTTTAAGTTGGAATAATTTATTAATGATAAACTTCAGTGGTAGCCATTTTTGTTCTAAGATCAGTTCCATGTCTAATTCTCTGTGATTATATAAACATTAAATCACAAAAACATTATTATTTCCATAAATCCAATCCAGGTAATCCATAATCTATCCATGTGGACTGTGAAGGACAAGAGTCTTACATATGATCAGCTCAAGCAGGACGCTTTACGTGCTCAAAAGGACCTCCATCTGGTGAGAATTTATTAATTTATTATTAATATTAATTACCACAAGTGCCTCCAGCATAAATCTAGAAAAACATTTCTGATATCATGACAGTGCGTTGTCATTAAATTGTTTTAAATTTAATATTGTTAATGGTGTCAGTGCCATTTTCTCATTGGTGTTAATAAAACTAACTAAATCTTTTAACTAAAACTTTACTAAACCTTTATGACTATGTTCTTATATGAATGCAACTATTTTGAAATCTCATTCATTCCTACAGGTTTGTTTTGATGTCTGCAGAAAGGTGTTCTCAGGCGAAGATGGAAGGAAGATGACTTTGAACGACAAAAGCGATCTTTTCTTCCATGACTACAACTTGGCACCACTCTTTGTGCATGAGAACTACCTCTCCGTCAGACCTTACGGGGCTCAGTAAGTGCTTGCCATTAAAATAATTTAACTTTCAAACCTACCTTTTGGGCTGCACTCATAAAATTATTTTACTGATCCACAAATGGGCAGAATTCCACTATTCCTGTCATTGGTGTCTTTTATAAACATGTTTGTTGCCTGTTGTTTGTGGCATCATGCAAATGGTATTGGACTAAGAAGTATCTCCACATCCCATTAGAGTAGGAATCCCATAAGGCACTCTAAAGATTGGCTGAATGCATTTTGTATTGTTTTGCCAGATCTTAATATGCTAATTCATTCTAAATCATAAGTGGATTTGCATCATTTTAATTACAGTATTGCATACAAAATATAATTAATTAACAACAATAATAATAATAATTGATTCCTCAACATCTCATTAACATCTCTTTAAACCACCTGCAGATGTGACTCGTTGAAGCACCTGAAACTTCTTGGTGAAGCAGCCAACAGCATCTCCATGGGGGATCTTGTTGATTGTCACATCAGGAGGAACCAAAGTTGGGGATTGCTGCCAACCCAGGTGATGCCCAATTAATTAATCATTATTTAATCGTTATTATCATTAATTATTATTATTATTTATTAATTAATTATCTTTATTAATATAATTATAGGGTTTGAGTTACGTATTACTTTAAGACCTAGATTGTTGCAATAATAATGACTCATTTGCTCTCTTTTGTGTAGTTTTGGATTGTTAATGAATCATGTTATTTAATCTTGCTTCTATCATGTTGTGCAATTACATTACATACGCTCTTGCATTACCGTATTTTTTATGCTAAGCCGTTGTTTAATGTCGCAAAATTTTGCAGGCGATGCTTGCAAGTGTGATTCCAGGTGAATGTCTGAGGGGTGCCATGAGTGGCATGATTGCCTTTCCATCTTGGCTTGGAAAAAATTCAACGACCAACAAGAACAACGGTATTCTCCAGAGACTCAAATTTCACACCTCACTCAGGTGAATGAATGACCTTCTAACTTTTTATTATTTGTTTGCAGCTTAATAACTGCATTGAATTAATAATTATTGGAAAGTTATTCATGATAATTTTAGATTATATTCAGATATCTGTACATTATTAAAATATCGATTTTCATCATTCAGTACTTCTTGCAACAAACAATCTCTGAACCTTGACTTCCTGCCGGCCATGAAGCATTTCATTACGAAGCCCCTCGTCAATGAAGGAACGGCAGGAGTGGATGCAGTGGTGTCCATCATGAACAATTACAATCTCCTCAGACAAGACTTTGATGACTTACTCGAGCTGAGCAGTTGGTCCGACTCCAAGGATGTCATGTCTCTTGTTGATTCAAAGGTCGTGCTTTCTGATTTATTGAATTTGATAGCCAAGTTATACCAGATATGTTACGTTGATAATCAGAATTCACAAGCATAAGTTTATTTCTCTATTATATGTTATTATTATTGTTATTATTGCCTATTGATTCATTTTTTGTAAGGAAACCGATGCTATTTCCTGGTATTTTATTGACTTTCATTGAAAAGTGATTACTAGAAGATTAGTTTTTCATGAGATGATATTAAAATATAATTTACATTGTTAATGTTCTTGCAATTACAGGTCAAGGCTGCATTTACAAGAGCATACAACAAGGAGGGTCATGCATTGCCATATTCCAACATTGTCATTAAGAAATCCTCTAAGGGGGCATCTGTTGGTGGTTTGGATGATTTGGAAGGTGATGATGACTCATTAGAAGTGGATGAAGAACAAGAAGAGGATGACATCGCTACTGATGCCATGATTATGGTCTCTTGTTTATGATTATCAATTAATTTATTTATTTATTATGCTTGAATTATGGCTGTATTTACTATTCTCTTGTTTCATTTCTCCAGGCCAAAAAACCAAAACCACAGTCAAAAAATGCAAAGACTTCTGACAAAGCACCTACCAAGAAAGGGAAGCAAGAGCAGAAGAAAACCAGGAAATGACTTGTTTTCAAAGAATTTATTTTTTGTGCGTTCAACAACAATATTCTTTCTTGTCAAACATGATATGAGTTTTTGTGGAGATGTTTGGATGTGTGTGTGTATGTTTGAGATTGGTTCTGCGACTAATTCATGAAATAATTTTCAGTGGAGGTCTTGCATTTTTACCTTCTGGCTTCACTTGATTGGCTCGTTTGAATTGTTTGTTAATTTGAATTTAAAGACTTTGGATCTGGGTGCAGATCTGGATGCCAGTTTAGTTTGGGTTAATTAATTATACCTACAGATTATCAAAAACGTTCACCAAACCCTTTATTCGTACTTGGAGACGAAACGTTATTGGGTTTTTCTGTGGTCTATGGTTGTTGAGTCATTCACTGGAGGCTGAAGAAGGCCATGCCCGGTCAAGATGTGTAAATATCGAGTTTTAAGACTGAGGCGGCAGACTCAGTAGCCGATCGTGAAAAAACTTGGTCCTTGATGCCACTCTCGGGTCTGCCAGTAGAGGCTCAGATAGAGAACGGGGTTGCACATCGAGCTCGGTGAAAGGCTTCCAATAACTCAAATTTTATGAGGCAGTTACCTTAAAGATTTAAAAAAATAACAGCAAGGTATGATTCATACAATATCACGCAAGCGATAGACGGAAAATTAGTTGCTGCTTGTAATATCGATCCGGTTTTCGCAATTAGACACCGTTACTAGGCTCATTGCGCGCTGTAAACAATGAAGCTGTGAGAACGTTTGGCCGGTGCCTCGAGTGGTTTTCTATCGAAATCATAATTTAGTTAATTTAACAGATCTATTTTATATGCTATTTTTGTGATGAAATATGACCAAATTTCACGTCATGTCATTCTTATTGATGGAAATAGAATCAAATTATAAGTTGTAATATTTACAAGATATAGCAGATATTTAATAGCAATACCTTTCGCTCTAAGTTTCGTAATGGTTACCTTGGGAGAAGATATTTCTGATGTTGCGGACAAGCATCTAAACAGTAAGAAAACATTTTTATATATTAACTTTAAGGCATTGCTCTTTAAAGCTTCTTAATAGAGTTTCAAATTGTTTAGTGGTCACAAAATATTAACAATTACTACTTTCAAATTTACTTATCAAACTACCAAATGTAAGACTTTAACAAACTGGTATTTTGCAAAACAGAGGAAGCTGTGGCAAAATATTCACCAATATCTGAATCTCTCAGAAGCAGTATTCCTGAATCTCAAATGTGTTTAATGTTTTGTGGTGGAAAAAACTGTAAATATGAAAGTGCTACCAAATGGAAAGATGTTCAGGCCATTACAGGTCTGTACTCATCCTGGTAAGTTTTATAAGAGAGGGCTATTGTTAATGTTTCCGTACCATAATTTACTTATTACCTTAATTTTTATTGCAATTGCAGTAGTTTTAACTAATTTGTTAAATAATTAATCTATAATCCGAATAATAAAAAATATTGAGTTTTGGAGACTTTCAACCAAACATGTTAATATATGAAGATAGGTATAATTGATAATAATCATTTTAGGATAACTCAGAATATACTGGCCATGTCACGACCAAACTCTGACATGATAGATAAATTTAACATCATACAACAATTTAAAGAGTGAGTGGATAATGAATCTTGCATTGATATTCCAATTGCTATGTGTAGTATTAGTTGCATTTCATTTCATAGTTAAATTAGTAACCTTTGATCCATTTTTTTCACTCATTTATTTGCTCACATTCAAGCAACAACATCAAATCATTGATCAATCTCCAAATGCTTGGGGAGCACGAACATTGTGGCCCGGGACTCGAGAGCAGTGGTTTCACTTATCAACCCCAAGAATTCATGGATGCCCAGGGTAGGAATTGGATTATTTTTTAGGTGTGCCTTGGTCCTTCAATCTAAGTTTGGTGAGCTGTTGACATGAAACAAGAATTTTGAAGATTTATTTATTTCTATAACATTGTTCATAATATTGATATTGATTCATGCAAGAATATTTTTGTGTTATTTAATTTAACAATATTTATCATCATGATAATGAATCACAATGGCAACCTCTTTGCAATTTGCAGTTTCCTTCTACAATTATGGGTGGAGAGATTATGGAGTTGGATCACTGAAGAACTTGGTTGATGTTGTTCAAGTGATGCAGTTTGCAATCTCAGAAGGAAAAGTGGCCATTCATTGCCATGCTGGTCTTGGTTCGAATTAACATGTTCAATTGATCCATTTTAAATTGCATTTAAACATTTATTTGAGGAAGCAATGATCAATGATAATCAAATTATTGCTTTGAAATCCTAGGACTTGGATAAAAAAGGCACTTAAAATATTTGTGAATTGAATTGAATTATTTTCAATTATTTAACTTTAATTGTGCTGCTCAACTTGATTCTCCTTATTTATTGGATTATCAAATGATGCAATTGTATTGTTAAAACATTATTAAGTAAAAAAGCATTATTATGAAGAAACTATTTGAAAGTTCTATTAATTTAATCAGAATCTGAAAAGTAAAGTTTTCTTTTAGGTAGAACAGGGGTGTTGATAGCCTGTTATTTGGTTTACACCAACAGAACTCAACCACAAATCGCTATTAATTACATAAGATCTAAAAGGTAGTTGAGCCTTTTTACTGTTTATTCATGTTCATTCTTGTTTATTCGTGAATTAATAATGGTTTGTAACATCGTTTTATTTACTGTCTTATCAGTATAGTAATAATTTAACAATATCAATTAAAATAGTATTAAATTGGGGTAAAACATGATTTTTAACTTTTTTCTCTTAAAAAGGCCAGGTTCAATTCAAAGCAATTGTCAGATACAATGCATCAGTGATTTTTACAAAACACTTCTCCCCATGAGAATCATCTTCCATCTTCCTCAGAGGTTGAAAGCAGATTTATTAATTAATTTAATAATAATATTATTTATTTATTACTTAAACATGTTTTCCATAGAATTTAATCATTTTAAATTGATTTTATCTCAAGGTGTAGCATTAGGTTAGAGTGTATTTTATATGCCTTTAATTTCCATTTTTCTAAATTCATAATTAATTCAAATCAGGGAACAAAATTTGTTTACAAAATGTTTGCATGAGTTGTAAAGTCTGAAAATAATATTGTAATTAAAAAAAAACTATTCAATGATTATTTAAGAAATTAAAGAGTTGTCCATTCATTACACTTGGAATGATTTCATATCAAACAGTTCTGTTACTTCTCCTTGCACTTTGTCTGAATTCCTCGTCAGACAAAAATATTTTGTTCACGGCAGAGAAGCAAAACTGCTAAAGAATTTGCCTAAGGTAATTAAATTTAATTAATTAATTAATTAAAGAATATTTCTAAGAACCACTTTAGATGACAAAATGATAAAAAAGTACTATCATTAAATTGCGCAGATTATGTGCTGGTTTCATCAAACATATTGCAAACTGAGGTATTCCCGATCGATAAGCCCTCTCTATTATCGCTCACAACAATGGAGCAACCATAGCTCCACCCCCCATACATAATTTATTAATGTAGCTCCTCCTCCTGCTAATTTGTAAAAAAAATTGTATATATTTTCTTAAAAAATATACGTTCAATATTTTAAAAATACTCGATTAAATTAAAATCAAGTAAAACAACGCGTAGCTCGGCTAAAGTGAACAATGACAAAAATTGCGCGGGATCTGACCGTCCAATCAGAGGCTTCTGGAAAATATGACTTTATTAGTTATTTCTCCACCCATCAAATTCCACATAAAGTAAAGCATATTTATATACAAAAACGCTCTTGCCGATAGTACGACAGTACGTGCTTCCAGGTAAGATGTCCTTCGCACATCTCCACATGTTCTCGACGGAGTTCGTGTTGACGCCGTTGGGGGCCACAAACATCAGGGAATGGTTCACAGTGGCGTGATCTAATCCAGTCACTGCCGGTAAGTTTCTGTAGGCCCCCCACTGATCGCTCCAGACAGTAGTGCCTATTAAAAGGAAATTAAAAGTTAATTCGTTTATTCCACTGATTTACAGAATTATCTAAGTTTTTCTTACCTGGAAGCACGTACTGTCGTACTATCGGCAAGAGCGTTTTTGTATATAAATATGCTTTACTTTATGTGGAATTTGATGGGTGGAGAAATAACTAATAAAGTCATATTTTCCAGAAGCCTCTGATTGGACGGTCAGCTCCCGCGCAATTTTTGTCATTGTTCACTTTAGCCGAGCTACGTGTTGTTTTACTTGATTTTAATTTGATTGAGTATTTTTAAAATATTGAACGTATATTTTTAAATATAATAATATATTTTTTAAGAAAATATATACAATTTTTTTACAAATTAGCAGGAGGAGGAGCTACATTAGTAAATTATGTATGGGGGGTGGAGCTATGGTTGCTCCATTGTTGTGAGCGATAATAGAGAGGGCTTATCGATCGGGAATACCGCAAACTGATTCCTTAGAGTTTCTGTTTGTTTTTAGGTTTAATAAAATTACAAATAAAATAAAACTGAACAAACACTCAAAACTGATTGCATTTAATTGTTTCGTGCAGATTGTTTTTGTCTGCTGCAATAGGCTGATGGAATTGGCGGGAGTTTTGTGCACAAAAGATGAGCACATTTCGAGGAGATGCGCCATTGATTGCTTCTTTTCAACAAAGGATCAAAACTGCCAAAAAGCAGAAATGTTTTCGAGCAATCATTTGAATGTCGCTTCTGAAACTGTCAGTAGATCCATCAGCTCTGAGAGTTTCTGTCCGATTCCTCTCCTTCACAAAGTCTTTTCAAATCCCGACCTCCCTCTTGTTTCTTCGCGGAGTTCTGCAAACAAGCTCGACAAAAGGGAAAGTCGGTCGGGGATGTTGAAAAGTGATGTCATGAAGGCCATGTCGAAGACGACTTACGATATAAATGTACTTGAAGTGAGGAATAATTTCAAGTTACATATGCATATCTTTAACATATATATTTACTTTAATAAATTCAAGTTAATTGTTCATTAAATTACAAACTAAATGTTTTAATTTAAAAAAATATTTATGGCAACAAATAAAAAGATCAATGGTTAATAAATTTTTTAAAGAGCCTTATATATTCCTGAAAATGGCACTGAATACCAATCTCAATTTGTATAATGCCCCCCTCCAAGGGTGGATATCAAACATGACACCTAATGGTTTCTTGCTTTTACTTCTGCATTTAGGAACATTACCCATTTGGCCACCTGCAGTTAAGAGCCGCATGTCACAAGATATATTGGTGCATTTATACTCTTTAAATTTTAAAACTATTATCTGGATAAATTGTATTATTAATTTTATTATTAAATTAAATTAAATAATAAAAAATGATGCTTTGAAGGGAGTTGATGATCTCAAAAGAGAATTAAATTCAAGTGACTCAGGTTGGAACAGTTTGGCAAAAGAGGAAAATCCTGAAGTGTTGTCGTGTATCTTGTGGGGATGGATTGATGACTTGAAGGTTGAGATTCAATTATTGATTCTATTAATCAGTTAATGCTTTACATTAATAATAAATTTTGTTTTAAATTTATATTTTGAAATAGGCTACATTAAGTATGCATGGCTGTTATTATGTGGTGTAACAATTCCTTATATTATAGTAAGCAATACAGAAACAAAAGAAAAGTAAACATAGGACAAAAACTTTTGTCTATGATATTTAAAATAAATTTATTTAATTATTTTCAAAGTGTTATTTTTCCAACTGATGCAAAATAATCAATAAAAGTAATATAAACATTTGGTAGGAGCCAATACTTACCCATCAGGATCTTCCAATTGTTATTGATGAAACATACAATCTTAGAGAAAAATTATCTCATCTTGAAAAGGTGGATTTTGCTTTCTCTTCTGATCTGCTCCTGTAGTTTGAAAAGTGACTTTTTATAATTTAATTATTTTCTCATTTTTAATTGTTAGTTAAATATCAGTGTTTAAGATTTAATTAATGGTCATATGCTATTAAATCAATAAGATCGTTGCTTTTAGTAGCACTAAATAATAAAAAAAATCCTTCTAAAGTGTGCAGTAGCAACGATATCCTACCTCCTTCTCACTTCCCTGGCTCTCCATCCCCCATCCAAAACGCCAGGAAAGTTGGCTCAAAATGGCATCAATTTCCAACTAATGCAGAGAATTATTTCAACTTTGGTCCACCAAAATTGCATCCTCGAAGGTGATGACGTAACAAACGACCTCAACGACGAGTATTTCCTCAGGTCTTCGAACCACGTTGGTTCTGTGATGAGACTTGATCTTGGAAAGAAGATTTACAGGTTCCTGCTTGACTTCAGTGACTTCATTTTCCAGTCTGGAATTGCCTGTAGCTGTTTTGGAGGAAGAAATAAGAGATGAGATTGATGGCCTCAATTAGTCTGAAATGTAAAATTACAAAACATTTGTCAAAATGTAAATTGTAATAAAATAATATTAAACACTGCTCACTTGATTCCACATCACTCACCTTACTTATTTTTAAAAAATATTTTTGAAGATATTTCAGAAGACATTCTGATTGTCATATGTCACTTGAATTAAGCTTGATTAGATTCAATTGGTGTTTCTGTGTTGAAGCTGAATTTAAACTAAAATAATTAACTATGAAATATAAGGCGTATATTGTAGTGATTGTACCTAATATTTGGGACGTGATTTTAAGTGGTGTGTCATTGGATTGTCGCTGAATTTCATTCTTATTTTTCAAAAAATAAATTAATTTGAAAGCTGAAGCAATAAAAGATATTTCATTTCCATATTTTATGGATCGAGTATTACAATTTCTAAATGTATTTAATAAATTCAAATTTATTGAATTAAGTTAACAAAATGTTGAAAGCGTTATTAAATTTAATCATTTTAAAATAGCTTTATCAAAATGGAATTAATACTTGATGAGGGGTGTCTAAGGAACAACCACGATTCTGATATTTGAATATGTATGAGGTTTGAGGGTGGAGCATGTTCTCATCTTTAAAGGTTAAAACTTCCGACCGATATTAAAATCAACTTGACAAAATTTAAATTAAATAAAACAAACATGTCCTATAATTACATTACAAAACTATTAAACAAAATTGTTTACAAACTTATAACGTGGCTGTTTTGGTCGAAAGCTTAAAGACGAATTTGTTAGGATATGTTGACGACAGCGATGGACACGTTGATTTCTTATGTCAAAAATTTGTGCATTTTAAATCTTGGAGAGGTATATTTTCAGCTAATAAAGCTTGAATTTTCAGTGCTAATTTGATTCCGCGCACATTTTAAAGATGCTAATCTAAAAATTAAAAAAAAAAAGATTTTTTTCAGTTTGAACGGGGATGAAGAAAAGAGTCTGTAGGGGGCTGGCATTTGAAAAATTTGGCTTGAAAATTTGAAACTGTTCATATAGGACCATTTATGGTCGAAAGAAAGTGAAATCGAAAGTAAATTTTATGCTGGTTTCATCGCGTTACATTACAAGAATCGTGCAACATGAGTCTAATCATTGTGCATTAAGAGTTATTAAAAGGTCATATTTAGTTTATTTAAATTTTGGTTTTAAATGTTCCAGATTCCAATAATTTCTAATATCCAGATGGATACAAAAGAAAGTGCCAAAGCATGACGAGAAACAACGGAGCACAAACAAGGATTTCATTCTTGAAAGTACTGTGGAAAATATCAAAGCTATTTCCAAATGTCCAAAAAGAGTTTATGTGGAGACAAGGAATGGAGACAGTTCCTAGATCCATCTATCCTCCAGCCATTTATCTTGAATAAGAAGGTAAAAATTGGGAAGCAATTCATGTTGAAATAAATGTTGTTTGAAAGAAATGTGGAAAAACTAAAGATCATAAATTGTTGCTTCATTTACTGAGGAGTATGAAAGAATACCAGAGTACCTGAAAAGGATCAAGAGCAAACTTTAGCACAATCAGGAGCACCTGGAAGCCTGCTTCTAATCCAAAAGAAAATTGCAAAAACATGATGTAAGTGAAGGAAGCAAATTTGGAGACCCTCATCACATGAGTAAAGAACAAGTGGGACTAACTCCACTAAGACTATAAACTCAGACTACTTATGGTGACAGGCCTTCCATAAAAGAATATGCTCTAAGTGGAAATCGGGCAACTCTTAGAAGCATATGAGGACATATAAGTGACTTTTAAGTTAAACCAAGTTTTAACAAAACTTGCAATTTATTGCATGAGCATAAATCATTGAAATCAAATTGGAATTTTAAAAAAAATATAAAATTAAGCTACAAGCTTATGTAAGCCAAATATGAATTTGTAATTAAATAATTAAGCTTCTTGAAGAATAAATACCGGAATCTTCCAAAAAATGTTCTGCAAAGCAAAAACTAGACTATCTGATAAAGGAATGAAATTGATGAGCAAAAATCTTAAAACCAACAAGAAACCCAAAATATTCTCGTTTAAAATAGCTGTTGCAAGCGATAAATATAAACCCCCAATCTATTCATAGAACCTCTCTAAGGTAATAATTGAAATAAATTGCAATCTTCAGAGTAGTTTTGCAATACAACTTCTGCTGCAACCTCATTAACATATTAGTTCCTGTTGAATTTTCATGATGCAGAAACTGAACAAGCATGAAAATATAATTTAGAAATCAATCAGAAAGAATGGCAAAATGGAGTCCTGCTAAAAAAATAACTGAAGTGATGAACATGTTGAATACCCACAAAATTATGTTTCAACAAGTTTAAGCCTTCTTGATTAACATATACCAATCATAATTTTCCTTGTCTAATAAACAATAAAACAGAAAATAGTTTGCACCTCAATGAACAGTTAAAGTCAAAGAAGCTTCTAAAAGTTGAAACTTTAACAAATATACCAATTAGGTATTTGAAAACAATGAATAAATCAAGTGATTAGAAGGCAGTGTTAATCAAGGAGATGATACATCAATCGATATATTCAAACTTCCATCTTTGGTTATCACCTCCATGGAACTTGTACTTTATGAGCGGAGTTCCACTCATTTTTGACTCTCCACTGATGTCTAGCACCATCTTATCCTCGTATTTGTTCTGAATCCTGTCGCCAACGACGACCCAGTACTGTTCTTTGTTGTCAGGATCAAAGGGCATCACTTTGACTCCATTGCCTAAAAAAAATATTTATTTACAAAGTTATCACGAAACAAACTGCAAAACAACTTTTCTATTAGACTTAAAGTTACCTGAGGAATCGAATACGTATCCGTTTAGCTTCGACCTGATTAATCCTGCCTCATCCTCATACCAGAGCTGGTTGTCAGATGGTCGCATGTTCTTGGAATAAAGTATTACCGAGGCACCAGAACTGGCATTGGAGCCTCTCACGTCGAGAACTTTCCGAGAAGAAAGACTCACTATGTGGAAGCATTTTGCTGGTCTGTGATTCGTGCAAGGATCAGAACCATTAAGATAAACAAAAGCATTTTAAAATAATTTAGAATTATACTAATAAGTAACTACAGAATATTTATAAAAAATTAAAATTAGTTTCTAATTCTAGTGAATTACAGGGACCTTTAGAATAAATGAAAATGAAACCAACATGAAATAGAATTCCCAAAGTTGTTCGGCCACATCGTCTGCTTCCTCTGCAACAATAATTTTGTTTCTGCTTTTGTTGGCCTGCAAAACGAGATTTGTGCTGTGTCTATTCCTGATCTTGTTCAAGTCCAGGAACCACATTTGCATTTTGTTATAGGGATCATATGGAGACAATTTTAGACCATCATCTGAATTTTCAGGAGGAAAATGTGTTATTATTTTTATTACATTCATATTTAACTTATCTTTATTATCTTTGTTATGTAAATAAATGTTTTAGCTGTGGATGTGTTGAAGGGATAGTAATCACGTTTTCATAATGTAACCATTTATGACCATTTCTCTGAAATGCTGAGTATTATTTGCTTGCAGTCTTATTTCTTAAATATCATTATTTGGTGAAAAACTATCCTCATTATACTTTCAAAATAATAACTCAAATGCAGCATGACATGAGGTTAACAATTTTCACCTGCAGCTTCAAGAACATAATTTCTCAGAACACTCCTGATGACTCCAGTAAGCTTGTCCTGGTAGAAATGTTGTCTGACCACCTTCGATGGGTCCTCGTGGTATTGACCCAACACGACTTTGTTTCCAATATCGATTATTTCATCTTCAATTTCCAATGTCAAACCGGTCATCATACTTCTGATAACAAAGTTCTTTCCTCTGCCCATATGACTATGGAAAGGTAATGAACGAATGAATGAAGTGCTATATGTGAATAAGAATAACTATAAAAATAATTTCAAAATAATAATTAGGTCACAAATATATGAGACTGACTTGAGAGTGATGGACTGGTGAGGAATGAATGCAAAGTCCCACTGAGAATCCGTGTCTTCGGAATCGCACCCGGCCACCAAGCGATGGTTGATGAGGAAGTTGCCGGCCTTCATTCGGAGAATCAAAGATGGATCGCTAGCATTCCTGATGTAATTTCCAGACACAATCCATTGCTGTATTGATTGTCCGTTGTATGGTTTCAACACAACCTCCTTCTTGTCTTTCAATGGAAAAGTTATTAAATATTTAATGATATAAATGAATAAATGCAATTTCATAGAATTGGTGAAATTGAAGTAAACATGTTATGATGATGGTCTATTTTACTAATTATTAGCAATGTTAACAACTTCATTAGAATCATTATCAACATTATCACACCATCTATTAACTATTTTGAAATGATTTTAAGTTGTTTAAGCAAAAAGATTCATATCCAAGAACTTGTCCAAAATAATTCAAGGATTGATGTCAAATCAATATATCAATGAAAATTAATGAATCAAGAAAATTTATTAGTAATTCTTACAACTGGATGTAAGTTAACACATGTTCATAATTGGATGTAAGTTAACACATGTTCATAACGTTACCTGTCAAATCCATAGCATATTCATTAATTTTGGAGCGCAGAAATCCCAGTTCATCTTCATACCAAAGTTGGTTGTCTGCCATATTCTCTTTGCTTTCATACAAAATTACTTTTGCTCCAGCATCTTTGTCATCACCTTTCACATCAACAACTAAGTTTGGGTTACTTTTGAGCTTGATGTAAAAGAATAAAGCAGGCCTGAACATAAAAAAATAGTCAATAAAATTTCATAAATCACCAACAACTTGAATGAAATTTCTCATGAACTGTCTCACACTGATTCTCAAATTTCCAAAGCTGAAGGATATTTGAATCACTTTTTTCTTTCAAGAAACATTGTGATCCTTTAAATTCCAAAACTAAGCCCGATTTCTCAGCTTTAATGTAATTGCTGTCCAGCACAAACTTTTCATATCTTGTATGTTCTAAACTCTTCACAACAACCTTGTCATCTAAACGAAGAGCATAGCACAGCATAAATATGACAACAATGAAATATCTAACTCACCATTGCAATCCAGAACCATATTATTTTTTTTATTGACCAGTGTCTTATAAGTAAAATCATAATACCACATTTGATGATCATTGTTTCCAACCCAATCATATATTTGAGGAGACACAGCGACCAAGTCTCCATCCCCGCCTAATTGCGTTTCTAATACCAGATCGGGATTTATTTTAGCTTTAATTACGAAGTACTTTCCCTTTTTTATGCGTGACATCTCCAAAGCAGTCAATATTGCTACAGTATCAGTGAGTTTAAATTATATTAAACATAAGCGGTATTCCCGATCGATAAGCCCTCTCTATTATCGCTCACAACAATGGAGCAACCATAGCTCCACCCCCCATACATAATTTATTAATGTAGCTCCTCCTCCTGCTAATTTGTAAAAAAAATTGTATATATTTTCTTAAAAAATATATTATTATATTTAAAAATATACGTTCAATATTTTAAAAATACTCAATCAAATTAAAATCAAGTAAAACAACACGTAGCTCGGCTAAAGTGAACAATGACAAAAATTGCGCGGGAGCTGACCGTCCAATCAGAGGCTTCTGGAAAATCAGGGTTATGGTCCGAGATTATATATCTCAATACCAGATTCAATTAGGGAGTTAACTTGCGCTTCCTTAAGACTGACTCTATGAGTTTATTTTGTATTTTAAGTTCATTTGTTTCATTGTGTTATGTACATAATTGTCTGTCTAATATTGTACATGTTCAATTTGCTATTTGTTCTTTCAGTTGCTTTGATACCTTAATAAACTCATAAACTCAACAAAAAAAAATTAGTTATATTCTCCACCCATAAAATCCCACATAAAGTAAAGCACAGAATATTTATTTACAACAAAAAGCAAAGAGTGTTTATGTACAAAATTTATACAGGATAATATGCTCGAATCAGCTCCAGCGTCCTGTCGAATAGGGATCTCCTGGGTATCAAACGGCGCCAAAGGAACTCCGCGAGATAAGATTCGATGTGCTCAGGACAAGTTCCTCTCATTTTCGTTATCTTGTCCTTCGCACATCTCCACATGTTCTCGACGGAGTTCGTGTTGACGCCGTTGGGGGCCACAAACATCAGGGAATGGTTCACAGTGGCGTGATCTAATCCAGTCACTGCCGTTAAGTTTCTGTAGGCCCCCCACTGATCGCTCCAGACAGTAGTGCCTATTAAAAGGAAATTAAAAGTTAATTCGTTTATTCCACTGATTTACAGAATTATCTAAGTTTTTCTTACCTGGAAGCACGTACTGTCGTACTATCGGCAAGAGCGTTTTTGTATATAAATATGCTTTACTTTATGTGGAATATGATGGGTGGAGAAATAACTAATAAAGTCATATTTTCCAGAAGCCTCTGATTGGACGGTCAGCTCCCGCGCAATTTTTGTCATGTTCACTTTAGCCGAGCTACGCGTTGTTTTACTTGATTTTAATTTGATTGAGTATTTTTAAAATATTGAACGTATATTTTTAAATATAATAATATATTTTTTAAGAAAATATATACAATATTTTTTACAAATTAGCAGGAGGAGGAGCTACATTAATAAATTATGTATGGGGGGTGGAGCTATGGTTGCTCCATTGTTGTGAGCGATAATAGAGAGGGCTTATCGATCGGGAATACCAACATAAGCTAAGTCCAAAGTTCATATCTTAGTAGGGAAAGCAACCCCCAAGTCTCATCACCACTTTCACTTCACGGACGATAACTTCGCAAAAACTTTGCTTAACACGAAATAAACAAATTTCCGAAATGACCACGCCCCCAAAAGTTTCATGCATATTCAAATCTAAGAATAATGGTTGTTCATCAGACACAGCCCCAAGCGAGATCGTCCAAATGGATGAGGCCTTGTTTTGTTTACGTAGCACAAGATGTTGGGAATGGCGTCGTGCCTTCGGTTGGGCCGCTCTCTGCTCGGCTCAAAATTTTATTCTTATAAAAAAGTTTCTTTGCAAGTCACTAGTCGGTATTTTGGAAAATGTGTAAAATCCGAACTGCTGCTTAAAAAATCCGTGTCTCGGAAACTGTTGACAGCCTCATTAGTCGCCTTGACAAGTTCCTACCTCTTTTACAAAAAGTTCCCTGGCTCTGTGTCATGGTTACTTGGAGTAGATGACTGCGTTCACGCCAAAGTAAAGCTATTTTTTTTGTCGTTGAAGCAGGGCGAATTGCGGATAAATTATCAAATGATGTCAATCTTTTGGAGTTTCAAGCTAGAAGTTTTCCAATTGTTGCTAATCCAATAAGTCACCTTGGTAGTAATAAAGAGAAATTACACTAATTGTGTGGCATAAATAACAGGAGAAACAATTACTTACTTCAACTCATTTAAGCTGTAAATTGAATCTCCAATTTCAAGGAAATTAAAGAAGAACCACAAGAAAGACAGCCATCGTTCAGAGAACTGAGGTTCAACAACTTTGCATCAGTTGAATACCAGGGGCACGTTTTCATGACACCGAGGGACTTTCTGGAATCCATCACATACGACAATCCTCGATGTATGAATTACCTTAATTTGATTTAATTTACATTTGTAGGCCGAATCTATTTTGACAGAAATTTTTAGAGCCCACAATTTGATGACCCCTCCTTTTCAATTGCTAATCTAATCTTTTCAAATTGGTTGCAGATAGGACTGGAAGATTGAAACTGAACAAAGCAGGTGTTGAAAAATTATTGAAAACAACTCCTTCAAGGAGGAATAGTTCAAGTTCCATGTTTAGAAACCTTGGAGAAAATGGTTAAACTAGTTTTTAAAAATGGAGATAATTGTTTGCAACTTTTTGTGCACACTCTTACATTTGTTGACTTATTTTATAGTTAGGTTTGTAATTTTATCCTTGTAACCTTTAATCATTTAATTAATTGTTTCCACTTTTGGGGATTATTTTAGAAATAGAGTAAATCCGTTATTGACATTCGTAATGTTTTGCCTTTTACTGTTCAACAGCAATGAACTTATAAAGCAATTTGACAAATATTTATTCTTAATTTTTTTTAAATTTTGAAACCCATCCAGGTCTAATATCATACACGGAATATCTCTTCCTGCTGTGCGTCCTCACCAGTAAATTGTTTCTTATAATTGTTGCCTTATCTTTAAATAAATATGATTTTTGTTAGAGTAGCGTAAAAATTAAAAAAAATTTAATTAATATCTTTATCGTTCAATTATTTAATTTCTAGGACATTTATGAATCATTTCATTTATTTGGTTCAAAATCGATGCACAGGCAAAATTATTATTAATAATTTTAAATGAATTAGAATTGATTACATATTGATTGACTTTGGTTAAATTAATATCTTTGATTTTATCACTGATTTTACTACTCTTGAATAGAATTGATTTTGTTATGGCAATTAAGGATGCATTAATTGAATGAATGAATTCACTCGAGAATGCCATTGGCAACATCCCAATAATGCGTGCTCTGTAATCCCCACGTGCTCCAAACAAATGCGATCTGATCAGTCAACTGATTACAACTCATTATAATAATGATGACATCATTGTTAATTCAAATTTATCATGCATAATTTATTACAGAGAATGAAATTTTCTATTTCAGACTTAAGTATGTTTTAATGATTATTCATAGATTAATTAAACATGATCAATATTTATAATATGATTCTTTATAGATATTCATCATAAGTGATATCCATTGAGATAGCATCAGTTTAATAATAGCACTAATTTCAATAAACTATGAGGGTCTATGATAGTTAATTGTTATAAATTATAAATGTACTATTATTATTATTATTATTATTATTATTATTATTATTATTATTATTATTATTATTATTATCATCAAAAGCATCTTAATTATTAATGTGGCTATAAACCAGTATTGTGCAAATCAAATGATTAATGCTGTGCTATTGCAACACTTGCTGTCCAAATGGCAGCCAAATCCAATTTGGCAGCAGAAATCTTTGGAACTCCCAGCAGTTCCTACTGATGGATGTATTACCCATGAGAACCACCAATTTTTTATTGAAATTTTCTCAAGTAATTTGATGGAAAAATAATAAAAAACAATTTTTTGCCAGAACCAAAGTCGGGATTCAAAATAGCATTCAACATGTTTGACGTCGATGGAGATGAAAGAGTCGATAAAAAAGAATTCCTAGTGGTTGGTGTTAATTGGAATTCTTTTTAATATGCATATATGAATATTCTCTAATTCTAATTAAGTTAACATTTGATCTCAGAAATTAAACTGGTTAATGATTATAAACCTCAACTCACCAAATATTTTGTCCACCTGCTACAAGGCTGCAAGATATGCTTGTACCAATGTTTTAGAATTAACTAATACTTATTGCAATAATTACATTTTATGATAAACGCATGGTTTGATTAACACGGCATTAATATGACAAGGTAGTCATTGATCTGTACTATTTGAATTATCTGTGTTATTTTATATTTAATAACATTTCAGTTGGAACAGCTGCTTGCCCATGCAGAAAAATGTGGCTCTGATCCTACAAAGGAAGTGAGTCATTTTTTTGAGAACCAAATTCCTGAGTTGTGCCTTCCTCTTGTTTTTCTCGGGTGTCTCATTTGGACATTCAACTTAACAGCACTCATTGATTAATAATTTAATTAATATGCAGTAACAACAAGAGGTACCAACAACCGTAACCATAATAAGAACATTAATAATGCTAATAGTAATATTAAAAAGATATTCCATTTTCACATATTCTCATTTGCTTAAGGATTTAATTTTTTTTAATTTAAAACATTTGCATATTATCGTCCATTTGGTTTCGTGGCATGGGTTTTATTACTCATTAACGAGGGTGAATATCGGATGGTGTTTGACCTCCCGTTGTTTTTAACAACCTCGGTTGAGTTTTTGTTGGGCTAATTTATTCCCCTAGGATTTCAGTTGATTTAATTTTCATCAATATACGTCTTAGCGCGAATATTTATGGGCTTAAAAACTTTGCTTCAAGTTTTAAATGGATTTAGTTAAGAGTGGTATTATAGCTATTAATATTCTTGTATGTTGTTTCTATTATTTTTAATTAGGGCAAAAAACATTTTTGCTTTCGTTAAGAGCTTCAGCTTGTCCTGCTCAATGGTTGGCATTGATGAGGGAATTATATTAAATTAAGATGAAAAGACACTGCCAAATGCGATGATTTAAGCATCTAAAGTAGTGCCTGGACATTAATAGTTTGATATAAACAGAATTGGTGCTTATAAATAGGGTTCTTAGGGTAATATCCTTCAATAAAGTTGTATTATATCATTTTTATTGTGTTGTGTTGTTATTAGGAAAATTCTTGTTGAGGCTGTCAGTGTTCTTGCTTCCTATGTCTGTAACCCAATTATTTCATTTGTTGATGCAATCTAATTATTTCAAACTAGTTAGTGATTGTTACTGTAGTAATTTAATTACTTTTAATATATATATATTTTTATTTATTTTGAAATAATTTCATTCAATTTTATGTTTATTATTAAGGAAGCACTTAATGTGAATGATTTAAAAAAGCCATTTACCAACCCTGTGGGTTGGATTGAAACATCTCATTTTTAATTTTTTGTTATTGACTTGAATTTCTCTGCAACTTGAGATATTATTACAAATTCATGGCTTTGGCAAGGATGGCATTTTGAACTTTGTCACAATATCAAAGTGACATTCAGTTTTAATTACAATTAAACTTTCAGGAGAGTTACCTTGCAAAATGATCATTGATTTATTTCCTAAATATTTTTATTTGTACATCAATAGCCATTTTTTTGTTACTCCCAATAAACATTGGAGGGCAGAAGAATTGCATTGAAAATAACTGTAATTGTAGGAGTGAATATTTGAATGTCAAAATCACCGGAAATGTGTAATGTATTATAATTTTGACCCTCTGCTTTGTGGAATGCATGTGGAAAATGCTGAATTTTGAACAATTACATTTTAATCTGATTAAATTTAATCTGATTTAATAATTTTAATCTGATGCCAGATTTGCTTAACTCCTGAATTACTACATCATTTTCTTACATACCCTATTTTCAAGCATGGGACAACGCATTTTGTTTGCATCATTTAAAAATAACCAAGCGAACTGATGATTTCCGAAATCACTTACTTATAAACACGTAGTTCTTATTTATTATCTTTAAAAGATGAAAATTCCTCATTTTAAATTATTTTTCACGATCAAATCATCGAAAGCCTGGCAATCGGGAGATTAAACTTTGCCAAGCCGAGCCTCGCAATGTAAATATGAACGCAATTGAAACCAACCAAACATGTTTTTAGTTGATTAAGGACACGAGAAGGAAGCTTAACCTCTGGGATATCCTCCAAGAATCAGTGGACGGAGTGGTGTTTGGAGTATGTCTTTCTTACGTGGAATATTTATTCCTTTTTTGTTGTTTTAACAGTCGTTGGTCGTGTGCTTTGCTTGCTTGGCCTGTTGAAGAACTTAGAATCTTAACCAGTGGAACCCACTTAGCTCATAGTTCATCACTTCTGTGATAGGAGCAATTCGATCGTATTTTTGTTAAATTACAAAAATCAAATAATGAAATGTTTTTCCATAAATGTATAGGCGATCAATCTATAATTGCTAACTGTTTTAGTAATTAATTAATTAATTATAACGAATCTATTTATCCGTCAAAGCTAAGAGGGTTCGGCTGTGCTAGACCTGGTCTACGTCAAGTTGGTTTATTCCTGTGACACCTGGAGTACTTACTCACCTCAGTTTCATTTACTCATTCACTGACATTCATTTGCATGAATTATGTTCCAATTTTTGTTTACTAATACGAGACCCAAAGATAGTCGGCTTGTCCATCGTCTGACTTCTCCTGGAAGTATTTGAAACTATTATTATTAATGATGAATTTGATTACACATTTAAGACCTCAATGATCTTCTTTGCTTGGCATTTCTGGTCTTTCCTCGACTGTTGCTATCCTCAAGCGACCGCTTTCACTGTATGTTATTTAAAGAGGTTTGTATCAACTTATATGTAGATTTGTATGTGGTTGATTTCAGGTGTTGCAGTACTTTGATAATTGCAAACCCAGGTTGAAAGATTTTTAGGAAAAAATTGAGATGTTTTAAAAGTAAATCATTTTGTGATCTTCATAAGAAGTGAAATCCAAATTGGTTTGCAATGTAATGCCTTTAATAACAAATTACCTGCCTATAGGGACAAATAGATTTTGCATGTAAAAAGTATCCCTAGGAGGAGATTGCCCTTTTATTAGGTATCAAATGTTAAACAAAAGTAAAATCGCTTCCTAGAAAATCAGCCCTTAAATCAGGTTTTACCCCATACTCGGGTGTCCCAATTTGTAGGTTTTACTGTATTTATATCTAGATTTGCAAAAATGTAATTTAATTTATGTAAGAGTTGAATTGTTAGTGATGGTTGGATGGAAACATATAATATTTAAATTAATATGCAAATTTAATTAAATAAATGCAAAAGGTTTTATTTACTTCTATGTTGTTATTTATGTTACCTCTTCTTTGTTTTCTGCAGTAAGTTGTTCTTAGATGTAAAGACTTGAGGCTGTTATTTGTGATTAATTGATGATGTCGTTGAAGGTGATGGTGATCATCATCATCATCATTGCCATCACCACCACCTTCATCACCATTACCATCATACCCTAGACAACCAGGATGATATTTTCCTTGTTAATAATAATATTATTGTTCCAAATGAGGTTCTTCGCAATCAAGCATGTGCTAAACAAAGATATTAATTTCTGCTGAGAAAATACAAAACAAATGTAATTAATTAATTATTGTAAATAGAAATTGTTTGATATTATTTCTTATAAATCCACTTCCCTTCTCATTTTTGAGTTGTGATGAAAGATGGAAGGATGGATGGATGAAATAATGAATGATGGTCATAAATTATAGGTGGCATAGCCACAGTAATTGGGATTAACCAAGCTGTACAAAATAAAATTTAACAAATGGTTATAATTAATAAACTATGTCTGAACCAAGTGGTCAATACATAAATTATTTAAACGGCTATAAATACCATTACATCTGAACTGAGAAATCAATACATATAAACATCAGGAAATACGGTGGTGCTTGATAAGTTTGGGATGTGTTTAGATAAAGAAATTATACAACAAAACAAAGAGCAGAGTTCCTGGTGACTGCGAATGTCGCAAGAGACCGGTGAGGAACATCTGGGAACTCATGAAGCACGATGCGAGGGGACTGCTGCCTGTACGTTTACCGTTTGTATTCTTTTAAATCATACGATTAAACTTAGTATTACTCGTGATTATTTATTTCAACAATATTTTTACAATTAATTAATTATTCACTTTTATTCATATATTGAAATTTGTTATCTCTTTAACGAATGATGTCAAAAGAGCCTAATTATGCATTAATTATGAATTGATTATGAATAAATTCTGCCTTGACATTTCAACAAGTTAAAGAAAGAGTTTAATGCACCTGAAATGGAATTGCAATCAATTAGCTACTTCTTTCGAGTGTTGTGTGGACGTGCGATGTTGCGTCCATCAAAGACATCGAGACAGGATGATTTATTTCACAACTTTGATTTCAATAAGTTTTCATTTTTGTGAAGATGTTTGTTCATTTGCCAGCTCAAATGATACCACAGATGATAAGACAGATGATTACACAGGAGACATTCAGGATTCTATGATTTCCTATTGATTTCTTTTCTGTTGAAAAGTATCACGTAATATTATATTTACCAGTATGTCACTAGTATTTGCTGCATGTTAACTTTGTTTTTTATATGCTTGAGCATGCTTGGCTAACTGTTGTTTCAATTGCTAGTTTTGATAGCTTATTAATGCTTATTGTTTACTCTCCAGAGCTTCCTCTTCATTAACATTTGCTTTCTATTTCATTTATGTTTTCAAAACACTTCCTGAGTTCCAGATTAAAGTCACTGCTTAGTAATTAACTAATTATTGGCTAAATTGACTAATAACTGGCTAAATGAGATTTACATTTTTTAAACAGAGGATTTGCAGCCATTAAGCAGTACATCAAGCTTATCAAAATGATATCTGCTTTTACTGCTGCATATATTTTTACTCCAATATTAGTAGAATTATAAATTAATATGAAATATAATTATTATATAAAATATAATTAGTACAATTGTAAATTAATGACACAAATAATTATTGATAAGATAACAGCAGTAAATTGTAAATAAGCTCATGAATTGACAAAACCTCCTGCTTCCATTAGCTGATATTGCATCAAAAAAAAGTATGAATCAGTTGATAAACCATTAATAAAGACCAAATAATTATCAAGTAAGGCATTTAGCAGCATAATGATGTATGCTTTAGAAAATAATTCAAATTTCTAATTTCAGCTCAGAATTGAGAAATAATATTTAAGTAAAGATTACAGAATAAGGATATAAAGCATTTCCTAGGAACAACTCATAAAGAATATTATTAACACTATTATTAGCAACATCGTCTGACATTTGTAGGGCTACTATGTGGAGCCTATAACTGATACAACATTGACCATCCATTTTTTTGGATCAAAAGGAAGGGATTACATGAACTATGAAGATTTTCACAGGTTTCTTGCAAAATTATTTTTTTCAATTATTTGCAAAATGTTGTTTATTTCAAGCTTGGAATGATTTGTTTTGATTGTTGTTAAAAGGCAGATAGGTTACTATTTACAGTGATCATATCCTTGAAAAATGATTTCTGATCTGCTCTCTAAGTAGTAAATCAGTTGATCATATTTTATAACTTGAAGTAACAATTAAGATGGCCGGGCTTATTTATCTTTTTGCCATTACATCAAACACAGAAATCAATGTTGTTAATCACTAAAACAAATAATATTCAGATTTATAGTTTATTTTTGGTGGTTTGTTGTGGTTATCCTGATTAGTCAATAATTTCAACATTAAACAGATTCATGGACAACCTTCAAACTGAAGTCTTGGAACTGGAATTTGCAGAATTTTCATGCGGTCTGCCGACAATCAGTGAAATAGAATTCGCACAGATCCTCCTCAGATACACGAAGTTGACCAAGGAGGAGAATGACAGATACCTCAACAGACTCAGGAGTAGAATCGAGCACTCAAAGGTTATTACTATTAATATAATTATAATTAATTAATTTATTCAAATTATTACCAACAATCATGGAACATAATCTTGTGCAGCTTCGTTAATTCGATCCATTTGAGGCAATACCCATTCAAGCCATTATTCTCACGTACTAGCTGACTGAATGTACTTTTAATTTAGGGCATAAGTTTCAAAGACTTCAAGGAATTCTGTCAATTTCTAAACAGCATTGAGGATTTTTCACTTGCCATGAGGATCTACACTTATGCTGACCATCCAATTTCTGAAGGTGAACATCAATGATTGCCCACTTGGAATTATTCATTTTATTCTAGTTTTAGAATTACTTCCGACACAATGTTAACCTTAACTCCCCATTTCGTACTCAGCCGATTTCACGAGAGCCGTCAAGGCCTGCACCGGACAAACTTTGAATTCCCACGTGATCCACGTCGTTTTCCAACTCTTTGATGTCGACGGAGACGGAAGACTCAGTCACAGAGAATTCATTTCAGTCATGAAGGAGAGAATCCACAGGGGGGCAAAGGTGAGTCTGATTGGCAATTGCAATGAATTTATCATTTTAAAGATTATTGCTAGTGGTCGCTTGAATTAATTAACGATAATTTAACTTATGACATGCAATGTCATGACAAAATATTCATTCTGTTTAAACTTGGGTTCTTCAACACAGCATGCTCCAAACACACGTTGGGAGAGCTTCAAAGGTTGTGTGAAGAGTGAACTGAGGAGCAGTTCGTGACGTGCCTCTCCTCATCCTCCTCTTCGCTCAGCACTGCCGTCGGTTTCTCTCGTCGCCGCCGCCCACCTGCCCGCTGCTTTCGTTGTCTCGTTAATGTTCTCATCATGTGTGGTTTTTAAGACGAAAATGGCAAACCCAATTTGCAGGACATTGTTGCATCATATTCATTTATTTTCTTTGAATCCTTTTCCTGAATTTTTGTCTTATTTATGGTCCGACGGTCAACATTAGACTGCGTTAGGTCTTTTATTTGCTCTGATTTCCACGACTAGGCTGATAAGTAGTAATAATTCTAATCAATGCAGTGTGACTTGCAATTTCCACTGAAGGTAGTGTCTGACCCTTCTTGATTTTGTTCAGTTAAGGAAGTTATTTGAGCCACTTAATAAACAAAAGTGAAGATGGAGAATTCTAATATTAGGACATATTTCGTATGAATTGCTTTGATGAACTTGTTTATATAAAAACTAGGTCAATATGTACAGGGAGTGATAATGTGATAAGAATGAAATGAAAACCAGAGAATAACAATCAATCGAGATGCATCGTGATCATGACCCGCACAAAAACCCAAACGCAAGAAACATTCGCTAAGGAATTGAGCATGAAGGAATGGCTGGCTATGTTGAAGCTATTTATAATCTTTCACGATCTGTCACCTCCAATGTTTTGCTTGAGGAACTCAAGAAATGGTGCTGGCGGTGTGGGAATTTCTGCAATAGCGATGACATGATAGTTAACCACTGCCAGTGTTTTTCATTTTAATTTATTCCCAATTTGCATCAAAATTAATCAATTATTGATTATAAGTGATGGCAACAAACTGATCAAACTATCATCTGAGAAGTCATTCCAGCATTAAAAAAATAAATATATATGAATAATTTCTATGAAATAGGAGCAATAGCTATGGCAACCCAGTGGGGAATTGCAAGGACAAACCTGACGATGGGGAGTTTTTTTCAAGTTCCTGTAGTGTGTTTGTGATCTTAAAAGAAAAATATTCAGTTGTCAATAATAAATTGATTCAGAGGGTTGAACTTTCCCAGCAAACAACTGCAAAATCAACACAATATGACAATGTCAGAGCCAATGAGCATTGTGCTTGCAATGCAGCCATTAAAAAAGCTGGACCCCATGAGGCTTGTGCCTATGCACTACTCATATTCACATAGTTATTAATTTTGTGGTTATTGATTGTTCATAATTCATTAAGGTAGTCAATCCTATCAACTTACATCTGCCCCTGAAAACACGGCTCTTAGAGTCAGGGCTATGTCCGAAGATTTTAGTCCTCGCCTGAGAAGCTGTGGTTTTAATTTTAATTTTATGTCTTTAACGCATACTTTATAGGTGAACTAATGCCTTTAACTGAATGCATTGCATCCTTGCATTTCTTGTGTTTTGTGTTTGCAACCCAGCTTCTACTGCAGAAGCAAATTTGGTAGCAAAGCCTATAAGGTCAATTACAAACATAGAAAATATTACTAAAAGTAATGCAGGTGGAAGTCAAAGATGGATAATCCTTAAATGGGGATGTGTTCATGTAAATAAGTTAATTAATGAACTCAGTCACTTTTAATTAAAATTGTGCCTGAAGCATCAACCTGGTCTGGGGATTGTTCATCTCCTTGCAAGAGATGAAAAAATTTCTTGTTGAGGTATTTGTCTTCAATGAACTGCTTCTTCTTGCATCTTTATGGTCACATTCAAACACTTAATTAATGATAGTCAAATAAACTGTTTATTATACAGGATTAGGATAGTTATAATATTGTAAATCCATGATGTAAAATGGGTAACGGAAAGAATAGCCCCACCATTAACATAAATGAACCAAATTTATATTTTCTAGATATCCATTTATCAGAGATTTAAATTCTTTATTTGCTTTAATTCCCATGATGGTGGCTAATAATTCATAATAATAGTAACAAAAATAACTGAAAATAAAAATTATAATAGTGTAATAAGTTCTAACTGCTCAGAAGACGCATTGATTTTACTCTCAGGTTTCATTGAATACTCCCATACACTGTTTGAGTTTTCATTTCCTATTACTTTCATCATCTGCAATTAAGTTTTGCTTAATGAGAGACACTTGCAGATGCAAGTCGTTTTCAGTGCTTGCTTGAGAATGATTACTTATAAACACATCACAAGCCAATGACATAAAATACAAACATAAAATGTATTATGTAATGTATTAATTATAAATATTATTTAATAATTAGTAAAACTTTTGTTAATGAATAAATTGAAAGAATAACAAAAGTGAACATTTTTTAAATAATATTTCATGTGACCTCAATTAATTGGTCACTCCAAACTTTGAAATCCATTCTCAGCGATTTGATCTTTGCATTAACCATGTTCCTGTGAATTCCTGCATTTTTTTTATTATGTTTTGAAAACATTGAAACAGTTGAATTCTGATAAATTAAGTCTGCAAATCAATTTCACCTGCACAATTCTGGCAAAGGGTGATGCCAAAGTTGATTGAAGCCCACTCAGGTCCTAAAATTATAATTATCCTAGGTATAGTTTTTAGCAAACTTATTGCATATATCCAAAATGCATTAACAAAATATGGTCCATAAATTTATGAGTTTATAAGAAGATCTGCTTATAGTAGTTTTCCACTCAAATAATATTACAATTATAATGTAATGCTTTTCATCATGTAATTTGTTCACTATGTAGGATGTAGACTTCTATGGGAAACTGCTTAATAAGTTCTGGGCTGCTGTAAAACATCTTGAAAATTACTGAGAAAAAATAAAACACAAGAAGCATATTGATGAGGGGGAAATTAATAAAATGTTTGTAATGGTTGCCTAGCAACTCATTTTGTGAAACAAGTTAATTGGTACCAAAGGCAGGGTATTTATTGCCACAGCATTTATTTATTCCTCAAAGCCACAAAGGATGTAGCACAACAAATACAAATTAACCCAATACATTAACAATGAATACAAATTAACCCTTAAACTAACTGAACCAACAGTTCTTTTAGCAGAGTGTTGGAACCAACTATAAATGGTAACATCTCCATTGTAACAAGTATTGAAGAAATATTTGACATCTGAGGTGCATTAACCTCCTTAGTTAGGTGGTGGTTTAAGGGTTGTTAAGATTTTTGAAATGCAATTTTATTTACATAAATTTAAAAAAATGAATTTAAATCTACAGTAGATTTCTAGATTAAACTTACATCTAGCATAAGTTTGTAAAAATGGCCTTATTTTATCAAATAAAAACGGCTTTGTTTTCCCAAGTTACCCATCAGTTCATTCTAAAGCTCTCAAAATCGTTGGCTGCTGCGTCTCCTTTCGGCAGATCTCGTTGTCTAGCCGATTGCACGCTTACATCACACCAGACTTGCAACTACTGCTTCAGCTTCACCCTAGACTGTCTTGAACATGATGTCTTGTCACTTCTTGAAATTGTCCAGCTTGGCTTTCTGAGATGACATTTGCCTTCAGTCCAACTCGCAATTCTCAACATTCACTCTCATTCCTATTTACACTCCCAGTCAACTTTGCCCATTCGACCAATCAAATTCCATGGAACGTTCCATCACTTTCCTTAATCATCCCTCACCAACAAGTCCTGGGAAAGTATTAACCTGATCAAATCCTAAAAATACAAAGTAATGTCTCTTAATTAATATCCCAACTGGAAATATGGTCTTAACTTCATGGGTTAGATAAACATTGTCAGGCATAGTAGCAAGAGGTGGGAGTGGCATAATAAATTTATTTTGTATTGAATTTTGATGTGACTGAGCAAAAGTGGCATAACAGCGAGGATGGCTTAGTAGCATAGTTGCATAGTAGCGAGGTTTTGACTGTATTTGGAAAAGGTGTTGATGCTGGCAATGAGCAAATTGAGGCTGTCTAAAATGTAAGTTGTTGAGTTGGATGAAGCATGCAAAGGTGTCATCAGTATTTGTTGTTCTGCAAATGAAGATTTAAGAAAATAAAGACTGCAATCAAAGATGACATATTGTTTTGGAATTTCCAACCAAAAGACATTAATTAAATGTGATAATTTAATAAACTTTAAGACATAAGTGATATCATTTTATGGCAATTCAACAAGTTACATAGCTGTATTGTTTATAAAGAAAATCTTGCGCTAAAAAAAATCAATCCTACTAAACTTTTTTTTGGCAAAAATGCAATGGCTGATGCAATAACAACTATAATAGGTTAATAACAATTGTAGGTTAAAGGTTAACAATAATAGGTTAAAGAATTAAATTCACAAAATCATGTTATCTCTGTTTTACTTCAATGTAAACATCTTTTTTGTCCCATATTGGAGACATTCTCTGTATGGTTAATTTACAGTATTTACAATATTGATATTACTAATAATTAAGTATTAATATTTTAAATTATTAATTAAATTATAATTAATTAATTTTATATTTTTCAAGATAATGAATTACCATCAGCACCGCAATCAGCACAAAACTTGTTGCTCTGAACTTCAAAGACTTTATGCATCACCTTTGAAAAGAAACATTTAAGATATATTCATGAATTGCTTTCTATTAATTAAAAAAAATATCCTTAAGTCAACAGTTATTATAAATAAATTAATTTGTTAAAAAATGTTTACATTTATTACTTCATTTTTATTATGATTATAAATTACAGGACAACATCACTGAGGATATCAACAAGTGATTGGATTGCAAAAAGATTCTGAGGTGTGATATATCTATATATGTATCTGTACATGTATCTGCATATGTAGTGACTAGCAAACAAAATTGATGTTAATTCAATAAAAAAAGGTGTCTGGAACAACAAATACTGATGACTAATAGGATTCATAATACAATAAACTGTTTATAAAAAATATTTTCATTAATATTAAAATTAAATATTAGTTTTTGATTGTAAATGGCAATTCAATCTAAAACATTATCATTGGAATATATTTAGAAAATATTGTAAATGTTTACATTAAATTAAATATTAGTAAATGTTTTTAATTATTTGCTAAATCTCAACAAAAACATTTAAAACAGCAGCACATTGACTGATATTACGTTACCCCTCCCATACAAAATAAATTAATGAAATGATAAACAAAATTAAATTCCACTAATTAAATGAACAACATCATCACCAGGATCACCAGTGTCATAAAGTGATGTCATGAATGTTTAAATGAAGTGGCATTGTCTATATTATCATAATTAATTACTAAAAGCATAATTAATTTCTATATTTCCAGGAAGGAATGAAATGCTATTTTTAAAATAAAGATGGCTTACAATGTCCACACAGAAAGTCAAGGATTTGTCAAAGAATATAAGACAAAAAGCGGTCATAACCAACTATGGCTTCCAGATAATTTATTAATAAATTCAGCAGCCAAACGAAAAACTACGAAAAGTTGTCATCAAATTTATAATAAAATTATGCTAATCGATAGAAATTATAAGATATGATGGTATATGTAAGAGTTGCTTAAATGATAACTCAATATTAAATGATAAATTAACATTAAAAAGTTAAGTGTTAACTTAAACAATAATTGAATATTAAACAATAAATTATTATTAAATGATAAATTAATATTAAGTAATAAATTAATATTAAAAAGTTAAATATTCAAAAAAACTTTGAATTTAAGAACCTCGTCGTCTCCGAGAGCAAATGAAATTCCACTCTCGATCGCAAGTTTCCAAGAATTCATTTCTTCTTGGGTCTCGAAAATGAATCTGTAATTAAAGTGCATTTGTTCGTCTTTTTTAAGTTAATTAACTTTTAATTGCTTAAATTCAGTGTTGAAAACTCATTGATTGCATTAAGTGCCATTCTAAAGATTCTGCTTTCTGTTTAAATTTAATACTTTATTCTTGTCATTTGTGAAAATGATTGAGAATTAAAAACTATAATTAACCATTTTTAACAAATATTAATTGATAAAATAATAATTAATAGATTAATAACAACAACAACAATGTTAATAATAATAATAATAATATAAATTGTCATCTGTATATAAAACGATTACATGTGATTGGACTGTGGCGTGTTAAGTTGGAGTTTGAACTTGTTGACCTCCCTAACACTCAACAACTGCATGTTGAGCATGAAGATGGGCATAAAACTCTCAAAGTCCTGCAAAATAAAAATAAATTGACGATGTTCTGTGAAAATAAAATTTAACAACATTTCAACCAAACACAAATAATTTGGCTACAAACAAATATAAAATAAAAAACACCCACAAAATGTTTTCATTTATTTAGAACTTCCTCAACGAGAAGTGATTGGTTAGATTAATTAATTAATTAATTAACTAAACAAGTTGTAATTAATTAAACAACTCCTAAGACAGAAATTGAATTCCTAATATTTCCACACCAAAGCAAAAATAAATGCAAACAAAAACTACCAACAATGCCCACATAAATCTACAGAACTAAAAGTGCCCAATTATCCTAAGCAACCTATCTTTCTGGTCGTGTTGTGCTTACTTGTTATTGCTAATAAATGATGAAATTAATAATTAATAAAGTTGTGCAGCCAATAATTAAGCGGTTGCTCGTAAATTAAAAGTGTCTCGTATGTGGAACGAGCGTCTGCCAAGACGGACTCAACTGATTGCGTGTGGTAAACTGCAAACTTGTCCTTTTTGCAGGCCAAGAATTTCTTGCCTCTTGAACCCTCAAGTTTTGCAAATCCCTGGAAAACAACAACAACAAAAATGACAAACATTGACTCAACAACTCGTGACTTATTATTAATTAACCTAATTATAATTAACTTATAAATTATTACCTAATTGGAAATGTTGAACTTTCTAATAAATATTTGGAATAATATTTCAAGAACCAAGAAATAAATGTCAACCATGGTTATTATATTATATATATTTGTTATTTATTATATATATTTATTATATATAATATATATAAAAAATTATCATTAAATAGTCTATGCTAATTAAAAGGTCCACATACATTAGATTTTGCAATCAATTTCACTTGCTTTTTTTAAATTTAATGATTTAAATTGAACCAATTATTAATATGATAAACATATCCAACAACCTGCATGTCAGGAGAATGGAAAATTCCCCCAGGTTTAAAATGTTCCACCTGAAAATAATAAATAATAATAATAATAATCTAACATTTTTTTAAAATGAATTTATAATCAAGACTCAATGTCAATTGGTGCAGGTACATCACAAATGCTTGAATTAACAGACCTAAGAAAAGACTCAAACATTAATGAGTGGAACATCATTTCATCATAATTAAACAATTATATCTTAAATAATGAAATGTGACAAATGCCATTAAATAATTTATATAATAACAACATTATTCAGCATTTGTTGAATGTGTGAAAATTTAAATTAATCGAAGATAATTAAACTACAAACTATTAAAGAGGTCAACATTTAGAATCGAATCTCATAAATTATGTTAACTAAAATTATTATTATTATTATTATTAATCAATTGAATTGATAAATGTTATTAGATCGACCTACATTGGCTGAGCTGTCTATGATGAATTTCATGATGATGGAAGTCCACAATGACATGTCATCTGAATTTTTGTCATCATTTATAATTGAGGAAAGTTTTATGAATCATAAAGTTGAGAAATTAATTATGCTAATATCAGATCAGCCAATAACAGGTGGGTATATGATTATTTACATAAATAATACATGATTATTTACATAAATCAATTTACATAAATAATCTTTATGATTAAATTAAAACGCATAATATTTAATATTACTGCATGCTAATAACTCAACAACTGAATAACAGATTACAAATTCACAAATTAAGCATTCCTTTGGAAACTGTCAACAAACACAACTAATGAACAAAATATTAAATGAATTACAACAACAAATTATCAAAAACTGATCAAAAAGCAAAATAAATGCCTGAGTTCAACTAACAAACCTGAAGTGTCAGAAGCAAAATTGATGGCCATTTTGTGTTTCATAATAATTCTGAACTGGAAAGGATGCTGCTCTGTTGGCTGGCATGGGAACATGCAAATGTTACACTCAGTTGACTCATTAAACTCAACTTAATCGTACTCAATAAATCAAATTTATTTATGAGTTTGTTATCATTTTATTTCCTTAATTAATGCCAGCTGATGACGATTTGCTCACGATTCTCTAACAATTATTTAAAATTTCATAAAATCACTTCTATAAGAATTTCTCCAATGTAAAACTGTATTATCTTTGCAATTGGTTCTAAATCAGCATCAGAACAATGCTAAATGCTTTTATGATGAACAAAAGTTGAACAAAAAATGCAAGCAAATAAATAAATTGATTCCCAAATAAAAATCAATACAAAACAAATGCAAATAAAAATCTCACCTTAATGACCTGTTTGACATTCAACATGTTGCAAACGGACAACACTCTTCGTGAAAAGACACTCTGCAATTTATTATTAAAATTTGACTCCCGCTGATGCATCAATGGGTTGCATTTTAAACAATAAAAGAATATTTCATGTTATCACTCCACAAGCATTCATCACCCTTGTTATGAATTACATAACATAAAATGGCAATAGATGCTATCCATCAAGTAAAGACAAATAAAGTCAACAAATCTATATTTTATCACTTATTCAGCAAAGAACATAACAATCTATTGAAAGCTCAATGGAAGGTTTATAATTTAAAACACAACCACATAATAAGTTATTAATGATAACTTATTATTATTAATGATAACTTATTATCATGAACTTAAATGTTTATTAATGATAATTAATATTATTATTATTATTAATGATAACTTATTATCGTGAAATTAAATGTTTATTAATGATAACTTATTATCATGAAATTAAATGTTTATTAATGATACTAAGTTATCATTAATGATAAAATAATAAAATATTAATGATAATAAGTTATCATTAATAAACATTTAATTTCAAACACTTAATGAACCATAGCAATTCTCAAAGTAAAATGTCAAAAATATGTAATTATTATCAGAAAATATGTAATTATTATCAGATGACGACATCACATGCAGTAATGATGTCGTTAAGAAAGACAGTAAAACATCAGAATGGCACAGGAAAAGAACCAAAGTTAATGATGATAATCATTACTGGCTGAACATTACTTTGTCAATGGGATGCATTTGGATCTTCCAAGTAGACTCCTCTTGGTTAAAACTTAATTTATCAAATTGTTTCATAAACTCATAAATTTCATGAAAGAATCCAGCTTAATGAGCTTTGAAAGATGAGTTAATTAAAGAAACCTTTATGTAACCTATATGTAAAATATTATATTTTTATAATAATTGCTGAGTAACAAATTAAATCTATTAATTGACGAGGAGGATGAAAAATAATTAGTTGTTACGTTACGCATCGTCAGTTGTCATGAAAAAGCAATCTCTAAAAGTTAGACTCGTGCGATTTCTTTTTTTACAATTAACGAGGTGCTTTTAAATCCCTGATAATAATTCTAATAAACCCTGAAATTACTAATAATTAAATATTAAAATGTTATTAAATCTTTAATTAATAAAACTTTACTTAATGGTCAGCACACATTCATTGATTTTACATTTTCGTTTTACATGTTCATTCTGGATCATCAAGCTGCATTTGTGAAGCAATTGCAACCCAAATAAACATTGAAATGAATTTAATTAATTAAATAAATAATTAATAACAAAAAACCTTTGGTGAAGAATAATAAATGAGGAACTTTGGATCTATGGTGACCCATCGCTTCTGCCAACTTGTGACAAGTTTTGAGGTCAATCTGGACTGTCTGGGACATTTAAATTGGAACAATTAATTACACTATTCTTCTGATTTCTATAGATAATTACAATTTATTTTTCATAAACATTATTAGCTTGGATAAGAACATTAAATAAGAGTTGACATTTGAGCAATTTGTTAACTGCATAGAAATCAAGAAATAATAATAATAATTATCATTAAAAAATTAAATATTATATTTAACTTGCACATTTGTTCCTTCTATTAAAATCATATTTTTTCATCACTTGTTGGATATTTTGAATGTGATTTTAATATAATAATTTAATAAAATAATATAATAAAACAATTTTAATAACTTTATGTTATAAAAATATTATAATTTGACGTTTTAATGGTTTCATGCTAATGATGCAAACATTACAAACTGCTGCCAATGCATACATCCTTATGCAATTGAAATAAACTGCTTTTCAGAAAACATTTTCTACGTGAGAAGAGTACCCGGTAGTGAATTTGAACAAATATCCCTTCCTTTCTGTTACTTGGTGCTGAAACGAAATAATTATTCAATAATAATTATTACTTATAATTACAAAAGACAAATGTTAAATCAATAAGTTAGTCGAAATAATTGGTTTGTAATTCAAAATGAGGAAGATTAATTATTGTTGCTGCTGTTGTTGTTACTACTACTCTAACATGTGCCATTTGCAGAATTACTGGAGATTTACATCATCATCTTCTGATTAGAATATCAGGTGTCAAAAAATGACTCAAGGATGTATGCAATAGTGTATTAAAAACAAAACTGAACTATAGTTCACAGTTGGCTTGCCTTATGAGGACAGAATGGGAATATTAATTTGCAATAGTTGCAAAGAAGAAAAATATTTAGCAATGGATGCCCAGGGTGGCAAAGCAGCCTCTTAATGAGTCAAAGATGGATTGTAAGACATAAGAACATTCACCACATTGTGAGGAGTCAGCACATTGACAAACATCCAGGAGTTGACTTCCAAGTTAAGCAGTTTGCATTTGCAATGTAGTTTGGAGGTCTCAAAGAAAGTGGTTTGAATCTGGTGAGATGAGTTCAAGAAGTCAAAGGTCAAAAGGAGATTCAACAACAACAGAAACACCATCTGATCAACTGGTATCACCAGGAAGCATTGGAGATTTTAACATCACAAATTGTTCTAAGAAGGTGCTACTTCTCTGATGATTCTTGCTCAAGAAACCTATTGCTTTCTGTTAATGGAGGTTCAAGATGCAATCTGTTAATTGCTTCAAATTCCCCCAGGTTACAATGTTATAAATCTGGGTTCATTGAAGACTAGGACATGATCGATGCACTGATAGTGAATCTATCAACAGAATGTTAAATACCCACAGCAATAATTACTTGTATTTTATAAGACATGTTTAAACGTAATTACAGAAAAGTAATCACCAGACATATTTATCAAACTCCACAGATATGGTCTAAAAGACTGAAGAGCATTGCATCATCATCATCATTGTCACCGCCACTGCCACCACCACCATCATCACATCATCATCATCATCATCATCAAGAACCTGTTGTGAGGGTACAATAGGAATGGAATGCAACATGACATCACTACTGGGTCTGCTGAACTCCAACTCCTCCTCCTCGTTCAGGACGACATCACCGTCATCCGACAGTCCGTCCTCGCTTGCGTATCCTGCGACGAATGTTGTCGCTTGCAGTCGTTACAACAACATCAGCTTTCTTAATAATAATAATTATAATAACGACAACAACAATAACAATAATAGTAATAATAATAATGATAATAATAATAACATGTCATTTATGTAGTGCACTTGAGCTACAGGAGAGCTGAAACAACAACAGCAACAACAATAGCAATAATAATAACATAAACAACAATACAATATTTAATAGAATCATTACTATCGCCTCTGTTACTACCATCATACAGCCATACCTCCTTCATCAGCTAAGAGAGGAGACTTTTGGGACTTGGTATCTTTCTGGAAAGACTTTTCGAGTTCCTGTGTGCTCTTTGCGAATGTTTAAGACATTTTCAAGGAGTTTCGATGCAATTTTTTATATTTAAAATTTATATTTAAAAATTGATAATTAAAATTGATTGTTACTGAAGGATATTTGAATTTTTGCACCAGTGACACAATTGTTTTAGTCCATTTATTTCTCTTAGTTAAAATATTTCTTTTAATGAAATAATTTAATTAAATAAGAAAAGAAATAATTAAATATTAATTTCTTTTAACATAATATTATCATTATTTTAAAGTCCAAAAGCAAATGACTTAAAAGAATTGAATTTATAAATGATGCAACAAATCAATATTTTAATTTGACTTAAGGATTTTTCTTCACAAACTTCCTTATGAGACTTTTTTTTATATTTAATATTACAATAATATCTAATTTATTGTTCCAAAATTAGAATCCAATTGAGTAACATGGGTTCTCAACAATCAATCAATAAATATCCAAAGAAACAACACTCCCTGGATAGAAATGAAATCCTAACCTCTCTAATGCTAGCAAAGAATATCGGATTCTTTTTCAAGGAAGTTTGCTGAGTTCGCGAACCGACTAGATTGCTCTCCTTATCCATTTTCAATTGTACGACTTGAGGAATTTCAGAGATTCTCTTGAATTTGTTGTGATTTGCTTTCACTTCATCGTTCGGTGCAACATTATTTTGACGCGGTTCGTTGTTATTCATCAGAGTTTTGAATTCATCAAACGTTTCTCTCAACGTTTTAAGAGAAGGATCATTTATTTGTGAAGTTTTGGGTCTGGTGTTAACTACTGAACTTCCTGAGTGATTGGTCCCCAGTGGAATATCACTTGCCTCAAATGTTGCTTTGTTGTAATAGGCTGACCTTTTGTTTTTTGAAGATTTCCTTTCAAAAGACCTCCTTAAGACTCCTCTGAAGCCTGCAAATTCTGAATCGTCACTCTCACTCTTTGAGGAGCATCTTGGGTTTTCAACACAGTCTTCAATTTCTTCACGATCCCCTTTTGAACTTCTGAATGAAATCAATGTAACATCCTGTGGTTTCGTGAACGATGCGGGAAAGTATTCTGTCTGTGGTTTGGCGATGATGTTAGGGGTGCTTTGATACAAAAATTTGACCGGCTTGGATGGTATCACTGGATATTTTCTTTCTTCTTTATTGGGGTAAATTTTAGTTTTTACCGGTACAGCTGGTTTGTTCGCCATGACGAACACCAACATATATAATAACTTTAACAAATAAAAATGTCCATCTATGCTAGATTACATAGAAGTAAATGTTATCGAATAAGATTTTTGCTACATCTCAAAAGACAAGCTTATTTAGCCTGAAATAAAGTTAAATTTAAAAATAGATCCAAGCACATCAAACTCTAGCAGAACGAATCCAGCAAAACCCCAAATCATTATCTTCCGGGTCAGTAATGTTTATTATTTTCACCGCGTTTGACATGCCCCCGGGCAACTCAAGCTAAATTAAATTGATTTTGAGGAACAAATGTAATTTGATCGATTGTTACTTTGTAACTTTTACTATACATGTAATACTTTGGTAATAATTCGAATTTAGGCTAAAAATTCCAAGTTAGAGATTGGGTTAAAAAAAAACAATTCTAATCTGTATTCCTAAAATCGTTTCAAATTCTAGGAGTTTTGCTAAAGCAAAAACGAAAAGTTAATTGATAATTTTTACTTAATTTCTTAAATTTGTCATATTTACATCCAAACCGATGTACATGCTCAGGTTAAGGTTGAAATTCCAGGCAAGTATATGGTAACCTAACCTACATGATAACTGAACTCAACGGTTTAACCAGCATTTCAAAATTGTTCTAGGATGATGGAAGGGGATAAATTTTACTTATAAGATAGAATCATATCTTTTGTTTTAATTTTCCATTCCATCCGCTGATGGTTCATCATTCCAACCGTTAACTACCATGTCTTATCGGATCTGGTAGACTTAAAAGTCCATCTTAGCACGTGATTTATTCGTGGTTCATAACTTGTTCGTAACCAAAACTTTATCTCATCTTTTTTACTTGTATTTGGTTGCTTAATAAGCATGCTCTTTTCTTTTTTATTTAAGATTACCTCTATGTTGAAATAGTCCGCGACATCTGTTGACATCTCATTAATTACGGTGTCATAAATTTTATGAATAGTTATTAAACAGCAGGTATGTGGCCTCAGTTTGGATAAAAGAAACACCAGGAAATGAAAAGATCTCTCAAGTCACGTTATAAGTGTTGCATAAAATTCCAATTTCAGGAACTTGATTCAAAATAGTTTCATCCAGTGAAAGTAAAGCCTTTTATTATTATTATTATTATTATTATTATTATTATTATTATTATGAGCTTTCTATATGATATAAAACCAGCCTCATGCAATCGCTGTATTTACCAGCAGCGCATGAAGCATCGTCAGCTAATACCATCTCTCGAAAGGTCTGAAACCTGCATAAAATTAAACTTTAGTTTCCTTCTCTAAAAAAAAAAAATTGCAGACACACCCCAAAATATCAGATTCTTCTCCCACTAGAATGGTCTTTCGATAAGGTGATTTCTTCAGATGAAGCATTTCAAGACTTATATTTTATTATTATTATTAAATATTGCTGTATGTGAAAGAACTGAATGGAATTTGAGAGGATTATAATAATTTATTTTGTATAAAATAAAAACAAACAAAATAAATTATATATTTATAAGGCAATAATAGGAAAAATAGGAATATAATAAGACGGAGAATTGATGACATGTCAACAATGAATGACGCGTTCGGTTCTTGGGTCTTCTGCATTTTTCAAGGCCGAGATTAATTTGGCCAATAAATGTATTGAACATTTTAGCGAAACTTATTTCGTAAGTTTTTTTTTATTACATTAGCTTTTATATATTAACTTTTATTTTATAAAATAAATAATAAAAAAGGTATTTAAGAAACCTCCGCACAATTTCCGCTGATAAGACTCATTTCATTATTTGCTTTGAACCACGCTTTTAATGACATTAAACTCTGTTTCGTGAAATAACGTTGCAAATAATTGTAAGCAAAAAAATGTTTTATTCAAAAAGCAGAATCTGTTTAAATCTGGTTAAAGGGAAATGTTAAAAGTATAAAATACATCTGCAAAACGGACCTAGATGTTAATAGATGAATTCCAAACTCAACTCCATCTTCATCCTTCAAACACGGAGTTGACTGATCCATTAAAAGTTCGCAAATCACTCTCGGAAGAAGTATTAGATCCGAGGGTTTTGTTTTCAGAATCCAGATTGATAGGCTTCCTGGTGTAGAGAGAATTGGCATCGTCTATGCCGCTTCCGAATATGAAGTCGTAAGCAAGAGGAGCATGCAACAACATGGCAGCGGTGATGGCCAATGTGGCAAAAGTAAAGCTCAATAATAGCATCCTATCCACCACCAAAGCTACTCTCTGCCATTCCTTCTTGCAGGCGTCTCGCCTTTCCTTCTCGGCAGCCCTGGTCTCCGTCAAGTCGATGATGCGATGGATTCTTGTCAGGGCATCCATGATTCTTCCCCACTCCTGTTTGATCAGCAGTTCTATGGACTTTTCCGAATCTTCGACGTTGAAGTTCCGCGTGGATCGAAAGGACATCGGTCTTTCTCTGCTGTTGATTCTGTTGAACGAATTGAAGGAATAATCGAAGTTGGAAGAGGGGAACACAAAGTTTGGCGTTTTCAAGTTCAATTCTGCAGGGTTCTTTGAAGATTTTACGTCCGCCGGAAGTGGAGTCTGCTTCGAGCGCTCCTTCTTCGTTGTCTTTCCATAAAATTAAATTTAAATTAATTCCATGAGTTAGAGAGAAATGACTTTTTATTTGGATTTCAGATGACGTTTCGAGACAAAAGTTATGCTTCATTTTTAATTTATGAAACAAGATGACGCTGCGCTGACAAATCATTTTATTAAAATCCATAATTTTAACGTTCATTCTTCACAGCATCCTTTTAATGAGACTTAATTAATCAAGTTTTTTTTGCTTCATTTAAGCAGAATAAGTCATCTTTAAATTGAATTAAATACTTAAAGAAGCATCATGATAATGAAATGATTTTTTTTCCTGAGTTCTAAGTAAAAATGCTTCATTCCAAGGAGATTGATGGTCTGCGTGCTAGAATATGGTTAGAGTTGATATGAGCGGTGTATTCTTGTTAAGCGGGGTGTATGGTTGATATACGTGATATATGGTTGATATATGTACCATAGCATGGTTAATATATGTTTGTATGGCTTATGACCTACAAGCGATGCATCCGTAGACGTGTTTTCTTCTTAATTTGAACCCATCATAAACATGATAAATTCGAGAAAAATATTTTATGAAGGACGATTTCCATAAAAACATCATTAAATCAAGCTTATCCATTTCCAGTTTTCTTGTTTAAAATTACACCTCATCTCTTCAGCATAGTAGAAGCTTATGCCGTCAGTCGATCAATTAACTTATAACAATAATCTAATAATTAATTACTTTAAGCACAAGTTTGTGAACCACAACTCTTGGTAATTGCTCCTCAATTGAATATTGTTTTGGGCACAACATGCTCCACGAAGTGTCTACTCTATTTTGGCTCCAAAAGGACTCAATTAGCTTCACTTATTTTCCCAGAGTAGAAATAATAACAGACTGTCGACAGTTAAGAGTTCTTGAAATTTTTATTCGTTTGGCGATCGTGGGATTAGCAATGAAGGCAGTATTCGGTTGTATGTATGAACAACACTCAAAAGCAACAGTCGAGCATCGATAATATCCAATGACATTCAAAAGATGATCGGAGTTGCTATAACGGACAACTAAACATTCCAGAATCTCAAAATGGAGCGATTATTTCAGCGTAAAATTCATTCATCCAGAAAATTACGCTCCATTTCTTATGCAATAATGTCGCTAAATAATTTAACATTTTTGCATCATTTTTAATCAAAAATTTAATAAAAACGATAACTTTGTAAATTGTAAATAATTTAAACGATAATAACGTGTTTGAATCGTGTTTTGATGTAATGAAACCACAACAACAGCAACAATTATGAAGGCACCTAATACTTATAATGATGATGATGACGACGATGACGTTGGTGATGACGACGACGACTACGACTACTACGTCTATAACCACCGACCCTCTTAACTCTGAGCAAACAATGAATACCGAATTTCTAGAGTCACTTGAAACAACCACTCATATAATGATATTATTATTATTAATGATATTATAAAATTTTATATATTATAAATATTATTAATTATAATAATTATTATATTAATATAATAATAATAGTATTATTATTACTATTATAAATTGAGAAGAGCAATGACTTTAAACTGGTGTAAGTTTTACCTCAGCGGTTTGTGAGGTTGTGCTGGAAGCTTTCATTTGTTTGTAATCATGTTCCATTCTCCTCAGGTCCTGAATAGAAATATTTAACGATTATTATTGAGTTACAAACTTATCTAATTAATAAAAAAACATTTGCTTATTCAAAAATTGTTCAATTGTTTGAGCAGCCCAACATTGAACCGGCCAAATGGAATTTGTCTATTTAAACTTCAAGCGGAAAAATAAATCAGTTGTTAACCATTATTACTTATTATTATTATTGGTTAACAAGTTAAAGCCAAATACCTTAAAATCAAATTTCTTTGAGGCAGAATTGATCTTGTTGTTCTGCTCTTTCCTACCACAGCACTGCTTAAACGTGCCGCATTTTGACGTCTGCTCGTTCCAGCGAGCGTCCATGAAGAGCACCTTGGCCAGTACCCTGAGGCAGATCAGCCTGACCAAAGGGGACACGGGTTTCCCCTCGTTACCCATGTGGTGAATGTTCAGGGTGAATGCGGTCATTGCGGTTGCCAGGGAAACGATCACTATGGTGATGCCATAGTAGAGACCTGAGCGTGGATTGGAGAAATGCTTCGTTGAGACGATGATGGATTGAATGAGAAACAATATTATAAAATAATATTTAATTTCACTCTTAATATAAGCTAATAATTAGTAATTAATTAAATTAAATTAAAGTAATAACTTACAGTGGCGTGATGCTATGGAAGAATTAAAGACAAATAGATTCGTTTTGTAATTCTTTTAAAAATTTCAAATAATTGAAACACATCAAAAGAAAATAAAAACGTATTTTTTAAATGTAAATCTCCGAAAAAACGCCAATTGTTTAAGTAAAGGCCAGAAAAGTTAATGAATGGATGGACTGACGATTGAACGAACGGCTAGTGAATCGGTTTTCGATGGAGACTCCCTCGAAAAGCCATTTCGAAAGAATTTGCCAGGAATAGCAAATTTTTAATAAAAACTGTTTGTAAAAGATTAATTTAAGGTAATTTTTTGAGATGGTGATTTATATGATAAATATTTAATAGTATGTTAATAATGTGGAATATTTAATAGAGATGTCATCAAGTACAGTCATTAATAAATAAATAAATAATAAATAATTATTATAATCGGGCAGGAATGTCACAAAGATCTCAGAGCCAAGAAAGCTTCTTCATGGGATGCAGATATCCCTTAACAAGGAAAATTTAAATCCCATTATTATTATTATTATTATTATTATTATTATTAAGACAAGGTTTTCATTATTATAAATATTTTTACGATGCAGTTTGAAGAAACCACCGCGAGCTGTCATGACCGCGGTATCAGAAGCTTTCAAAGTCGCTCCAGTCCACTCCAATAAAAAACCTACTTTGAGTCTTCAATAGCCGAAGCAAGAAGAGAATCCTGCGAGGGATATAATTGATGTGCCACCCATCCAACCACCCAACCACCCATCTATCCACCCATCCAACCACCCATCCAACCACCCATCCATCCACCCATACAACCACCCATCCATCCAACCACCCAACCACCCATCCATCCACCCACCCAGCCACCCTCCTTTTTCGAAAAGGAAAACCAAAGACCGTAAGTTTGAACAGGAGGGAACTTCTCTAAGGATCCATGTTGGTGAGATTGTCCAAGGTGGAGTTTCAGATCAATAAATAAATAAATATTAAAAAATATTTAAATAAATAATTAAACGGGAATGAAATAAAAAAAAAATTAATAAAGTAAATAAACAGTCATTTTTTTACTTTCGAGATTCAAATAATTTTTCAAAAACAAAAAAAAAACTTGAAAAATTTCAAAACCAATTTAATGATCTCAAAAGAAAAGAAGAAATGTTCATATTTTATGTATTAAATGAATTAAGAAAAAATTTAATGATTTAATTAAAATATTATAATTATATAAATTATATTATATTATATTTAACGATAAATTCAAGTGGCAGCTTTTCCAGTGCAACAAGTTATTAATAAACATCCACATTGATTTAAATTATTGAATTTTTAATTTAAATTATTTAAAATGATCGAATTTCAAATGCAAGAGATAAAATAATTGTAATAATAATAATAATAATAATAATAAAAAGTTAATAATATTTCGAGATACTCACCAACCAAAGGCAGAACATCTGATGTTGGGGGCATATTTTCTGCTACCAGCATGAGAAATACTGTCATGGACAACAGGGTTGTAATACCCATCGTTACCTGCGGAAATAATTTACATTTATAAATATATGATTTATTTAAAAATCAAATGGAAATTAAATGCTTAAACGTATAATAATTAACTTATAACATTGCCGAAAATAAATAAAACTTTATCACGTGCAAAGAACATTTCTGTCTCTAAAATTAAAGTAGCTTCATTTTTGGCAAAAGTAGTCATCGTTGTCAAAAGTCATCATAATCAGCGCTATCATCATCATCATCGTCATCATCATCATCATCACCGACAGTTAATTTAATTAAAAGTGATGTAAAGACTCCTTGCAAAGGGAAACTTTGTAAATGAAATTCCAAAATTTAAGTTCTTTTCGTTTCTTTTAAGCAGCCTTAGACTGCAAAAAAAAAGTCTGCCTTTGTTTCATCGTCTTATGACCCTTGATGACCTTTGAATGACCTCGGTACCAACTTTTTAACGACCTCAAAATGGCACTTTTGAGAGGCACAACTGATTATTGGGGACTTGTTGCAAGAAGCGCTTCATTTGTTCACAATTTTTTAAGATTTTCAAAAATCCAGCAGCAAATCTTTTTTTTTAAAGCACATGAATGTTTTCATTTAAGGACTGAAGGATTGCTAAGACTGTGATTGATTAAAAAATCTTAATCGATTAATTAATTTAATTACCGATTAAAATTTATAATCCTGTAACAATGTAAGTTCGCGAAAAACTCTGAAAAATCAGGACTATTCTCAATTTTAATCAATAATTTAAAATAATTATTTAAATTGTAAATTTAAAATCGTTAGATATCTCAATGACAAGCAAAAAATAAATAAATAAATAGAAATTGTTCAATTATTTTTGGGGCTGCGGGGAGATTTTAGTTTTTAACAGGACAGCGAAAACAATCAATATCACAATCACGTTAAACGGCCAATGCATTGAAGCATTTTTAGAATTTAGGCGCACAATAATAATAATAACAATAATAACAATGATAACAATAATAAGTAAAATAGCAAACGGTACTATTATATAATAATAAAATATTATAATTATTATAATAATTTTGTATAATTAATATAATAGTTATAATAACAATAAATGTACTAATTAATATAATAATTAAACGTACCTTCTCTCCAGAATCAGACGGAATGTAGAAGCCAAGAAGTGCCACCAAAGTGATGAGGAGACACGGAAGAATCATGTTGAAGACGTAAAACAAAGGCTTCCTTCGAATCTGATGAAGTTTCAAACGACATGAATTGTATAAATAAATAAATAAATTAAAATGAATAAATTATTTATTTGTTTAACCATTTCATTTATTTTCTTTTAAACTAATGTTTAAACTAATTATTTTAAAAAAATCATTAAATCGATTTTATTCAGACATAGTTTTTTTTTTTGTGTTTAAAATTGCAATCGCGCATGTCCTGTCCAACATGGCAGAAGGTTACTTTATCAGTTGATCGCACATGTTCCTAATGTAACATTAATTGTTTAGAAATACTAGTTGAATATTCTGACAGCATATTTATGGGACTTGTGAATTTAAAATCATATCGCTGAACGTCGAAAACATTTATTATTACCATCACGTGTAAAGATGGAACGAATGACAGCGTGCATAATGTGCAATCTCTGGGTATTTGTTCCCCAACAATAGAAGAACCTGGTAATGGCTACGGCCACGCGTTCGAAACCCAGCTTCTCCGATGATGAATTTTGTGATTTTTAAAACAAATGTTTTCAATTAAAACTTTCTGGAGACAAAGAAATCCTTCGAAATCGTTTTGATCTTTTCCTGCCATTCAAAAATTTATAAAAGATATCAGGACAATCTCTTAAAATAATTGTGGAACACACACGAGCACACCGTAATATCCTATAATAATAATAAATTTAATTAATTAAAAATAAGTATAATAAATATGTTAATAAAATTATGTGATTGAAGAAAATGCATTAAAAAGTTTGTTAAAACAGCACCAACATTTAACTCAAAATCCAGAAGGGATTAGGAACAAGGAATTAATTAATCGAGTTAAATAATAATTAAATAATTTTAATAAGTTTAATTAAATAATAAATGAAATAAATGAAACAAATGAATATAGTACTTGACGAACAAAGCTTCAATAAAATAAAAATCATTTGTCGAAATCCTGGCGACGAAATTATTAAATTATGAATGGAAAGAATCTCTCGTCCGATGAAAAATTTACGAATTTCTTTCTTTTTCTCATTTAATTGTCACGAAAACATTTCTTTGCAAGTGGACATCAGTAATTTCATCAGGCATATTTCTGGCATATTTAATCATATAATGCATTATTATTATTATTATTATTATTATTATTATTATTATTATTATTATTATTATTATTATTATTATTATTATTATTATTATTATTATTATTATTATTATTATTATTATTATTATTATTATTATTATTATTATTATTATTATTATTATTATTATTATTATTATTATTATTATTATTATTATTATTATTATTATTATTATTATTATTATTATTAAATTCATTTGAATTATTCGATGGTAAAGTTTTTTGCAATTCTTAAATTGAATAATAATATAAATAAAAATAATAAAAATAATAATGCAAAGTAATTTTAAACAATTACAGAAACTACAATGAACATGGCAACCTTAGAATTACAGTTTTAATGGATACCTGTATTGTATACGTAACATCAGGATATGGTTCCTCACAGCAAGAATAATAAGCGATGTTTTTGACAGCATGAAGCTTGATGAGAGTCCACTCGCTGTTCCTGATGTAGTTGGACATGTCACCATTTTCGCCAACCTGGTTACGATTTATTTAATAAGTTAATAATAATTTAATAAAATAAATAATTGAATAATATTAGCAATAAACATTACACGTTGGAACCTTGCAAGAGAGAGTTTAATAGTTACACAAGGTTAGGTTTATGGTTAAATCTTGATTATTATTATTATTATTAAATATACTATAAAATCAAGACTCAAACTTATAGGACAGCAGTAGAAATAATTTTATGACACATTTTTTTAAAAAGACAACTTTCATATTAAGTTAGTATTCCATTAATTTTCGTTAATCATGAAAGTCACTATTTTTGAACTGCAAAATTTTGCTTCAATCTATTCAGTTGTACTCGTAAATTATGCAATAGAGCCAATTTTTAGACTGGAAATATTATTACGATATTGTTTCGGGTTTGTTTTCAAATCAAAGATTCTGTTTAAAAAGCCGAACGTGAAATTCAATTGTTGAAGCTTTTTAAAAGATGTTGTTCATAATATTATTCAGATTCAAATGTTGTTGGAAAGCAATCGTTGCTAAGAATTTACTATCTTTTCACATTCCGCGATTTGACATAAGGATGGAGACATGAGGAGCTTATGGATAACTTAAGCGATGGAGTGAGGCACGTAATAAAACGGGTTTTTTTTTTACATTTTGTTGATGATCTATTTTTTTTTACGACAAAAGTTTCTGGACATGAAGACCCCTTAAATTTCTAGAAAATCAGTCACAGAAACCTCATCAGAGTGACACCAGAAGTGAGGATTTCCCAAGTACGTGTAATAAAAAATTAAATTAAATTAACTTTAATGCCCACGTGGCAAAAGTTCGTAATTAATTTAATTTCAGTGGTTAACTTGATAACTATGAGGTATCTGCATATTTCCCAGACTTAAATCAAATCGAAACTAGTAGGAGATATTTTTTCCTCAACTATTTATATCATTGGGCGTCGGTATGGCAATGAACTGAGAATTGAGGGAAAAGATTTGGAATGGCTGGAAGAAAATGGATGAAAATGGCATAAAAAATGTGATTTCATCGATGAAAACATTAATATTATTTTCAACAAAAGAAGAATAATTACAAATTATTGATAACATTATTTTATTTTGTTTTGAACAAAGATTTTTGGATGAAAAACTGAATAATTTAAATTTTCCTGTAGAGTGTCGTATTGTCGACATTTTCGAGCACATAAAATGATTTAATTTTTGCACAATAATATAAAAAGTTATGAATTATCCTCTGTAAGGACATCAACCACGTATCCCTAATTTGGGCTTTTTATACCTTTTTCAATTTTTTGAACCCAACGGGCACTTCAAAAGTAGGTTTGTCTTTGAATAAATAAATGTATTTTTGAATATTAATCCAACAATAGTCAGTTAGCAAATTCTATGATCTTGAAAAGAGAATTGAAGTAAATACACTACGACACAGCAAAAACAATAGCAGTAATAACATAATAATAAACAATAATAAAAAATAATTGTACTAACATAATAATAATATTAATAATTCTTGTAATAATAATTAATAATAATAATAATAATAATAATAATAATAATGATAATAATAATAACAATAACAATAATAATAATAATAATAATAATAATGATAATAATAATAATAATAATAATAATAATAATAATAATAATAATAATAATAATAACAATAAGAGAGCGTAAGTCCCTCCACTACAAATCCCCATGCATCACGTGATCATGTCATGGTCTAATTTTGTTACCCTTTCATGCAAAACCTAAAAATTCTCGGAGGATTAAATCGTGAAGTCGTTCCAATCCTTCTGTTGCTTTTATTTGAAAATAATTTATTTTTAATGATTTTAATTTTAAATAATTTATTTTTAATTATCTTTTACTGTCATCTACTGAAGCAATATTATGTTCAACATTTAAATCAATTCCAAGGAACTTGACAATAAATTTGAATAAAATATTAATTTATAATTAAATGAATATTACCTTTTATTTTTTAAAACCTCATACGACTGCAATGATTTCGAAAATAAAGCATAAGACAATTTAATCTCTATTAAACAGCTATTTTTTTTTGAGTAGTATTTAATTAAGCCAAATTATGAAGTATAATCTGAAGAAGCAAAAGGCTCAGAGTAGAATAGAAGCAAAAAAACTGAGGAAATGCATTGAACTTCAAAAAGTTTGCATCATGACAAATGACCGTAAAAAGTTAAAAAACGAAAGTAAAAACACTCGAAAAACTAGGATTCCCCATGACTTAAGACTGCTTTAAAAAATGGAGGAGAAAAGATACACAAGAAGTGCCCACGTCAAAAGAAAGGCTCTTTCGACCAAGACTTATTGCACGGCAATCATTGTTGGGTCATTCATCGTTTCGATCACAAGCTTTGGTTTTAAAGTAATCATAAGGTTAATCATTGATTTTTTTTCTTTTTTTGAATTTTCTTTCCAAAAACTAAAAAAATCACCTCTTTGAATGTTAAACATTGTTATTTTAGGTTAAACATGTTAATCTTTTCAGAGGCAGTTTTATTCAAACAAACTTCAATATGGATATATTTTCAGTTTTAAATAAATCGGTTATTTGGAACTAATTTCCATCCAAATTTGATTTCCAAACCCTAACTTCGTGGATTCAGTAAGAAAAGTTAAAATATTGTATTTTAAAAATGTGTATTGCAAGATTGAAACAGTTGTAAAAACAGAGACAAATGACAAAAAAGGAACAGGAGAAGAAATTACATTTTTTCATATTTTTGTCCAATTCCTACTCCCGCATGTCGTGTCTCAAAATCTCCACGGAAATGTTTCTTCGGCTTGAGTTTATCGACTTTTCATGACAGACAAAACATTAAAATTGAAATAAAAGTGCAAAAAACAACAAAGAGATTTGCATTTGTTCGCCAATTAATAAATAAATAAATAAATTAATTAATGTTGTTGATCGAATTTATTAAATATTTGGAATAGCATTGAGATAAAAACAAAGTGTGGATTATGTTTATAAGGTTTGCAAATGTGGTATTCATCATAGTAATTGTCGTGATCATCATCACCAACATCGTAACGCTTATCATATTTGATATGAGTTTTTGGTTTTGGTTCAGGTTCATCAACGTCTCAAAAATCTTAAATCATTGACAATGCAATATCATCACGTGTTAAAATTCGTGGTTAAGATGACAATAATTATTATATTTATCCCCAAAAGTAATATGGAGCCGTCTGAGAATTCAATTTCACAGTGAAAAACTGGGATTATTCTGAAAATTATTTCATAAAATCTAAAAAAGTTGGCGAACAAAAGAAGAAAATTGAAAAAAATCTCCGAGGTTTCCTGTGAAATTTCAACTTTCAAAGAAGGTCGAAAACCTTGCTTTTATCGAGCAAATAATTAGTTAATTAAATTAAATTAAAATAATTAGTTGTGTGTTAGCAAGATGTTCTGATGTCGTGATAGGATTGTTATTATAAATTATAATTATTTTTTCTGATTTATAGAAATATATCAGTTATTAAATTCAATTGATTCCATTTGAGTCTACAAATCTTTTTTTTTTAAGTTTCAACGGAGTTGATCAATTTTTGCAATTTAAAACCATTATAAATCTTAATATTTTATTAATATTAATCTTAATGCTACAAATTTTATTATATCTTAAATCGCTGCTTTCTATCAAATAAGACTTCCACGAGACAAGGCATCGAAATTTCTTGAAGGTCGTGCAAAAACAGAAGAAAGGAACAGCATTTCCACGCATGACAAATGCCAAATACTTTAGCATTAATAAGACAATCATTCTGCTTGCAAGACACGAAACTATTTCAAATGTTTGATTTATTGAGAAAGTGTCCTGACATTCAATGATTTACAGCTATTTTCCAAAATTTTCTACTCAAAATGAAAAATTTTAATCCGAAACTTTATACGATTTCTTAAAATTTATCTTTGCTTATTCAGTTGAACTTGTTCGTAATTTCAGGTGTTTGGTTTAAGTTAAAGTAAACAAAGTTTAGTAACTAGTTGGGTGCAATACAAATAGCATTAAACTTAATAATAATAATAATAATAATAATAATAATAATTAATAATAATAATAATAATAATAATAATAAATAAATAATAATAATAATAATAATAATAATAATAATAATAATAATAATAACAATAATAATAGTAATAATAATAATAATAATAATAATAATAATAAATTAATTACTATTAATTATTTTACTAAAAGTCATGGAAAACCTTGTCCAGGTTGAGTTGAAATCCATCGTAGGTCCAGGAAGCAAAGAGCATCGTGCAGTTCTGCTCGTCAAATGGAAAGTATTTGACGTCGACCGCACACGAACTTCTAAAAATAACCATGGACAACCACGTGACATTGCCATCTGACGTCACGATGATGTTGGTGCTGATGGAACTTTTGTACGACGACACGTCGGCACTGTTCGGGTAATTGGTTAATTAATTAATTAATTAATAATCCAATTAATTAATTGTTCATCTGTTAATTCAAATAAATATAATTATATTTGTATCGATCGATCAAGTATTGATGTGGCGCTCAACAACAACTTAGAATTTAAATTTATTATTTTCAGTGTAAATGTTAGAGACATTTACATATTCGGAGAAAGTTCTGATTATATTTGATGTCTACATTAATAATTCATAATATAATGCAATTATTCTATTTATTAGTATGAACTGAAGACCAATAAGAGCCCGTACCATATATTTCATTTTAATTATTGTTTACAACTTAATAAACATTCATATTCGTGAGTCGAATGTTAAAAAGCTAAGCATTTCTAGGTGGGGCATACAAATATAAACAATTATTTAATATTATGTTCGACGACTTTTTTTTTTATGGCGGACCAGTACACATCACGCTTGAACTGATAAGCGAAGCATGACGGAAACAATGCATTTTTCCTTTCGAGTGATGGGTACAAATGGTTCACCATGGGAAGATTTTTGTAATTCTGTCAAAATTCCATTAATCTTGAAATATTATAAAAAAAAATATTTCAATAATTTCACGAGAGTCTCTTCTTAAACAGCTTTAAAAAATGTTTAAGTAATACTCCGCCTTGGAGTTTGCCGACAGGAATCCTCAGGAGTTACCCGGTCTTCAAACGTTTCGGCCCTAAATCCTTACGTTTTACGGGGAAGGGCCGCATCTGGTGATGCATCTGGTCGGTTTTTTCCTTCTTGACTTTACTCACTTTGGCTATGCGAGGCTCTCATTGGCCTTCTTATGCCTTTCAATAGTAGCTGGAGAGACTCATTGGCTTCCTTACGTCGTTTTCCGAACTGTTTCGAGTTCCGCAATCTACGACTCTGTGAGGCTCTCTTTGGCCGTCCTCTGTCGCACTCGCTCGCCCCAGTTGACCGCAGCGACCAAGAAAGCGCTCGGTGGCTTTTTCAAACTGCGTCCCAATATATTGACAAGGGCTTTCTAAATTTTCGATCAAACCGTCGTCGGACTTGGAAAATTTCGAGACTCGGTTAGGGGCTTTTCTTTTGACTTTGCATGAGTCTATTTCGATAGTACTTTGCGAGTATGTAGCCAGCCGATTTCCTCCGACGATGACGTGTCTCTTGGCCGATGAACTGGCACCGTCTTTGTAACGGATTATCGAAGATCGACGGCTTTCTCCAGTCTTCCTGCTGTGTCCTCCGAAGACTTCTTCTGGCTCCTCATGTTCCAGATCCAGAACGAGGCTGCTTCTCCAGGTTCTGACGTTCTTGTCACAACCTTTGCTTGAAATTCCGGCTAGGCAATCCGATCCGAGTGATAAAAGTAAATATTTTGATATATTTTTATAAATTTTGCTTGTGCTTTAATCGATATTTCAGAAATTCAAAAGTAACTTATGTAAACAATTAAGTGCAAGAAATTAAACAAGAAATTAATCAATTTTGAAACGAACTACTTGCAATAATAAATAGCCATAAATAACTATGGAAATGAAGGGCAGGGAAGAATTAACTTGTTGTAGAGAAGGATGTCGGGTTTCCAGACGATGTCATACGGCAGTCTGATGACCTTGACTCCTTCGTATTCGTCAGGGTTCCAGCGTAGTTTTGAATCAATCCATGCCTTTTAATAAGTTTATGAATTGAAACTGAAATCTTCAAGTATGCTTTTATTTTATTTTTCGCAACAAGAAGAGCATTTCAAGATGCGTATTATTTACGTGCTTCGTGATTATATTATTTTCACACGGATGGATGGATGGATGGATGGATGGATGGATGGATGGATGGATGGATGGATGGATGGATGGATGGATGGATGGAAGGACGGACGGACGGACGGATGGATGGATGGATGGATGGATGGATGGATGGATGAATGAATGAACGAATGAATGGGAGTATTTCGAGGAGAAGTTTCTTGCAATCACGCGTTATTTTATTATGTATTTGTTTTGTGGCCATTGTAAACTGTGTAGCGGTTACATTGGCCATTTATCATTTCATTTTAAGCTTCACTGGACTGCCCAAAACATCCATTTTGGAGACGCAATTGACGCAAAAGGCACTTGGTTTTATATTTCAAATGTTCTAATGTGTGTAATATTGAATAATGGTTTAGTTTTTTTTTTTTAATAAATTTTCCGAATATAATATTTTAATGCAGGAAATTCATTTGGATTCATCAGGAAGTCGAGGAAAACGTGCGCAAAAAGATGAACTTTTTACATGCTTAAGAAAGATGTCTCCATTTATTTGATGCTTTAAAAAGATATTTTTATTTAAACCATTTATCAATTTAATGTATGCGATTGGATGTATTCTAATGTCTCTTAATAAATTATTTGTTTCCCATGACCCGTTGACCTATTGAGATTAATGCTTGATATTTGCCTGTTGCAGACTAATGGACCGTAGATGAGAATTTCTTTTGAAAAATGGCACGTCAAGGTACTTACGCCTATCGATGTACTGATGGCACTCGATGATGATGATGATGATGATGTTCAAAAATATGGAATGTTTCAAGGACTCTTCAAAATATTGCTGAGTGCTGCTATGCTGCCACTTGTGATCATCTTTGAACCACTTCGTTTCGACTCCGACGAAATATTTGCAGCACGATTTGGCTTTGATTCCAATAAATATCTCCGCAATTCCACGATCAGCCAGCCACACGGAGCAAGACGTTGGTTGTTTCGTCGGAATTACCAAGAAATTGTATCTCTCGGGCCTCCTTAGCTTCAGATGGGTGAATTTATATGATGGATTTCTGAAGGCTTTGCAGTACACCTGGCTTTTCCAGGGGTTAAGATGGTTCATTCTTCAAATCGTTGAGTTCTTATTTCAAGGTCATCCAACAACCTTTTGCCATGCATGCAAGAAAGTCAACTATTTCTTAATAGTGCAGATGAAATTAAGATTGTCGAACGTAGTAATAAATTGAAATTAGGTCGTTAAAAATATTTTATTCATAAATTCCAGTTATTTTTATTTTTTTTTAAACAATTTTTCCCCAAAAAATCTGAGATTTTGCTCAAAACGTACATTTTAAAGAACACTTCATCTCATTGAATCATCGAAATAAAGCATTGACAAGTCGTTAGATATGTCGACTAAGCCTTTTCTAAGTAATAAGCAAAAAAGTACCCCAAATTATTTTCGAGGACTTTAAAAATACACGTAGGCATTGATCCTTGGGCAAATGTGATTTAAGATGGTTTCCTAGCATTAAGAAATTGACATTGGAGAATGTAAGGAGGAGTTTATTGCATTCATTTCGCCTTCATGGAGTCAGAGAATAAAATCTGATTTTTTTGCCTGTTGGAAGTCAGTTTTTTAAATCATCGAATCATAAACCATCGAACCTCATGGATTCAAGTTAACAACTTGACCAGCAATTATTTTTATAGAGACTAACACGTTGAATTATCTTGCACTAAATGAATAAATGCTTTTTAATTATTTTTTGTTATTATATTTGTAATGTTATAATATTCTTATAATGATTTGACTGAATTTGATGAATTTGTAGAATTTTTAAAATTAAAAAGAAAATCAATAATTTAATTTGAAATTTAATCTCCTTAATGTACAATCTCCTCAATTTATTGTTTATATCACTTTAATTCTAAAAATGTTTGTTTTAATTTGACCAAATAACAAATGCAAAACCTTATAAAACTTCAAAAAAAAAGTTATTGTTATTATGGTTAATCCGTCAACCTCGGTTATTATTATTATTATTATTATTATTAGTTTTTAATAAAATTGTTATTTTAAAAATATCTTTTTTTCATAAATAATGAAAAATTTCAGGCACGTGTCTGTCGTCCAGAAATAAAACAAGTGGAAAGAATAAATGAAATGCCTAATTTGCGAATTTATTTATTTTCCAAGTTGAAAAATGGTTTCAAGGTTTTGCTAAGTTCGAAGCAAAGACAGATTCTGATGGTTTTCAAATTCTGCCGGTTTTTAGAACTGAAAAATTGCTGGTTTTTAGAATTAAAAAAAAACTGCATCAAGTATAAAAAAAAAAGGGGGAAGAAATTATTTAAAACGAACGAGGAAATGTTTGAAGGAAGGAACACGTGATGGAGAGCAGAAAAAATGAGACGCGACAAGAACTTTCCTGCCTGGATTTATTTGTTCTTCAGCAACAAAATCAAAAAACGTTTTTTTTTTATTTTGAAGTTGTTTCTATGGAAACAAATTATGATATTGTCATTAATGAATCTTAGTTGAATTATAAGTGTTACGAATTAATTCAAAATAATAATTACGATAATTACCAATTATTAATTTATTCTTCAACTCGTAAAACTTTGCTTCTTGTTGAGAAATTGACAAAAGCGGACAAAACAGCATCTGAACTTTTTCCAAGACATCAAGAACTCATCGATTATCATCCAGTCGTTTATTCATCTTCATTCATTCATTCGTTCGTTCGTTCGTTCAACGGCGAGTCGGTCTATTCACTCAGTCATCCATCCGATCATTCAGTCCATCGTTCATCCTTCCATCTGTTTCCTTTTACCAGGACTCAAGAGAACGTTGGAACATGCGATTCTCTGGCAAGTTGCTCAACTCTCGTAGCATTTTATGCGGCAAAAGCAGGACAAAGAAAGTTTCATGAAACAACCTTTCAATTCCTTACTTTTCATTTCCAGTTTTTGATGTCAAAACATAAGTCATCTGACGTGAATGACCAATCCATATCTCAAATTCGTCAAAACTCTTGTAGAATTAATATATTTTATTATTATTATTATTATTATTTGGTAATTATTTATTATACTATTGAATTACGTTTTCCAACTTGTTATTCTGTTCCCTTTTGACTTTTGGTCCAACCTACTTATTTCCTCTTCATTTCCAAAGAATTCTTGAAATTCTCGACGTCATGTTGTCGTGATAAACCAAAACCTTTCATAAATTCTGAGCAATGTCGTCGTGATGTAATATGTTGTTCATGTCAATGAGCTTTGGATAATATTTATATTTATATATAATTGTAACTGTATTATTTGAATTATATTAGTTATTAAATATAATAAGCTTTGTTTTGTTACACAATATGATAATATAAAATTTTAAGACGCTTTTTTTAATTTAATTTGTAATTTATTTTATTAAATGTTTATTCTTAATGATATAAGTTTTAATAATATAAAAATTATTTTTAAAAAACGCTTAATAATATGATATTTAATCTTTTTTTTTTGTTGTAAAATCGGCTTCTAAGACATGCAGATTGGAATTATAATAAAAGAAGCATTTAAGAAAAATGTAGTGAAAGCATTTAAAAAATGAAAAGGGATGATACTTGATCAAATAATTGCAACAAAGGACTTCCTTATGTCCATAATCCTCCTTCAGAAGAAGTTGTTGGCATCTGGTGGCAGCATTTCACGGTGTTTAAAAATAATGGAAGCCTGACTGAAATTGGAGACTTTTTACGGAATTATTTGGGAAACCCAATATTGTCTCGCGATGCAATACGTTACAAACTGCAAAATAGCATAAACTTGTCACACTCACACATAAACATAGAAACATAGAGGGAGATTCAAAAGCACATTCTGTTTTGAAGAAGCACTACAATACGCAAGCACATATCAACAATATACAATCACGAATCAACAATATTCAATCACGTATCAACAATACACAATCAACTTATAAAAAATCACATCTTACAAATACAAATAGCCAAAATAGATCACATCAAAACACCGGCAATAACAGTCATAACCACCCACGAGTGGCAAAAATAACGACCCTTTGTTAAATGTAACACGAAATTTATGATGGCGTGCATGGAATGTGCTTGAATTTTGACACTTTGAAAGTTCAATCATTTCAGCTTTTTTATCAATGCCTGTCCTCCATTTATTTATTTATTTATTTATTTCTGCTTGAAATAAAAATTAGTGCACGATTTATTACAGAAATTAGGAAATTAATTAATATTTATGATTAAATTTAAGATAAGTGAATGCTATGTTATGATAGACAATTAAACTTTACAGATGATTTTTACAGATAGTTTTGCTTCGCTTCCTCAGCGCAAAATTATGTTGTTAATGAATGATGAATAATCTGTTGTTTATGCTAATTAATATTTTTATGCTAATTAATATTTAAATAACAAATAAATATTTATTACCTGATTTAGCCAACAATTCGTGGTGATGATTTGGTTTTTCTCATCCTGAATTTCAAAGATTCACAAATTCAAAAAATCAATTTTTTTTACATTAAAAATTTAGATATTCATATCAAGATGGAAATGGAATATGTAATTAGAAACAATTTCGATTGGCTTTATTTTTTTTTTAATTTTTATTTTTATATTAGGTAGAACTTAATCGCGTGACTTGGTTCTTAAGGAGAAGTTAATTTTCGTTCAAACTTCAAAACCTTTCATTGTTAAGAATGTGTGAATGGATGTGTGAATGGACGTGTGAATGGATGTGTGAATGGACGTGTGAATGGATGTGTGAATGGACGTGTGAATGGATGTGTGAATGGACGTGTGAATGTATGTGTGAATGGACGTGTGAATGGACGTGTGAATGGATGTGTGAATGGCTTTTAAAGCTTCGAATTTGTTTTAAAGTCATGAATTGAAATTAATTCCGTTTTGTTAAAGAATCTCCTGAAAGCGAATTATTTACTTTATTTTAACCAAAAAGAAAACATCTGCTTCCATGTGTTGTAAAATTGAATTTTTTTTTATGAATCATTCCCTCAATCCATGCCACTATCGTTACTTCCTCGAATTTCTCAATTGATTCAAATTCTCTTCCACTTCTCTGATACGCTCTATTATTATTATTATCATCATTTATAATAATTATTATTATTTCTTCGAGCAACCATTATTAGCAATTCGTGCTCTTCTGCAAGTGACTTATTGCTGCACCAACGACCAACAGGGAATGTAATTTCTTTACTGAGGTGGAGATTTCAGATGAATTTCATTTTCGATAAAAAATTATTTCTAATAATTAATAAATAATAAATAAATAATTAATAATAAATGATTAATTTTTGTCTTTGGAAAATGACAAGATCCACAAAATTTGATTTAATTAGTTGTGCATAATTTCCAGCAAATACTTTTATCGTTAAATATTAAAAGTTCAGAAATAATTTGATTAATTCTGAATCTGTATTTTTCTTAGAACATGTTTTGATGCCCAGGAATGATTAATTTAAAACTTTTACTTTTAAAACATTGAAGCACGACTTAAAAACTAAAATTATTTCTCATTAATCACGTGGCTTTTTGATGGAAATTTCAATTACAATGGAATTACATTTGAAATTGTAAAAAGAAAATATAAATAATATAAAGGTTGTCACGATAATAAATGAAATGAAATCATAGTTTAACGCTGTCACAACAGGACGAACAAAGTCCATAAGATAATTGTCATAAAAATAATTGGCAATAAATAGATTGAATTCTTCGTGTTTGTTCGGTTGAGCGTATGAAATGCCCTTCGTGTCAGGGATCAGAAATTGTGCAAATCAGGGAATAAAATATAATATTATTTCTTTATATATATATAATACATATCTTATCATATTAAAATGTGATATATTTTATATTGTAAATATACATATAAATTTTTATATTTATTTATTTATTATTTTATATTCAAGGAAAAGTATCAGAGGCTTGGAATTTGATTTTTTTATCTCTCGATTGCAGTCCGATTTGTGTTTCGTCGCCCAGCCTGAAGTGAGAGTTCGATATTCTGGATTGATAATAATAATAATAATAATAATAATAATAATAATAATAATAATAATAATAATAATAATAATAATAATAATAATAATAATAATAATAATAATAATAATAATAATAATAATAATAATAATAATAATAATAATAATAATAATAATAATAATAATAATAATAATAATAATAATAATAATAATAATAATAATAATAATAATAATAATAATAATAATAATAATAATAATAATAATAATAATAATAATAATAATAATAATAATAATAATAATAATAATAATAATAATAATAACAATAATAATAATAATAATAATAGTAATATTAATAATAATATCATAGTTTCGAGCGAGTAAGCTAAGGAGCGGTCGATTTGTTTTTCTTGCGTGTTTTCGTGTTAAATACATGTTAATTTCGCTCGGAAATTATCGAATTTCTCCGAATTTAGCTTATTCGTGTCCCCTACCTTCCGTTTTGTCTGAAGGTGAAATCATTTTACTGTTTCTGTAAAAGAAAAGGGGAAAATTGAAGACTTGCGAACGAAAATCCTTCCGTATCGTCGTGTCTGTTGACTTTCGTTTACGGACTCGCAGTCTTCTTGAAAACTTGTAGCTTTCACCGTTTCGGAATGTCCAATTCCGACAACCTAGTTAGAACTCTTCGTTCTCGAGCCATATTTGAAAAGAACTCCTCCGGCGAAAGCGTTGCTGTGCCTCCAGTTACAAATTCAGTTGTGAAAGACACAAGCAATGAGGAAAAGCAAGAAACCTGTTGTTTTTGTGAAGCTGTCTTCAAAACAGTACGAGGTCTTAGAATCCATCAGAACCATGCTCACCCAGAGGAATACCACAAAGAAAGAGCTGGCAAAAGTTATTCAAAGTGTGTTTGGACTGAGGAAGAATCCACACTGTTAGCCAAGTTTGAATTGGAACTGAAAAGCAAAGGAATCAGAAACATCAACATAGAGGCACAGAAAGGTTTCCCACACAGGTCACTGAATGCCATTAAGTCTCACAGAAGGCAGCCCAAATATAGGATCATCTTGGAGAAATACCAGACTAAAATAGAATCTGGTGGATCAGAGAGTCAAGTTGAACGTTCATCCAACCGTGAAATTACTTCTGCTCTCTCAGGGGTGGACAGCCTATGGAACGAGATTGCCAGCGCCGAATGGAGGCTGAATTCACTTGAGAAAAAGCAGGTCAACCTTGCCCTTCACCGATACTTGCCAACCGTCCCAGTTGAAACCATTAGGAAAGTTAGGAACAAGCCAGGATATCGCAAGTATCTAAATAACTACATCATTGAAAAGACAACTTGCTCTGGCAAGCCTACGAAATGTACTGCGATTCCCACACTCACGGCATCTCCAGTCGAAGCGGAAGTGAATAGCTTCATTCAACTGCAGCAATTTATACTCGCAAATTACAAATACATAAGTCTGCCATGCGAGGAACTTTCCGAACTGTTGAGAAATCAAGTTGATGACATGGACTCAAAGCGCCGTTTGATAGACAAGGAATACATACAATGGATGGAGGGTTTGAAAGTGCACAGTGGAAAGAAGGGAGCTGACAGATATGAAAAGCGGCCTCCGAAGGTCGAGACTACTTCCTATGCTGCATCTGACCAAAGTCAAGCGGGAAATCTGACCAGACCATTTCGGACAACGAAGATCCGACCATCCAAGAAGGAGATAAGAAGGGAAGACAGAAAGATGAAACGAGCAAAGGTCCAAGGGTTATTCAGGAAGAATAGATCTTCAGGAGCTCGTTCGGTTTTGAATGAAGAATATAACGAGGAAGTTAAACCCATACCACACGAACAACTGCTCCAGTTTTGGGAACCAATTTTTTCTCAAAAGTCAATTACAGACGATAGATCGGTGGTTTCAGTTTGCGGTATTTGTCATGATTTGGAGGCTCCCGTCAGCTGCACTGAAGTAAAAATGGCTCTGCGAGGTCTTAAAGACAGTGCTCCCGGTCTGGATGGAGTGAAAAGGAAACACTTGGAAAACATCAAACCAATCGACTTTGCTGTGCACATGTCCCTCTGGTTATTGACGGGCCTGCCACCATCTCCCTTCAAAGTTGGCGTCGTCAGCTTTATTCCAAAGGTGAGAGGAACAGCCGATCCAAGTGAATTCAGACCAATCACTGTGAGTCCGCTCATGAGTCGCCTCTTCCATCGAGTGATGAATAAACGCATGTCCGTATATTGGCCACTATCATCGAGACAGAAGGCGTTCCAATCAGGCGACGGTTTGGCCGACAACATCTGGCTTGTAAAGGCTCTTGTCGCCCAAAGTAGACAAGACAGAAAAAAGCTCAACATGACATTTGTAGACGTGTCTAAGGCGTTCGATTCCGTTTCCCACGAATCGATCATCAGGGCAGCCTCACGATTCGGCGCACCACCCCTGTTAACAAGATATCTGTCAGAAATGTACAGTAATTGTCAGGTCCACATCAGGATGGGAAAAGAGCTCAGCAGATCCATACAGGTCGGCAGGGGAGTTAGGCAGGGCGACCCCATGTCCCCGATGTTGTTCAACGCTGTCATTGACATGGTTGTCAGTGACATTGACAGATCAATTGGGGTTACGGGAGGAGGCAAATCCTCCGAAAAATGCAACTACATCGCCTTTGCAGACGACCTTCTTTTACTGTCCAGCACAGACGTTGGAATGAAAGTGATGTTGCGACAACTGGAGGTGTCGATGGCCAAAGTTGGACTCATCATGAACGCATCCAAGTGTGCCTCAATGAGAACTGAGGTCATCACTCGTAAAAGACAATGGATCGTCAACCCAGAGCCATACCTGACACTGCAAGATAAGGATATCAGGGCACTCTCCATAGTTGACACCTATAAGTATTTAGGAGTTCGAATCGGACCTCGAATGCAATTTGCTTCGCTTGCAGACAAAATTCAAAAAGGCCTTCACTCGATTTCGCGGGCTCCGCTCGTGCCATGCCAGAGAGTGTATGTCCTAAGGACTCATCTTCTCCCTAGTCTCGTTCACTTCCTCACCTTCGAAGCGATCAGCCTCAAGTCCTTGAATTCTGCTGATGTCGCAATAAGGAGGTCTGTTCGAAAATGGCTCCGGCTGCCAAGAGACACCCCAAATGCATTCTTTCATGCCCCGATCAGAACGGGAGGAATGGGAATCCTTCAACTGCGTCGATGGATTCCGGAAATTAGAATACGTAGAATGACAAAAGTTCTACAGCAGGCCAAAGAGAGCAACATCCTGATGGATGCATTGCGCGAAAACACAATGATCGCCAGCGAAGTCAAAAGATTTGGGAGGCCAAAGGAAAAAGATGACCCGAACGTTCCTCGTGGACTATCAACCGCGAGGGAACTTTATAAAACGGTCGACGGACACGGGCTGATGAGATTCCCGGAAGCAATAGCCCCAAGTGAATGGCTGGTGGATGGCATCAACAGAATGTCATCCACCCAATACATAAGCTGTGTCAAAGTCCGCTCAGCAACACTTTTCAATAGATTGCGGGCTTCCAGAAAAACACCCCTGTTCAACACAGCCTGCGCAGCCAGATGTGGGGAAATGGAATCTCTCGCCCACATTATCCAAAAGTGTCCGAGTACCGACGGGCCCCGCCATGCAAGGCACGACTGTATAGCGAAGATGCTTGAGACGGTCTTGACACAGATGGGGTACTCAACAACAAGAGAGCCTCGTATTCCAACCGTCAGCGGGACCAGAATCCCCGATCTTTGTGCCTGGAGCGATGAACGTTACATAATTTGTGACGTGGCCGTGGTGTCCGATAACGTGGACCTAGATAGAGTCCACCAAAGCAAGATAGACAAATATAACACCACGGACATTCATCGCTGGATGAAGGCAAAGAGCCCAAATCAGGGCAAGGGCAAAATGGAGGCGATTGCCACAGCCTACATAATCAATTGGAGAGGAGCAATCGCCATGGAAACTTGGACCTCGTGGAAGAAGCTTGGCATATCTAAGCGGTTCCTAACGTGGACATCAATTAAGACTCTGATAGAAACCCATAGAATATGGAGAACATTCAGAGCAAACGCTTGGAAAGCAAGGAAAAGAAGAAGGCCGAGAAGAATATTTATTTGATTGTACTTTATCTAATTTATAATATTATATTTAGGCTACTGTTAACAGTCCATGGGTTTTCCCGGGCCCGTCTGAGGACTCTAAAAACATCGATGAGGTTCTCCGATTTGCGTGATGGTTTTGCGGACGTAATCTGGGCTGAATAAAAGTTTTGAAAAATAATAATAATAATAATAGTAATATTAATAATAATATCATACGTAACCCAATTTAACGATTAGAATATTTGCTGGAAATCTGCTTTAGATAATTGCAAGAATTATTTTAATTACGGATCTGAAATACGTCGTAATTCCATCTAAAACCATTGGATCAAAAAATCCTAAACGAAAAACCCTTCAGTTATCCAATAACATACACGGCTTCTCCAGAGGTTAGACTCCTATCTCCTTGTGAGATCTCAAATATCCCAGCTGTCCGCTGAGATATTTCCTTCCACTTATCAGCAGAATCCTCATCGTCTTGGGATTCAACACGATATAGGTTTCGAAGGTTGGAATTGATATTTCAATGGAATACGCCTCCATCCATCCATCCATCCTGTTATCCGCTAATCCATCCGTCTTTCCTTTATCCATTCATTCTCCCATCCATCTGTCCAAAGAGGTTCTGAGCTGGATCGAAACCAAACTAAGCGTGTTAAATCTTCTGGAATTTCTCCTGCAATTGCCTATTTTATCAGATTTTATTTTAATATAATTAAATCAGACAAAAATCACTTTTAAATTTATTTATTATTAATCTTATTAATCTGGTTCTTTATATAATATTTTACTTGAAATCATCATAATAATATATTTTAATATAGTTATCCAAAAACTTTAATTTATTACTTTAACAAATAAAACCAAATTATTTGCCAAAAAGTAAATATTGACTTAAATTTGCACTTCAGCAACTGTAAACGCAGGTGCAAATGGCAGAAATCAACTCACGACGTCAATAATTTGAGAAAGTGCCAATCCGAAGGTGACGTTGAGTGGCTGCGAATGATTCGTCGAAGGTCGAACCCGAGGGTCATAACCTTTCATGAGGTCATTTATCAACCTATATTCGGCATCGCCCTGACCTGAAAAACGTTATCCAACATTGTTGTGTTATTTCATGTTGTTTTAAGATTTATACACAAATGTTTTTTTAACAATTTAAAAAACAAAATAAAGTTTTATTTGTGAAATTGAAAGTGTTTAGATAATTGTGACAGAGTTTCGCCGAGTCTGTCAAAGTGAGCTTTTAATAAGTAAATAAAATAAATAAGTGATAATAAAAATTTAAAAAAAAAGTTTGATGGTCCACATTTGTTGTGCGACGAGTTGTGGTTACCTTATCATCGTGTAGAATTTCGTGTAAAAAAGATAAAATAATCTCGCTTATAAATGGATTAAATTGGAGTACATTAACTTAGAGTACATTAACGATGTGAAACCGAAGAAAATCATTCACGGAAATTACGTTCCGAAGATGCCATTGAGCAATTATGTGCAGGTAAATACATTGTAAATATTTATAAACATAATTTGAATAAGAAATTAATTGTTTAAAAACAAAAACAATAGCGTTCTCTTTATTAGCTCCAAAAAATAAATAAATAAATATTATCAATTATTAAATAGCTTTGTTAAATTGTCTGCACTTCTAACCTTTTAACCTTTGATCGATTATTAATAGCAATGAATAATTATTTCACCACAATAATAAATTATTTTCATAATTATTTCATCGCAATTTCATTGCAATTTCATTCCATCGTTCACTCAATTCGAGACCAGCAGTTGATAATTTATCATGGAAAACATTAGGTTATAAGGTATCAACAACAACAACAACATCCACGTCCCAATGGCAACAGTGTTGTTGCTGGAAACAGTTGTAGAAACAGTTGTGTGCAAACGTGGCTCGTGAAAACACAATCACCGGTCGCCATGGCAACGAAATCGATTGAATTACGATTACATTGCCATGGCAAAGCGATGATGAATGATCATGTAACGGTTGACATTGAACTAATAAGCGTCTGAAATTACAAAAAAAAAGAAGAAATATTTATTTATATTTTTAATAATGTTTTAATTAATTAATTAACCTTTATTTTTGTAATTAATTCATTAAATAATAAATTATTTAAAATTTATTTAAAACCTATATGGCTTAAATTTTAAATAACCACATAAATCCTAAAAATTCTTCTCATTATAACCTAACCCTAAGTCTTGTAAGACTTCCTGAAGCTAAACTAAAAAAGAAATTGAAAGAATTTCAGTTTGAATTACGAATGACATCAAATACTTTAATGAATGAATAAACCTGGTTGCAATATTTCACTTTTTTAAGGTAAATAATTTCATTAGAGTCAACTAATAAATCAGCTTAAACTCATTATTAGATTAAAATTATTATTAAACTATAAATATATATAATATTATATAAATATAATATGAAATATTATTAAAAATCATTATCATTAAAACATTTAAAATAACCTTTTCAGAACTATAATTCCACTCCAATAACTAACGACTCTGTAATCATGCAGCCTTAGTAACCATGGTAACCGTGGTAACCATGGTTACAAGAAATTAAGCTGATGTTGTTTGATGGAAATTTACCATCGCCTTGCCAGTGTTTAAAGTTGATGAATATTCATGAGTTCCTTGTCGAACGAATGTTGGATGAAACTCTACTGGATTCGTTTGCATAATTTATTAATTTATGTGATATTTATGTTCTGAGTTATCGTCCAAAAGCGGTCTAGTGAATAACAATAATCACGATTTTTAGTGAATATCTTCTTTTTTGTATGATTTAATAAAAAATAATTGAAAAGAAGATTCATATTTGACTTGTAATTTTTTGTTTTTTAAATTCCTAATTCGTTGATAATTAAATGTATTTTTGAGAAATATTTGATAAAAAATAATAAATGAAAATAAAACATGATGGCGAGCAAACCATCCCTGATGACGTCATGCCCCGAAGATGGATAGGATGAGGAAGACGACGACGACGAGGATGACGTTTGATGTTTTGGCGCGAGATAACCTAAAAATTGATTGCCACGACAGAACTGGATTGAAAAAACATCTCATAACAATCTGATAAAGAGTTTCAGGCTCCTCATATGCCTAATGTACATGCTGAGCATCTGCTGATGTGTGCATCTGTTAACTTATGGATCTATCACGATACCAGGGGGTGGACCAAATGCTGACCGTTATTAATTTGCTAACAACCTGAACAACAAACCAATTCATAAATTATTACCTAACTAACCAAGAAACAATGATGACGATCCAATTTATTTGCAGATGTTGGTGCATATTAAAAAAAAAATTGTAATTAATATTAATTAATATCATACAACATCACTGACGTTTTTGACGCTTTTCAATGATAATAATTTTTGTAATTATAATGGTAAATATAATTTTTAAAAAGCAGTTTTTTTTTTGCGATATTGTTTCGATCGTCAGCTAATTATCTTAAAACAGAAAATAATCAAAAATCATTTTCGTTTATTTGAATACAAAATAACTTGTTAGGAACAAAACAAAAACCTTAAAAAAAAAACGTTGGATTGGATTATTATGAATAACTTTAAAATGTGTTGCTAACTTTAAAAAAGAACCTTATTAAGCCTCATTTCTAATAGTAGTTCCTTGAGTGAATAAAGGATATTAAGATAGAAAATAAAACATTTAATAAACAATAAATAAATAAATACTGGATAATGAAAGAATAAATAATAAATGATGAATAAATAAATAAATAATATATAATGAATAAATAATGGATAAGTAAATCAAGTCAAATTTCTTGAAGTTCAACTGAACTGCGCCTTAATACTTCGAAAGCACTTTGTCTATTTTATGACGAGGTTGATACTCTCTAGAAAGGTCAAGGCCTTATAAATTAGGTCGGGTTAGAAGTCATCAGGCAGGTCATAAAAGCAAGACCGGCTTTATGGATATTGTACTTTCAAGTACTGCAGTACGTTACAAGATCTTCGGCAGTTATGATGACGATGTTGGTGAGGATAATCGTCCAGGACTGCAACGATGAAGACGATAGAAGGGTCGCTCGTGCGGTGTTCACGTTCAAATTTAATTTATAAACTTTTGATGACTGAAATTCACTTTTCATTTTTCATTTTAAAAATTTTGCTAAATTTGTTAATTCGTAACTTTTCTTATGTGAAAAGAGTCCTTGGCCGATCAACACAAAAATGAAAGTGATAAACAAAGATTATAAATTTGATTATTTTTGTTCGCTAAACGTTTATTTTTAAAGCATTTACAAAATTATAAATAAATTTAATTTAAACTTAATTGTGGGGATTTCTCTCGTAAAGCGAAAGTTTTATTGGAATCCATTCTTTTTGTTTCAATAGCAGAAACTTTACTCAAGATAAAAAAAAAACATAAACCACGATTTATGATAATTATTCAAGAATATATTCAAACATATTTAGATCAGTCGCAAGGAATATTAATAAATTATTATTATTATTATTATTAATCGAAATAATAAACAGGAATAAGAAGAAACGGCCCAGGGAAAACTTCCTGCTGACGGAGGCAATACGTGATTCATGAATTTAATTAGTTAAGCGAAATAAATGTTAAATGAATAAGAAATAAATTATGAATAATTTGTTTGCAGATGATTATCTGTTTTAGCAGGGATTTGAATGTGAGTTAATTTGGCTGATCGGTCCTGTCAATTGAAATGCATTATTAGATTGTTACAGATGTATTAGATTACATTGTTGGTCCAAAGCAAAGAATGGAGGTTTAACGGTGGATTTGGCAAAGGCGATTCTATGATCTTGCGAATTCGCGAGTGAGTGATGAAACTTTTGAAAAATAAAAATAAAATTAAAAAAATACTAAGTGTGAAATAAATGCTTTGTATATTCGTATATAAATTTATACAAATGAGTTTTTTAAAGGCTTCATAATACAAAGTCATTGCTTGCATCAGTCATTCCTAATATTGTCGTTTAATTGAAATACTTGAGAAAATAATGATGGATTTTTATAATTTGCATAGTTAATGAAATATGTTCATAATATACTATACTCCATATTATGCAGCACAAGGGAATTAAATAAATAATTTTACTCGATTGAAATAATTCAAAGTTATTTCCGTGTTATGTTGAAAGCAGAATGATCGTTCTTTTAATCTCATAGCTTTGAGTTGTGCTTTTGAGAGTGTTTTTTAACTTTAGCAGGACACACAAAAAGTGAATATGTTAAAAAGAGAAGTTTTAACGTAATTCGTGCAATTAAAAAAGAAATAATAAGTTTAATTTTTAACCCTTAATCATTAATGTTTAATCTTTATTCATAGAGAGTGTTTTTAAAATTAATATCAAGTAATGCACGACAAATGTAAATTTTAATCCAATAACGAGATGGAAAATAAATGTGGGATGTGACTTGAATGCAAGAATAATGACAGAGTGATAACAGAACGTTAACAAAATGATAACAGAATGATAACATCAGTGAGTTTAAAATAGAAACCACTTGGATTGGGTGCCAGTTTCGTTCAAAGATTTCTTTACAAAATATCAACTTAAGAAATATTTTTTCAAGAAATGTAACTCACTTTTCTCGACAAGCGAAATCATCACAACGAAACCAATCCTTAATCCGAAATATCTTTCCATTTATTTTAGAATTACCTTTGTTAATTCAATTGAATTCAATTTAATTTATATTATTATCAATTAATGTCAATAAATGACCTTAAATACATTTCTTCCAAAATTTTACTAAAGTCAAAATCGCCGGTAATTTCAGCGAATTTAACTTTAAATTTAAGATCAAATTATTATTTTTAAATTGTTAAATTTGGTCACCAAGGCGACGTTCAGCAAGCGCCAAGTTTTTCGTTTCCACAACCACCTGCACCTCCATCGATGGATGCCGCCAAAGTTGTTGATAATGATGTCTTATTTGGCGTGACGATGTTGAAGACGACGACGATGGCGTTCAGGGCTGTGGTTCAGGACTTGAGACATTGTCTCGCTTCAAAGCAGGGCATGCATTGTCTCCATCTTGGAACTGTTAAGTCTCGCTTTGATCTCGTCTTTCATCTTTAAACCGCCATAATAATGTTGGATCCCTGACATTAATTAATTATTTAATTAATTAATTAATTAATTATTTATTTATTTAATTAATTAATTAATTAATTAATGTCAGGGATCCAACATTCGTTTCTAAGTTTATAATAAGATCTCATGCTAGCATTTATTTTAAATGCATATTTAAAAGTGCATAGCCAAATTTCATAATAGAAAATTAATATTTACGAAAGTTATGCAAAAAAATGTGGTCCGCTTAAAAATATGACGACCACTTCTCCTAGGCAGGCTAATGCACTCCAGACGTCAAATACAATGGAAAAGGTGCCATCTGGTGTCCGGGGATTTAAGGGTTAAGTGTCTTAATTGTACATGGCATAATATGCATAATAAACATGGCATAATATGCAGATATTCATCCGCTGATGCATCTGGATTTGATGTTTGACCAGGAAATTGTTCTAAGTTGTAGAACATTTATTGACACCGAAGTTGGTGACAGGGATGGTGGTTCAAGAGCAGTCACCTTCGATTGAATACTTTGCATAACATTTACACTCTTCGAAAGATGATTTTGCATAAAATTTATATTATTTGTTAATTTATTTTGTTAACTACGTTCTCAATATTTATGGGGTTTTTTTTTCGAATTTTATTCATGATTCTCATGAAAATAGTGATTTATAATAGCAAATGATTTTATAATTCGTGATCTTCATTTACTTTCAAATTTAATTTCATGCTTATTTTAGTGAAATTATGTGGAGACCATGCAAAATATTTCAAATCATGCTAATTCAAATTCAAATGAATTATTGCATTCACGGATGGCGTACAAAAGTCTTTCCTTGGTGACTTCCATACTGCTAAATAAGACAGAAAAAGTGATTAATACAAGTTAATACAAGGATAATCATAATGAAGAATCAGGATAATCGCATTGGATTCTTGAAATGATCAGTCGAGGATCCAAATTTGATAAACCGTCGACATGTAAAGTGGTCAAACTAGTCACAGACTTGAGAAATAATAATCTGATTTTCGGCATCAAATGAAGCCAGGCATTCACTTTTTTCCTATTGTGGTGATTTCGAAAAAAATGGAAAGCTACGGGGAGTTCAATAGCCTCCTTGACAAAGATCCCTCAGGACCTAAAAATTCGTCGTTGTGGAGTCTGTGGAGTCCCATCAAATCTTTAAAATGAGTGACTCATTTAAGACGATATTTCGACCCGGTGCTTGTCCTATGGCAAGCGCCGCTTTTCAACTTAAGTTGCAAATTAAGCGTCACTTTGTGTCACGATGCTGTTGATTTTACAATTTCATTCAGTTTTTGGTTAAATGTTTATTTGTTTTGTCAATCTTTTGATGAAAAATTGGCACAGGATTGAAGAAAAGCTTTATTCGACACAAAAATTCAAACTCGACTCAAGTTAGCAAGACATTCCAACGGAAAAGTCCTCGATATTATATATGTCTCAAGAGACTCCTCACCTCTGCATAATCAAGTCCTAAACGCGCTACCAAACAAACAAAAAAGTGTCCGAAAGAAATAATAAAATTAACAAATTACAATATAAATATTTAAATAATGTACTGTTAATGATAGTTGTCGGTTCTTGTCAAGAGACCCCTTCAAAAGAAATTGATGACGATACTCTCTATAGCAGCTTAAGTAGAAATCTCATCTGCTCCTGGATTTCAATCTTCTTTCCCTTATATTGCCAGTCTTCTCTGAAATCAATTCCTCTTGAATCCCTTTGTCTCTCTTCCATGTCCGAATGTGCAACTCACGGTTTCATCTTCTCTCCTTGAAGTCCTCTAGTTGATGACACTCGTGCGCTCCACCAGTGACCTGCAATGAAAAAAAACTAATCATCGGGTTAGATCTGCCACGCGTTGCTCATATCCGAGTGCAGTTCCCAATGTCTCTAAGGAGGGCAGAAAATCTGAAAGTCGACCTTCAACATTCGACAAATAGATTTCAACAAAACTCCAATAACCCTTCTCATCCGAAATGTCAGTCAATTGTTTAGATTCCAGCCTAAAGGGAATCTGCTCACAAGCACCTCCAGTGTAAAAACAAAAATGTTTATTCATTAAACCTTTTTCAGACAAAAAATGTCCGAAACAAATAAGTCCCTCTTAACGTCTTTCTTAAGACGACGACAATGACACTGGACGAAATGGAAAAGCAAATGAGGAGTATGAAAGTTTAGGTAAGTCAAAAGTGAACTTGATAAACATAAATTTGAAACAGAACTATAAATATTCAAAAATTGTGACAATAGGAGAGCATATTTAATATTAACCATGTGATCTTGAGCAATAATTTGTTGCTCTTACGGTTGCAGCTCTACAGCCTGTTATCTCGAAATTGTAACAGCTTCTGTACAGTCACATCTAAAAAATATTTGAGGATCGATATTTTCCTTGAACTTTCAATCATTAATTAGTTCAGCGAAGTTTCGATCTCCAGGTCAAATTTTACGTCGCCTGTTTTACAATATATGCCTTCAAAGCTTCTTTCTTTAACTCATTAGTTATCCCACAGTATTTGAAGTCAATTTTTTTTTCACTTTCAAGTGTGGATCATTATTTCAATGTAAATATTAGAATTAATTTATCATTAATTATAATTGTAATTATTTATGTAAATCACGTAGCTGAATGTTAAAGGTTTGTTATTAAATTTATATTATATGAATTTGAATCTAAATCAAGTTCTAATTGAGGGTCCCATCAACAAGGTATTCGAGTTTTTGTTTGTGTCAACCGTAAAAGTTTGTTATGGGTTGATGAGAATTTTCAAATTTTTGATGGTTTGGCTGGAGTTCGTAAATATATTTTGTGGTGAAAGCAAATGATTTAAAACGTTCAACTTGGAACTTATTTATTGACAAACGTCGTCTTTTTAGAATTTTGTTAAATGTTCTGATGGAAGTCAATGTACTAGCCTCTAGAAATAGCATACCTTTTGTTATTTCTCAAGTTGTCATGTGATCTTATACATGGATCCACTCGAAATTCGGGATACTATATTCAGTGAGCTTGGAAAAGCACTACTGGAAAAAGTTGAAGGAAATAGCAAAGTTTGTTTTAAGTTACTGCTATAGTACCTTCCAGAATTAAAGTTAGATTTCCGTCTACATAAATTTTTTTTTTCACATTTGTGCAAATTAGCTTCACACTTTTAGTTTATGTATTGCATTTTATATTTTCGTGATGGCTAAACTTAGCCCGAGAACATGACATATCAGGGTAATCCTAACCCTACTCACTTAAGTCTAACCCTGTCCATAAAAGGAGACAAAGCATTTTTCCTCTCAATTGAATCCTAAAAGTATAACCAACATATAGATGGAAATCTAACTTTATCTTATTGGTCTGGATGGAACAATGGCCAGTGCATTATAGTATTATGATACATATATATAAATTTTAGCCTTTAAATGTAAAAGCTTGATTTGTTTAGCTGGGATCTATTCGTGTCAAGTTTGAATTTGAAGATGAAATCAGGTATTTAATTGTGATTTTTAATTTCTGACTTCTGGCATTGATTGAAGTCTTGTGCCATCAAGGGCTGTGCAGTTGTCCAGACCAGTGCTTTATGAGGACTTGCTAAAGAGAGTCACCAAGGAATTTGGTGCAAATGTGTTCATGAAATGCTTAGTTTCCAAAGAAAATAAGGTATTAATCTTTAGGCATTAGTTGCCTGGTTATTAAACAATTCTTTATTAATTTTCTTTTTTCATTTTATGATAAACATTGAAGGTCTGGCATGATGCTTGCTTAAGATTTTTCAAACTTTTCTCCAGATTTTTATTGAAATTAGTGATGTTGTGATAAATTCAAAAATTTCGTATAATTGACACTGATGATTAATTTGTTAATAACCAATTGCAGGTGTTCTACATATTGAAAGATCAAAATGACCTTGACAATGCCATAAAACTGATGGACAGGACCTCCTCCAACAATCCTTGCTTCCTCATTCGCATCATTCCTTGCATGTCTTCTGCATTCAATGACATCATTCCTTCCTCTATCATCAGGATCTTTAACAGGGTATTTTTTAGAATAATGTAATTAATTAATTAATAATAATAATTAATATGTTAATGGTTTCCCTTATGCTTGGTTCTTTCAATTGTCTTCACTTTCTCTTTCCTCTGTTATTATAATTGGCCTATTATAATTATATTACGTATAATGCAATACAACACATATACATTATAATATTAGAGACCCTGTTGAAGGGAAATTAAAAAATAGCACAAATAAATAATTAAATTTATTAGAAATCTCAATTTTAGTTGTGGCATAATTTTTATACTTTGTTTACCTTGTAAGCAATGTTAAACAATCTACTTTGAAGGAGTCTGGCTCTGAAAAATAGCAAAGGTTTCAAAACTATGGTGATAGTATACGATGATAGTATATGATGATAGTATATGATGATAGTATATGATGATAGTATATGATGATAGTATATGCCGATCCCTGCTGAAAATTTTTGAAAATCTTTTTATCATTTATATGAGCTCCAAAGAATTTGTTATCAGATGACTGAGTACCAACTGCAATAAGTTCTCATTAGAAGTATTCAGTTTTATAGATTGGAAGCATTTAAATGACAAACCAAACTCCAAAAACTGCTGTAAATAAAAAAAAATAGATGTCAATTTAATGATCGTTTCGTATTGAATTTGAAGATGAACAGTATTGATACTGTTTTATTTGTTTAAATATTTTTGAAAGACTGAAATTCATTGGGAATAAAAACCTGATTGAAATTAAATATTTTGGCTAAAAAATTTGTATTTGCAAGAAAATATGTGGCAAATTTTGTAGAACTTGTGATTTTTAAAAAATCAGGATTCAGGGTTTGAAACCTCACCTGACTCTCTCAAATTTGAAGATCCACTGAAGCAGGTACAATAATTTATAAAATCCACTTCAACTTCACTTTTAAAGCACAATATTTCATTACTGTTACAGATTTATACTTAATTTTATAATAAAATTGTTTATTAAGATTATTGTGTTTATTAACATGCTCGGTGATATTTGCTAAGATTTGCTTTAACATTTAAGAAGGATGTCAGCAATCACATATTAAGACAGTTTGCCTCCTTATCAACCATATCACCAAGTTTGTTGTCTTTAACAATTGTTTCAATTTTTAATACGAAACAATACTTAATTCATTCAATTATTAAATTCTTTTTCATCTTTTTTTTGGTCTCACAAACTTTGGGGACTTTAATAGTTTTATTTAATTTTAAATGCAAGCACAGAACTTTTATGTTTTAAATTTAATTCCAGATGACAATGCACCGAACGACTTCCTTCAGAAAAACTGTCCTCAAGGTCAAGGTCAAGTTCAGACCAGCAGGTCGTTGAGGACTTCGAGCAATTCTGAGCTCGGAATGAAATTCATCTCCATGAACCAACTGAACACGTATCCCAACATCAAAAGCAAATGTAAATGGATTAATCTTTAAATCCTAATGTATTAATAAATTAATAATTTAAATGTAAGGGTAATAATCTGTCAATCAATTAATCTCAGTTGCTATGTAATTTCTTCTTAGGTTTTCACCATTTTATATAAAGAAGATAATCTCAATAAAATTACATAACATATTGATTAACGAACGTCCTCCAGCCGGGGTCTGTTTGGGGGAGTGGAAGAAAGGTCGACTGTTGGGTTCTGGTTCGTTCGGGAAGGTTTTCCTGTGCTACGACGTCGAAACCGGAAGAGAATATGCTGTGAAACAAGTGCAAGTCGTGGGTCGAAACTCCCAACACGCCTCTCGGGTCAGAGGAGTAGATTTCTACTTGTAGCTCGTCGCTCGATTGAAATTTGAATATTCAAATTTTCCACGGTCTCAATTTTTCCTAATTGTTTTAATTGTTGAAATATTGTAAATAGGTTAAAAAGTGAAGTGCTGCTGTAATGCATTTTGCATCTTGGTAGGATATAGTTTTAAAAACTCTTTAATGTAAATATATTGGATTTGAGTTGCAAGTAGTAGTTATTTTGGAATGATCAAATTCTAGATAGCATCTGCTTGAAACGTGCTGTGAGTTAATTTTATTATTAATAACTAACATTGTAATTATAACATTATATTTCAGGAGGTGAAAGCATTGAGAGAGGAAATAAACTTTCTCAGACAGAATATCATCCACCCTCACATTGTCCAGTACTACGGTTTCCATGACGACGGAGTGGATCTTTCCATCCTGATGGAATATATGCCTGGAGTTAGTTGTCATCATCTTGTCAAGTTTTATTCATCGATTAGGTTTTCAAGTGAATTTATTAATGTGTTATTAATGCTAATCGATGTCTTTATTTTGAAGCATTAACTAAGTAGGATTACATTTTATCTTTTGCTAACCTAAGCAATGACACTTGTTAGATCAAGTAATAACAATACGGGCAGTTAGCTAAGTCATGCACGTGTATTTTATTGTATTAGTGGAGCTATAAATGAATGAAATTAAAAAATATTTTTAAGTTTGTCACGAAAACAAATGTACTAACATACCTTAGGGTTCGGTCGAGAGTCAGATCAAGCAATACGGACCTCTGACGGAGAGGAACACTGCCAGTTACACTCGGCAGGTACTCGAAGGACTGGAATATCTCCATAAAAAGTCAATCGTGCACAGAGATATCAAAGGTGAGCTCCAGAGTTTTAGGTTGGGATTTTTAACTTTTTCAAACTTGTACTTTTTTTGTGAAATTGTTTTAATAAAAAATAAATTATTTAAATGAATTAAGAAATGATCATTAAAGGTGCCAACATACTGAGAGATCATGATGGCAATGTTAAACTGAGTGACTTTGGAGCATCAAAGAGACTTCAAACAATTTCAACGATGCAAACCCAAACTGGCACAGCTTATTACATGTCACCAGAAGTTCTTGATGGGAACGGATATGGAAGGAAAACTGATATTTGGTAGTCGTTCGTATTTCTTTGTAGTTGTTGCCTGTTGTTATTGTTGCTGCAATGTAATAATAATAAACTTATATTTCTATAATCTAATCCCTTCAAGCATTTGATAGACTATCCTAATTATAACTTAAAACAATCTCCCCCTAAGGAGTCTGGGATGCACAGTGGTGGAAATGTTGACTGGCCATCCTCCCTGGCATAAACTCGAAGGACTGGCAGCCATATTTAAAATAGTTACCTCAAACGAACCTGGTTACATGCTTCCTGAAAATATTTCTATGCATGCCAAGGATTTTCTCAATCTGTGTTTCGAGAGGAATCCGTCCTATCGCCCCACGTCGTCGCAACTTCTGTTTCATTCCTTCGTCAAATCTTTGGGCTTTTTTGATTCAGAACAAGGTTGATTTGCACATAAATTGTTCTGTGGAATGTACATATGCTCAATTTCACATTATTTCAAATCAAAATCTCTGAATTTGCGGTAGTGGTGGTGGCATGGTAACTGTTAAAATTTGATTTGAAACATTGGACTTGGATGGATATTCTTTGTGGACTTTTTGTTGAGCTGATCATTTGTCATTCATTTGCACAAACACTTGATTACTACTGCAGCTTTATGTTTTTACCTTGGGTTAGTAGATTGTGAATAATCAGGTCGTTTATTCTTCATGTTTTCAATTGTGAAAAGACTGTCAGGTCACTTATAAATAGATGATGGATGAAAGTGTTTGCAAAAGAAGTTTTTTAATCAGAAAAACAATATTTAGAGTTTTATACTGATTTAGTAAAAAGACACAACTGCAAAAGGTAGCTAGTAATAAAGACGCAAGTATTTCGGAGATTTGCGGCCTTAAATATTTTGACTAATCAGCTCGTTTCGACATGCCCTTACGTTGCACTATCATTGGAGGGTTGCATTAATTAATCATAGCTTCATTTACTTTGGCAGCTCATATTGTGGATTCCCAAATACGGCAGCATAAGACAGACTTCAAAATCCAGACAAAATTTATTTCACAACGATTTCATAAATTTTACAATTTGTCCAAGAAGTTGTCAAGCGGAGGGATTCCAGGGCTGAGTCCTTTGCGCTTCCTGATATCATTGACGATCTGGAACGGCTTAGTTCCATTCTCAGTAGGATCTCCGCTGAGAATCTGCCAGTGATCAAACACGCACTGCGGGAAAGCCTGACCACCAGTGTGTGAACGCAGATCAGCGGTGAAACCTTTAAAGATGATCATTTTGTTTTTATAAGTAACAATTACCAATAATCATATACCAAAGTAAATTGTGGCTTACCAAACGACTCATTGACTGGCAAGTAAGCCTTGACAGCAAACATAGGAGTGCCAACAATGCGACTCTCCTCAACCACGTGACCACGTCTCTTGTTCAACACGCCATAAATTCCACCAACGACAGCTTCCGGAGATTGGATTTCAACAAGGTAAACGGGCTCCAAAAGGCGCGGTGCAGCAGTGAGAACCGAAGCATAGACACATCTCCTGGCTGTTGGGATGATTTGACCTCCACCACGATGGATGGCATCAGCGTGGAGATTCACATCGTGAATGTCGAAACGGATTCCCCTCATGTGCTCATCGCAAAGAACTCCCTATTGATCGAAATTCGAAATTAGTTCTAGCGTTTAAGATTACAAACAAAAAAAAACAAATAAAAAGAAACCTCTTTCGATGCCCATTGAAAACCAGCAACAACGCTGTCCTTGATCTCGTTAAGATACTGCACTCCCTTGGAGCAATCGACGACGATGTTTGGCCCTGTTGTTTCTGGTCCGAAGCACCAGATCTTACGAGCCTCTGTCACGTCATAATCGTATGTTTCGGACAAATACCTAGCCCTCTCCTTCATTTCCTGTCTCGGAGTGACCTTGCCATTGTCGATGTCTTCAGCCAGACCGTCGGGCATGGGTCGCGCCTTCATATACAACCTGTTGTGCTTGTTCGGAGATTTGGATAGGCACATCCTATCAGACTCTTCACTAACTGTTTCTCTATATGACACGACTGGATCAGATACTTTAATTGGAACACAAGCGTGATCTTCTTCTAAATCTTTGAGACAGATCTCAAGGTGGAGCTCTCCAGCGCCGGCAATGATGTGTTCACCAGATTCTTCGATGCTTATCTGTTAAATTATTAAATTATTGATCATTAAATAATAACATAAGCCTTAAAACTTTATGAGACACTAACCTGTACAAGTGGATCAGATTTGGAAAGACGTTTAAGTCCTTCAACCAATTTTGGTAAATCGGCAGGGTTCTTGCACTCGACAGCAACTCTGACAACCGGGCTAACACTGAACTTCATGACTCGAAGGTTGTGGGCATTTTCGAAAGTTGTGATGGTCCCGGTTTTAACCAAGAACTGATCAACTCCGACTAGACCACAAACGTTACCACAGGGAACATCCTCAATTGGCTCAGTGTATCTTCCCATCATGAGAATTGTTCTCTGGATGCTCTTAATGTAAAGATCTTCCTTCTTTCCATGGACATAATTTGGTCCCATGATCCTTGCTTTCATACCAGTGACAACAACACCAGCAAAGACACGACCGAAGGCATAGAATCTACCCTTGTCTGATGTCGGTACCATCTTCGATATGTACATCATCAGGGGGCCTTTTGAATCGCAGTTCTTGATGGCTAAAAAGGATTGTTATATTTATTATCATTAATAGCACAATGAAAAAGACATCTTTTACTACGGCTTACCAAGAGCGGCTTCATCATCGTGAGGCCCTTCATACAAAAGTTCCATCCTATACTTTTGTGCAGTGACTGGAGAAGGCAGATGGATGGTGATCATCTGAAGCAGGGCATCACCTGCGGGAAGCCATTTCTTCATAATAGTCTTCATCAGTTGCTTCTCCTGGCTTTCCTTTTCTTCTGTTGTCAACTTAATGCCAAGCTTTTCGCAGAGTCCCAAAGCTTCTTCCTTGGGCCTCCTCATGCAAAACTCAAAGACCTTGTAGATAGGATCCAGGACGTACTGAGTAAAACCTCTAACATATCCAGGTTTGCACTCCTTATCCCACTTCTTCTGCTTGGGATTGTAAAACTGATCGCCCCAGAGTCGCTTCATCAACTTTTGAGTCTCGATTCCAAACTTTTCAGAGTAAATTTCGGCAAACTGTTTGAGAGTAAAAGCCCATCCGTGAAGACCCGATCCGAAACCAACAGTTCCCTTCGAAGGGTCAACCATGACATCACCCATGGGTCCGCCATCTTCACCGTAGGTTGCAATGATGACGTTCACGTTTTCAACGGTTCTCTGGAAAGTCTGATACAGATCTTCTGGAGCGAGCTGGAGGGTAAGCAAAGCCAGATCCATTTTATTCATGAAAAGGACAGGCTTAATCCTCTCAGCAATTGCCTGCCTCAAGACAGTTTCGGTTTGAACACAGACACCTGCGGACGAATATATAGAATTAGAACAACATAGAGGATGTGGAAGCTACCGAAAAAAATACAATACCTGAAACACAGTCGACGACGACAAGAGCACCATCAGTGACCCTGAGGGCAGCAGTGACTTCAGAAGAAAAGTCAACGTGGCCCGGTGAATCAATGAGATTGATCAAGAAGGAACCGCATCCTTCTTCACGTGGCTGGGTTATATGTTGAAGATCCTTCTCTGGAAGGGAGTAGTATAAGGAAATGGCAGTGGACTTGATGGTGATACACCTTTCTTGTTCGTCTTTCCTGGTGTCGGTGAATCTCATTTCACCTGCCTTGGCGTTGGCGATGATGCCTGCCTTGCTAACCAGAGAATCCGTCAAAGTTGACTTTCCATGATCTACGTGGGCAATCACGGACATGTTCCTGATGTTCTTCTTTTTGTCCATGATGCCACGGATCTCGTCTATGGTGAAGTTGACCTAAAATATAGCAGCATTTAATAGAATGTTTATTGGGAACCCTATCCTGCATGGCAAACGCCCTGAAAATGGATGCCGTAAAGTTGGCACTAATGCCCAATGTCGGCAAAAAACAAGCATGTATGCATAAAATAATCTCACCATGTTGTATGTTCTTTGATCTTTCGATGACTAGAGTTCGCTGATAACTTGTTCGGAAAGTAATTGAATGGGAATCATTTAACCAAATCAAAAGATTTATGTCACATATTTAAATTTTATATTTTAATTTCAAATATTTTATAAAACACATTATTTGTATCACATATTATTCAAAGCAATGCAATTTTACTTTATTAAATTATTCTGTTCATTATAACGGTATGTCAAGCAATTGAAGAAGTTGATTTGTTGCATTTTTTTTGTCAAAGAATGAATTATTTGTTTAGCTATCAAATTATAATATTTATATTTCTTGATTAACTTTTAAAAAATCTGTTTTGTAACGTTTGGCAATCTGAGCTTTGGATAATTTTCAATTATGATTTGGATTGCTAAAATATTGTTAGGGGTGATTCTAAAGGAAGAGACTGTCAGAGTTTCTGATTGAGAATTACATCCCTAACTTTGTTCTGCCTCGGCGTCAATAGCTCCTAGTTGAATTTGACGTTTTTCAAGCTTGTAGATTGAACAATTTGATTACTGCTTTGTTTAACTTAGAGATTGATTATATTGATCAGAGCAGTATCTGTTTAACTTTCGCGATAAGGGATAAAGGACACAATGTGAAGACATAATTGGGACATTACAAATTTGTTTACATTTTTTAATTTAATGTATTTTAAAGCAATTTTATCGAACTTTAAATGTTTAAATGTTTCGATGTAAAAGACATTCAAAAGTTACAAAAACCCCCAAAAGTTCATTTAAATTCATGAATTGATAAATGACGAGAAACAAGAAAAGGAATGAAACGCCAGAAAAGTGCACCTTCTAAAAGCAACTGTTGATTAGCTTCAGCGCACAATGCACTAATTAACCTTCATTACGTAACTAAGCGGTCAAGGTTATCTACGTTCTCAAGTTTTGCATTCACCAAAGGTGGCACGGATGTAACAATGCAATTGGTTATAATAATTATTACGTATATACATGATTATAATTATAATTAATATGTGATCCCGATGAAAAAAAGGCTTCAATGTCATAGAATCATTAACTTAGCGATTAAACTTTCAGAAAGATTGGCGGTTCAAGCAAAGCATGAATTTTGACGCGATGCGTCGTGATTGCTGAATTTTGAAGTTGGTGTCGCATTGGTTGACTGCAAGTTAATCAATACATGTAATCAACATATAATTTACTATGTGCAATCGATGATAAATCAAGATGAAGGGTGGTTTCAACGAATAATTTTCTTGTGAATGGACGGACGGATGGACGGATGGATGAATGGATGATCGAACATTGGAGAGATGAATAAGCGAATGATTGAATGGCTATCAGTCACCTCCACTGTTTCTACGAATCGTTTCCTCTTTTCAACGTTGTGAACAACGACATCATCAACAACAAGAACAAGAACAGGAACACGTCAACAATTCTAAACGCTATTTTATTTCCCACCTCCTCAAATCGGAAAGCGTTGGCGTTTCTTCCGTTTCTGTTCGTGATGATGATGATTATGATAATGATGATAACGGTTAACAGTTCAAATTCCTAGATCAAAATCTCGAATTAAGTACTATTTATAAGAAAGTAATATCTAAATCTAAAATATTAAATAAACATTCGTAATAAATGTTAAGACTCGATTGAATATTGTAAAGTAATTGGCTACGCATGAATCACACGCACGTTTTATGTACTAACACGCACGAAGCACATATCACCTTGCATATATATAAGCAGCGTGCGAATATTACTGGTCAAGTCAGACGATGGAAATCTAGTTCAGTCCACTTCCTGATGGCGTCGATGAATATTTTATCATAATTTAACGACCTACTGAATATTAATGAGATACATCACGTCTCCATTAAGCATCCGATTGACATCCGCTGAGGGCATCGAACGAAGTTGACCGAGTTGCTATGGATTTGCAGTTTCTCTGCAGCAACGTTCTTCGGTTTCTTCTTTGATTTTCTTTATTTATTTGTTCCCCAACAAGAGAATATTCTGAGGCTTTTGTACAGAAGAAGAGGTTAGCATCTCCTTATAAGCCGTGCTGAATTTTGGTTTCATTTTCGAATTTGTTTATTTGGCGGACAATTTTTTGAACGAGTTTAAATTAACTTTTTTTTTTAAATTGACTCTCTCGTTTATAACTTACTGCAATATTTCATTGATCATTGATCCTATTTTAAACTGCATGTTTACATGAAATTACATGAAGTTATTCACCGTTTTTGTCTTATTCTGCAGTTTGACGGTTGTTGAAATGAATATAAACATTGAAACGTTCAATCATCATTCAATTGTCTCTGTTCAATGAACATTAATGTGCATTTCTTTTCACTCATTTCTTCCTTCACTTTCTCGGTTTATTCATTCACCATTCATTTATCATTCACTCGTTCACTTAACACCAGGTTCACAATGCAACCCTTGCAACCTCCTCGTGGGATGCCATGTCAACGACCTTTGTACTCTGCGTGTTGTTTCCAATTAATATTTTTAGGAGACAATCTTTCATCCATCCATCCATCCATCCATCCAAGTCAAACATCGCTCGAAAATAGTCATAAATGTATCTTATACCTGCAACTCGTAAGCACTTAGAAAGTCTATAGTGTAATCAGGTGTTCTTGACCAGTTGCTCGAAACATTTAAACATTAAAATTAATTTCCCAGAAAACGGAAAAAAATACACTTGAATATCGTTTAATTTTAATTTACATCAATGTTTAACAAATAACATTTTAAATGAATTTTAGATAAATATTTTTATTGTTTTTAAATGAAAAATGTAAATGTATACATAAACGAACGAATGAATGTTGTTAAAAGAAATATTACTTAACAACATTGTGTTTTCATTACCAAATGTTATTTTGTGATTATTGTTAATTAATGAAATTAATTAATGAAAAGTTGTTAAAAGGAAATGTTAACACCTCGTAATACAAACTACTTGTTGGTCATTAACCCCTTCCGTGCTTTGATTGATTGATTGATTGATCGATTTCTTGCTTGATTGAACGGTTTTGTCGGTTGAAACTGGTTAAGATTAAGTCGAGACTATTTGGCTCTGCTTGGCTATTTTAATGTTAATAAATGAATAATGAAATTCCATGATGGCCTTGAAAAACATGGTATAATTATTTTATTAAATTATTCTGGATAATCGTGATATATAAGTTAAAAATAGAATATATTTCTAAACCAAACGTAAGATACTATTTTCTTTAAGTTGTTTTTAATATTAATGTTTCACAAAATAATAATTAAGGCTAAGATAAATGTTTTTAATATAAGATATATTTAATGACAAAATATATTTAATAAGGAGATATTTTGAACGACTTCATAAGCATCGCCTCCTTATCACAGACACCTCCCTGGGTTTGTTTATCAGTCCGTTGGCGTCGTCTGAATCCCTGTTTACTTTGTTAATGAAAGTAACTGAGCACAACTCGAGTGGTTCCAATTTTAATTGGAAACTTTGGTTTACAAACTTAATTTAATTTATATTTTAAGTTTAATATTCTATTTTAAAACTAATAAATGCGCTTATTGTAGCCAGATCCTAGTCAATTGGCATTTCATTCGCGTATCATCGCTATCACCATCACTATCATCATCATCAACATCACGAGCTTATCCATGGAAACATCCCCAGGCACTTATATTTAATAAAGTCGCACCACCATTACTTCGATGGATAGTCTTATCATCGTCATCATCAGATAATAATGACGTCATCGTCGTCATCATCATCATCATCATCATCATGGACGTCGGCAATGTTATCATCCATCAAACGTTTTCTTATCACAGAAGCCAGGGTCGGTTGTCTTTTCAATCTTTAAGCAAACTTAAAGCATCCTCAGATAAGATTATCAACTTCTGGACTTAACAAACGATTATCTTTTGTTGATACTTATTATTATTATTATTATTATTATTATTATTTATGTTACCATTTTATTGAATTAAAATAATATACCTACAGTTTAATGGTGGATCTTCATTAGCCATGGAATACATTACTTCGGTTACATGTGCATGATTGGTTAAACTTGTCAATAAATCTTAACTTTGTAAAATAAAAATATTAAAACATTTCAACAAAACAAACGCAAAGGAAGCGGGAAATGTCCCGAGGGTTGTTAGGAAATAATGAGAGATTTTATCATTCATTTATCATTCATTCCAACTGTTTTGTCCTGCGATTTCAAAGGAAATGGAGGCCTCCAGTTCGGCTTGCATTTGGATTTTTAATGGCAAAATGTTCTGCGTACAGCGTGTGCTCGCTTTTGTTCACTCGAGCGTGGAGAGAAGGAGACCACGGATATCAGTGGCCGATGCGGCATTGATATGCAAATGAGTTGCATTGCGACGATGATTGTTATTGCTGTTATTCACCAATCGATCATTCGAAGATCTTTTCATCTTCCGTTTCGACGGCTTGATTGTTGTTCGAGTGAGTTTGCAAGGGTTTAATGGGAAGTCATGCTGAGGTCATTTGATACTCTTAAATGAGAGTAATTCAGGTGTAATTCAGTGTAGTTCAGTGTAATTCAGCGTAATTCAGCGTAATTCAGCGTAATTCAGTGCAATTCAGCGTACGCCCACGTGTTTCATCGCCCAATTGATGCCATCAAATCTGATGCTCGAACACGTTGTTTTTAGGCAACCATAATTTGTTTATTTATCATCATGTAGTTACCATTACTTTCAATAATAAACAGGCATTAATTAGGATGTATGTTATTGTAATGCTATCATGACTAAATATCATCACCTATTTCTATGTTAAAGAGGAAATAATTAAAATCTAAAGTATGAGTTAATCTAAAAACACATTCTAATTATCTTTTATTTTTAAATGCTAATATTTACGACAAAATCAAAACTATTTTTTTATAGTAGTAGCTTCAATTTCCTGTGGTTGGTCATCAACATAAGTTGTTAAGCATGGAAGTGATAAATTTAACGAGATAACAAGGAATTTATTATAATTTTAGACCAAATAAACATTTTATTATTCACCACGGAACACCGGCGACGCTTAGAGTGCCCCCAGGTGAAATGATTTTCCATGAATATGTAGCAAAGGAAAGCTTGGATGAATGAATGAATGAAGGCTGAAGAATGAAACTCTTCAGAAAGAAAGACAAACTCGTGCATGTCACCTTTTTGTCATCCTAATTTCAATTTCTGACACCATTCTCAACCTATCACGGATTAGTTCGACTATTAGGGCATCCTTGAATTCAGACGAACTTGTCGTTAGGGGGAGCCACGAGGCCATCTTCTTCGTCATCATCACCACAATCATTCATTATCGGCCACAATGGATTTTAGTGATAACGATCTAACTTCGATCCAAAATCTCAGGAATACGGAATAATTTTTAAAGTTAATTTGAAACTTATTAAACAACCTTCGTCGATTCTTTCGTTTCCAAGTGAAATGCAACCAAAATAAGCCTTGCTTGTCCGATCTGTTCTTCAGTATAATTTTTGAAACCACAAATTCGAATTTCATGTCCTCTCTGATGACGCGTGTAATGACGATGACGACGACGATGATGGATTTATAGTCCTATAGGGTAAAGAAAATGGTCAAGACTTAACATGACTTATCTAAACAGCAGAACATGGCACCACGTATGAATTTAATATGAATATTTCAATGGAATTCTATAAAAAGTACTGTTAACATTTATAAAGATTTGTAAATATTAATTTGTTATTTAATATTAACTCTGATTAATTTTTTATATAATATTAAGTCAAAACTTCACACCGACAATGGATTCAGGAAAGCATTATTTCCATTGAATTTCTCTAATTACCGATCGATGTGCAGTTGATAATAAATTAATTTATTGCTGGATTAATGTACAATTAATGTTTATTGGTTATTATTAAGCCATAAAATGCCATATTGATCTCTTATTGTTGCACATTCAACACATTCATTCAGCACAAAATGGAGGACCGAAATGGCGAAACAGCAAATTGAACGCTGCATAAATTATTGTAATTTATTATAATTTATAATTTAAATGTAAATTGATGACAGTTGAAACACAGCCGTAGATGTTGTTGATGACGATTTTCATCTTCGGGAATTGGTCACTGAGATAAACAGTACCGAGTTTTGGCTGTTGAAGGGAAAGAAACGAATTCAATTCTCTTCGTATAAAGATATATAAGGGAAGTATACAGATATATAAAGGAAGTAAAAAGATATATAAAGGAAGTATAAAGACGTATAAATGATGTATAAAGACGTATAAATGATGTATAAAGATATATTCGTATGTTTAATGACCGTGAAGGAATGAATGAAAGTTAAAAGCCTAGATTTTTGTCGCAAGATTATTTTAAAAAGTAACGCCATGTTTAAGTAATAATAAAGTTACTAAAGAACATTTAAACCAAATATGTGACAGCTCATCGAGTAATTGTTTGGCCTCGTATTGTCTCGGAATCGCAATGAAACTGTAGGACTTTGTTCTGATCAATGAAGCGTAACTTGTTGGACCCGTTCCGCTCGACTGATTTCCATTGAAAGTCAAATGAATGATCGTCCAGGCGTTTAAATTTAAGTCAATCTGAGTTTTTTTTCTTGGACGAAAATATTGTAACAAGGAAGTTGTAATGATAACTTTGTAAGGGTTACAACTTTATTATATATTATTTTTTAATTATTATATGCTGACCTTCAATTATTTGTGACATTTTCTGACGAACTTTATTGTTCGGGACCATATATTATGATGATGATGATGATGGTGGTGGTATTTCTGTTGAAATCAGATAATCAGCTATGTTAGAGAATCTATAATCGTTCATTAGCATCACAAACCGGTTGTTAAATTTATTATTGACGTATAATTAATTGAGAAATCGTGTGGAATATCATCAACTTTTAATAATTTCACACCACAAAGGGGCTTTACCAGAAGAACCTTCAACATTTGAATCGGACAATTCATAAGATGAGTCACAAAATACAAAAACAACATCACAACCTACAGCCCACAACAAAGCCACAAAGCAACTTGAATGACGACATTAACAATAGCAACAGTAACGACTTCCATAATTAGTTTAGCGACAACAGCAACAACAACAACATCGGAAACACCGGCTGAGGTTCTCAGTTTCCCCAGGGTGCAGGTTTGGTGTCGTGTGAGTTGAAAAGCTCAGCTGAGGTGAAAAGCTCTTAATTAGCAAAAGGTAGCAGTTGCTGCCTGCTTTTTTATTGAAACCAGAATCTGAGTCACCTCGGTTTGTCAAAAGTCTCTGTACTTTTCCATCCATCCATTCAGCCATCCATCCATCCATCCATCCATCCATCCATCCATCCATCCATCCATCCATCCATCCATCCATCCATCCATCCATCCATCCATCCATCCATCCATCCATCCATTCATCCATTCAATCAGTCAATCTTCCCATGCAAGTCCCTAATTACGATTTCATTAGAACCGTTTTAGATTTAGAATTGACATTGTTTTTGTAATATTTACGTTTAATGTGTTTATATTTCACGTGTTTATGGGCTGTTAGCGTCACACGACTGATACTGCATGGTCATGGCATTGTATGCTCAAGTTTTGAATAAAATAAATAGACTTTTAACAAGAATCGGAATAATAATACATTTAATAATTAGTTGTGGTAGTAATAATAATATTATTAATCATAATATTATTATCATTAATAATAATAATTATTATTACTAATAAATCAAGAAATAATAACTGACAGTAACAGTGAATATGTCGACTTCTTACTTTAACCAATAATTTTTTTATCAAAAATTTAAATTAAATTCGACAGATGCCACCCCATTATTTGCTTTTGGTCCTCACTCTGATGGTTCAAATCCCACTTTGCTCCTCTCTAACATTTTCAATCAACGAAGAGGTACCATTAGGCACCAGCGTCGGTTTCATAATCGACGGTCGTAACCAAAGATCAGCTTATCACTTGGAGCCACGTGATGGACTTTTTAAGTTCAGTGAGATGAAACCATCTCTGATCGTGACAAATTCAAGCATCGACAAGGAAGAACTATGTCCTTATCAGGTTTGTTGATAACAACCTCTTTATGCTACATTTCGATCTACAGATCGAATGGCCGAGTGAAATTATGTTCATAATTAAGTTGTTAATAATTTCTAATGTTTATTTAACTTAAAACTAGATTTAAAAGGGGGACAACTTATTAATAATTAGGTTGTTATTGTTGCGTTAGGATGGTGACGTATTCTTAAAATTAAATTGTAAACAAACAATGACTCGATTTTTGACATTATTACTATATATAGCCAGTATCAAAAGTGGACAGCACTTGACCGATTGCTACGAATTTTGAGCAATTGTAGCGTAGTTTTGGAACAAGGACGACAGATGATTATCTGAGTTACATTTTCACTTGAAACAATTTAATAATAAAGCTAAAAACAAAACACAAAAACAAAAACAATCACATTTCAAATCTCATCTGCTGAAATGAAAGAGTTTCAAAAGGCTTCGTTTCAAGTTATTTTTGAATGACTTCAAGAGACAAAACCATTTTAAGTTTGAGCAAGTCAGTAGTAAATGTTTTTATAAACTCCAAAATAATCGTCGGCTTTTGCTTCTCTTGTTGAATTTAATTCATTTTATTCGCTGGGAGTGTTCAAAGATTTGTGCTTTTGAGGATTTCACTCAGAATTTTTAAATGTTTAATTTTTTTTTATTACGAAAATGATAGCCAAGCTATAATTACTATAAATAAATTAAAATCGTAATATCCGTTTCGGAACTCTTAAGCCATTTTTGAAAAACAGTTGCTCAACTATAATCTTGTTTGAGGGAAGTGCAAGCAAGCAGATCGTTTACATTCAGTGTCATTAGATTTAATAAATAATAATAACTTAATAATAAAGAGAGGCAGCATTGAAGATGAATTTATTTTGAATATTTTAGTCACAAAAACAAGAAATATAAATGACAACAGATGGAGGCATTTTTCTCTCGTAAACGTATGTTCTTAAGTAGCACTGACTCTGCTTGAACAAGAGACGAACAACATCCTAAATTAGAAGTTGAGTCAAAAATAGACATAAAATATGCCAGACAAAAATCATGTCTCCTTCCCTCCGTTCCTTAACAATTAAATTGTTAAACATCACTTGCGTCTGTTTAAACTAATTAAAATCATTATTTTGCTAATTACTAGTAAAAACAACCTATTTCAGAGCTCTGTTTAATAGGTAACTTAATTTAAACGGAACTTTATTTAATGCAGGACGTATGCCTAATGCTTTATGACGTCATGACCGATTCCCCCAATTACAAGCTCCTGACTAGGATCAGTATCATCATCAGCGACATTAACGACCACACCCCGGAATTTCCGCCGAATCTCGCACAACCGTTCGTCATCAGTATTCCAGAAACTTTTAACCCCGGTTCAAAAGGTCACAGACTTCCGAACGCCGAAGACCTTGATCAGGGGACCAATGGTAACATCACTTACTCATTCCTGTCTTCCAAGACGTCACCAGAGGCGATGGCCAAATTTTCTCTTGCCAAACACGTCATCGATGACGTCACCCACGTGTTGTCCCTCACGCTCAATGATAGGCTGGACAGAGAGACTGAAGATGTAAGATATTTTTGGATTGTTGTTTAAGTGTTTTGATTCTTTTGCGGATCAATATTTGTTGTCTTGACGATAATATTATTGACATTAAAGACAATTAAATAAATTATGTAAAGTAATGCGTTACGTAAATGTATATTAATGGCATACGGGAGAGCATACATTTACATTACCTGCTAAATTATTGAAAGATTTCGAATTTGAAATCATTAAAACGTTACTTAATTCTATTATATTTCAACTACGATGACCAGTATATTAATTAATTCGCTATGTCACCAAAACATTGGAGTGAACAAAAACAAGAAATTTCTAGAAAGCACAACTACTTCTCAGGAATACAGCCTAACAATCTTGGCAGAAGACGGGGGCACACCCAGCAGGTCATCGACTCTTCAGGTCAAAGTTCAAGTTCTCGACCATAACGACAACTCCCCTCAGTTCGAAAGGCCTTATTATTCTGTCGATGTCAACGAAGATTTCAATGTGGGGAATGAATTGGTGGTGCTCAGGGCTTCAGATGCTGACCAGGGTGAAAATGCCAGGGTCAAGTATGCTTGGAGTGATGAGACATCGAGGAGGTAGAAATAGTTTAATTAATAATTAGGAATCAATCAATTAATTGATTATTTTGAAATAACAAACTGGGATTTAACTGACTAAGACTTTTTTTAAATTAAAAATTTTTTCTGAGCAATGTTTCTTAATTTCCGAAAAGAATGAAAGTGCCCGTAAGGATGTTAGATGAATTGCGAAATGTTTAAGACTTTAACTTACTTCCAAATATACATTTAAATAAATTACATTACATTCATTACATTAAAATATCAGCATTGAAAAGTTTTCAATCTCCAATTTAAGCTACGGAAGTCTCTTCTCCATCGATCCAACCTCGGGTTCGGTGAAATTGAAATCCAATTTGGACCGCGAGGAACAACCAACATTTCACTTGACTGCCATCGCCTCGGACTTTGGAGCGGTTCTGTCTCTGTCTTCTCACGCTCTCCTCACAGTAAACGTCAGAGATGTCAACGACAATCCACCTTCAATTGTTCTCAGATCCACGAATGGACAAATCACCGACATCCTAGAGGTTTGATAATTTGATCCGTTTGGAGTTGCAATGATTTTTTTGGATTTGATGAATTGTACATAACTTTCTTTCAAACGGATTTCAGGTGATAATAGTTTATTTGCGATACCGAAATTCGATCATTCATTTCAGATATCCGAGAACTTACCACAAGAGACGCTATTCGCTAAGATGTTGGTATCCGACAAGGACCAAGGAAATAACGGGAGAGTAACATGCACAGTCCACCCACCCATATTCTTTCTTTTTCCTTCCTCCCCCAAAAGATCCAACCCCGTTACTACTTCGAGTATAGAATACGATCTGCGCACTGGAGTTTCACTCGACAGGGAAAATAGCAGTCAATTCGACATCGTAATCACTTGCTCTGACGATGGGAAGCCTCAGTTGAGAACCAGCAAAATGGTCAAATTGAGAGTTCTCGACGAGAACGATAACGCTCCAGTCTTTGAGAAAAATGTTTACAGAATGGAAGTCGACGAAAATACTCCCATAGGAACCAAAATATTTCAAATCAAAGTAAGTGGCCCATTTGAGAGATTTGTTGCTGGAAGCAATCTTATTAAAATAAAATATTAAAACCATTCTGTTTTAATTTCCAAGGCAAACGATGCAGACGAGGGATTAAACTCGAAACTCAGTTACAGCCTCGAACCTCAACAAGCCAAATGGAAGGATATTTTGCGAGTAGATGAGAATGGTGATGTAATCGCATTGAACAACATCAACTGCGAAGAGAACTCCCAAATGATGTTCATGGCACGCGCTTTGGACTCTGGAACACCGAGTCTGATTGGAGAGGCAGGACTCGAAGTGACAGTCAGGGACAAGGACGAACACATTCCCATATTCGATAGAACCTCCTACGAGTTCTTGATACATTCCAAGATCCCCGAGAACTTTCTCTTAGGTCAAGTGAGAGCCATCGACGAAGATTGTTCTACGAGATTTGGCAAGGTCATTTACAGGCTCGAGGACACGTTTAGAGAAAACGTCGAACATCTGCTCTATGTGGACAAGAACTCGGGCGAAATACGCTCCAGAGTTCAACTGGATAAATCTAGAAGTGTAAGGTTTTCTGTTCTCCCCGGTAATCCGTCCGGGAATTGGTTTCCGAAATCGAGAGTAGACGTCGTAGTTAGACTTGTTGTCGAAGAATCATTGAAACCTCCTGTAGTGACACCTACTTTCCACTTTCCAAACGACACCAACAATTCGGTCGTTTTGACGGTAGGAAGTGACAATGGAACTACTGTCTGCCAGCTCCAACTGACAAATAGCAGTATCGAAAGAGCAAGGAAACTGATGAGATCGGGCAGCAAAAATCTTTACAGATTCTCAATTTTATCGGGCAACGAAGAAGGTCTACTGACCATAGACGAAAGCACAGGTTGGATAAAAACCACATCGGTCCTCAACTCGGCAGGGCAGTTGATACTCAACGTGTCGGCCTACAACCCTCATAACAATCACGATCAGGCCACGTCTATGCTCGTGGTTCAAGTCACCAAGCACGATGCCATACTATCCGACCAATCTTCATTGGCTGCAACGATTTTGGACCACAGCATCTTAATTGCAATCCTCATCGCCTGTTCAGCTTTCCTCATCATTTTCTGCATCACCGTCTTCGTCATCCGCTGTCACCTCTCGAAACGCAGGCGACGTCCTCGAAGATACAACTGTCGCTTGGAAACCGTCAAAGCTGCTTCTAATGGTAGTCTGAATAAAGGGGCCTACATGACTCCTGACTTGAACGCATGCTCGACTTTCAAGGATTCAGAACAGAATTCGGACGCAGCCAGTTCGTTGAATAAGTTCAACAACAGATTCGTCTCTTTCAACGTCGACGATGACTTGTCCTGCCATACAGCAGACCCTAGAGGCGCTTGCCCGGTAGGTATTCAATAGGTTGAATGTATGATAGCTCTTAAATTTTATTTATAGCTTTTAATAGCTTTTTGAAATTGGTATTTTTTAGGCAGTCATTATTTTATTTAATGTTCCAGTTCAGAGACAACTGTTCTCTTCACAAGCCTTTTGTACCGAGCGATTTTGACGAGATGAGCTACTTGAACGAAAGAGACTTCTACAACCTTCCAGTCTTTTCAACTCAGACGACCAGCCTCTACAGCACCCAAAAGTCTCTGCCGGACGAAAATCAACTCAAGTCATTCAAACCATTGAGGGCATCACCCATAGACAGACCGCCGTCTTCAACTTCTGGTCTTCGGCAGTTGAGTCCCACTTCCTTCTTCCCAATCACGTGCTCTGGTCACATGACATCGTGCCAAGGTTCTTCTCTTTCCGGTTTCAACTACATCAACAACAACTGCAGCTCAAAAGTTCGTTCACGATCGTGTGCTGTTGTGTGTGTGTGTGTGTGTGTGTGCGTGTGCTTGAGATTGTAAGTGTGTGTGAGTGCTTGCGTGTGTGGGAATGTAGAGTGCATTTGAGTGCAAATGAATCTTTGTGGGGCAGAAACTTTTTCATTTGAAACTTTAAAACAAATTGAACTTAAAAGTTTAAAACAAGTGAAATCACATTCATTTAAAATTTGTTATAAAAATGTTTTGCTATTTAAAATTTAAATTATATTTAATCATTACATTTAATATGAAAATACAGAATATTAAAAAATAATAAAAATTACGTAAGAATAAATAATTACGCAAATGATATTATTATAAACACGATCACTACCTTCATTACTAATTGAAGTTAATGTGTGAGCTGGATGGGTAATTAAGTTATTATATTATATTTATTTGTTTATTAATAAATAAAAACACCGATTAACATTTTTTGCCAATCCAGGATGTGTTCGGACACACGAGGAATCCTTCGACCATCAATGACCGCAGACAATCAGAGTCTCAGAGTAAGAAGACATTTTTAATGAATTAATAAATTGATGTACAAATTAAATAAAGTACTTATTAAATACTGTACTAGAATGCATTTTATGACTTCATTTATTTACAAATATTTAATTAGCGCTTGAATGCCTGCGTGTTTGTTAAATCGCATTTTGTAATTCCAGTATGACGAGCGCTTCATCAAAAAAGGAGCAAAGAAACCTTGAATTTATCACTTGATCGACTGAATGCCATTTGTTCTAGCAACAAAGATCAGGGATTCATCTTAGTAATCTTGTACAAAATATCACTTTATGCGCGTTTTCTTAGCCTTAGCATCCGAAGATTACAAATTTGGTTATTCAGAGACCGCACACAACATACTTGTGTATTCATTATATTCATCTTTTGAAAATAAATTTAGTTTGTTACGTCATTTCATATTTCAAATAAAGGATAGATTTCTTTTTTTAATAAAACAGAAACCTTGTGTCTATAAAACCCTTCAATGCCATCTTCTAAAAGTTGAATTTGCAAACTTTGGCCAAAGGTGACGCAGTGGTTCCTTTTTGAAGGAATCATCTGCTAACAATTATACGAGCGCTTGTACATTTAACAAGTTTAAGTCATCATATCTCAAAACAATGAATGAAGAACAATGGACTCGAGCAATATCGAGGTCAGATCAAGATTTTGTTCTGAAGGCCAGTTTTTTTTTTTTAAGATGCTCGGATTTGATGTGTTTGCTAACATCGTAATTGATTAGCATTTCTTATTCATACTGTGTAGTAGCATATCTTTGCTACATTTCACAGCCCTATTTGTTCCAGTGAAATAATTAAAGCGAAAATTTAATTCGAATGCCAAATAAATAAATAAAATAAATAAGTAATGAATTAATTAAATATAAGCCTCCACAAATCCTAAAATTTACGGGGCGAGTTTTTAAATGACCACTTGTTAGTTGACCTCTGACATCAACGACATTGAAAACAATGGCAGCACTGGGAGAAATGCAGTCGTGGGAAGAAAATCGTGGGAATAAAAAATATTCACCCACAAAATAAATTAATCAAATTAAAACATATATTTTTTGATATTGTAATAATATTTTAAATTTCTCTGCACAAACATCCACGGTAATTACGCTCTTTTGTTGTTAATATTGACACTTAATTTTAAATAAGGGATTTAAAAGGATTAAAATTAATAACAACAACAAATAAATGCAATGAATTATATAAAATTTAATTACTTAATATTTTAAGTAATAAAACTTAGTGCAATAATAAATTATTGTTTTCAGTAATTTTGGCTTGTTTTTTCTATTTTTGGCCTTTGTCAAAATAATTTCTTAAGTGAATTTATAATAGCTTACCCGCAAACGTTACATTTTGTGACGCAAGATTACTTTCATTTTACTTTGGACTCGATAATTTTGCAAATGGGCCGATTAAAATTACCTGACAATGTCGATGTATAATTTTTAAGTATACACATTATGTTAATAAATATAATTGGTGAAGTTTCTCACATGTAACAATTCTCACATATAAAAAAATTCAGTTCTAATAATAATAACGCAATCAGGGATACTTCAGGTTAGTTGTAAAACGTTCTATGTTGTAGCTGATCAATAATCAGTAACTATTTTCCAATCGATTTCCATCTTATAAGGAGCAACGCATCCATGATTCGAAGTGCAGGACATTCAATTAGGCGGTTCTTGCTGGTTCCTGAGTTTATATAAATGGGTGAACCAATGAAACTTAATAGCAGTCTTAGTCTTGCTTAAAATGATGACAACGAAAAGGATGCTCCTTTTGATTGTCTTCTGCTTTAATTTAGGTTTGCTTACATACGATTATTAATAATATAAAGGTCCAAAGCATTATCAGGTCAAAGTAGTTATTAATTTAATTTAAATTATTATGTTGCAGGCCATAGTCAACTGGTTAACCTTGCATACAGAAAGAAAGTGTATCTTAGTTCTTTGACCACAGAATACGACATCCAACGTGTCGTTGACGGTGTTTACAGCGTTTTGCCTGACGTCCAAGTCACAGGTGTACGAGGTGAGGCTTGGGTTGTTGTGGATCTCGGAAGGCCATATTATATTGAAAGAACTTTGATTTATTACCCGAGAGATTGTCAAAGATGCAGTGAGTAAATTAATTATATTGATTTTTTTTATAAATTGATGAAATAATGCAATGAAAATGAATATTTTGAAGTAGAAAATGCCAGCATGAATTCTCTTGAAGTCGGACTCTCGAATTATTTTGAGCCCAGCAAAACATTGCAAGACGATTACACGATTTGTTCGGATCAAGATGTGGTTGACGAATTTATAATGTACAAGTGTGCGAACGTTTATCCATATTTTCGCTTCGTTACGATTGCACCCCAAGGTGGACCTGGCAGTAATTTAACTATTAATGAAGTAATAGTCGTAGGAACGGGTGAGTGCTTTTGGTTCCAACTGTTTATTTATCTATTTATTTATTTTAGTCTCATTTAATTTCACATCCAGATATTAATTATGTGGGATGTTTTACGACTTTGGTTAACAATGTTTTCGTTGAACCTGGAGCCAATCTTATGAAATGTATTTTCACCTGTTCGGAATTAAGGAAAGATTTTGCTGCAATTAAGGTTGAATATTTATTTATTAATCATTAATTAAGGTATGCAATCAATTTAATAGAATTTTGCGAATCAAATTGTTTTATTTTCATTTTGTAAATTGAAGGGAAATAATTGCTTCTGCGGAGAAGATAGAAAACATTATGCGCCTCTATCTGAATGCAATGTTACTTGCAATGGAACACTTGATTACTGTGGAAGTTCAGACAAGTTTTCTGTATACGAAGGTGTGTTTAAGATTTAGCGTTGGAATCAGTTGTTTCATTCTTTTGACTTTGACAGAGAATTTAGAATGCGGGGAAATTTCTAAATTATATATATATATATATATAATAATTTTATGTATATATAATAATTTTATGCTATTTTGCAAAGTAACGAATGAACTGTCTGAATTTCTAAATTAATGCACTAGTAAATTTTAAAAGAATTTCAGATATATTTATTTCAAAAATTTGTACATTATATTATATTATATATAAGTTATAATGCACTTTCCATCATGTCATAAAAATCACAAGAGGCTATCGTCTTGCCATCCATTTAGTGCTATTCCCTCTTGTCATCTGTTCCTGGCATCGATTTCAGCCTTGTGCCTTGTTATAATAAAATATTTTATCAGGTTTATTTTATCATTATTTTTTATCAAATTCTGGCTAATTAGGCCTCGCATCAAACATTGTAAGCGTTGAATGACAGTTTCGTTTTTCTTGGCCATAGAAGAAACAATGGTGAAGTTCTCACTGAAGTCAAATAACGAGGAATACGATTCTCTAGTCGATTCTTTCTCAGCAATTTCACAGCTAATGAAACACTCGTAAGAAAGTTTTGAAAACTTTCTTGATTTGTCCAAAGACATATTTAACGATATCTAAAATATATGAAAAATGAAGATAAAAGTAATCCACTCTCTTTTTTTAAACTGTTAAAACCGGAATATTCCGTAACTTTGAAGACTTTTGGCAACACACTTTTGACACTTTTGCTGGAGTTGAATGACAAATAATTTCTTCACTCAAAAAAAGTTTCCTCTGTCGTTTTATTTATTTTCATTTTATTAGTCAACATATTAGACTTTGAGTAATCATCAAAAATTAACCTACTAATTTAATCTTCTTCAACAGAATATTTTTCTGTGTCATCATCTTATTTAAACTCTTCACTAATATCCTCTTTCATGCAAAATCGTTTTGGATAATCATAATGGATAGAAATGAACCTGGATAAAAAATACACGCATTATAAAATGTTATAAGTTCAACAGACCCATTTTATAATTGGCGCATGACTTTTTTTTCTGGAAATGCTAATTAATATCTTTTTATGCTTCATTTTCTATCGAAAATATTTATTTATAAAAAGCCAGAATTTTTGAAAATGTTATTAAATTTATTTCACTGTAAAGGTAGCATCTGGGTCCAATGGACACCCATGATAATTTTAGTATTAAAAGGTAAAAACCACGGGTGATTAAATGTGGAATTAACGATCAAAGAATCACTTACAGGCAAAAAAAAACCTTAACCTAAACACTTACAAGGGTTTAACTGATCGCATTGAGAATCAGATGGACTTGAAATATGAATTGCAATAAAATTTACAATTCACCATTGAACAAGTACAGAGGATGTAAAAGTTTATTTTCTTCAGTCTTATCCAAAGAGAGTCTGACAACATTTCAGCACGAATACATCGGATGCTTTGCTAAAACTACATCAACCCAACACGTCAACCCAATGCAGATGGAATCCATGACGACAGAAATATGTTTAAATTACTGTTATAGTCCTCAACACTGGGATTTTATATTCCCTACATTACAGGTAATGCCTTATATTTTAACAAATTTTGAAATAATTGGGAGACCATGGTCAAAAATATTTTGCTGTCATGTTTTGTTGCATTGCTGTGACAATTTGTCTGCATCAAAATTATCGCAATATTTTATTTGACATTATCATTAATAGCTTTACATTATCATTAATAATTTTACATAAATCTTTAATAATCAGAATGGAAATAAGTGTTATTGTGAGAATATTCATTTGGATCAAAAAGGAATTGAAGAAACATTTTGTAACGTTCCATGCACTGGAAATTCATCTCAAATGTGTGGAGGCGAAAAATTTCAGAGCGTTTATAGCTGTTAGTAAATTTACTTTCCTAGTATCTAATGTGATATGAATATTATTAATCTTAACTCGCAGATTCCAAGATACCTATTAATAATAATAATAATAATATTATTATTATTTAATAATAATATTATTTAATAATAATATTATTTAATAATAATAATAATATATTTTTTAATATATATTTTTGTTATTATTATATTTAGTAAAATAACGATATAAATATAAATTAAGACATTATCACGAATTCATTATCTGAGGTTTTGATTTTTAGCAGCCAAAAAGAGTTTTAAATACGATCCAAAAGAACGCAATTGCAAGGGCGGATCTAAATTGGATTCGTTCGGATTTTGTGCAACCAAACGATGTGAAGATGGATGGACTGGAGAGGATTGTACATTAAGAGGTTGCTAGTTAAGATTATAGGGGCTAAGAATTACTTTTATTTTTGTTTGCCGATAAATTAAAAAATTAATTTTATTAATATCCCTCTCAAAACCAGCTTAAATGTTAATTTGAATTTAAGCATGTCTTTCGTTTTATTGAAATTTGAATTAGTTATCCATTTGATTAATAAGTATTTATTATTATTATTAGTATTAGTCTCATATTAGATATTTAGCAATTGTTTAATTAAATAAATAAACAATTAAATATATAAAAAAATAACAACAGATTGTTCTGTCAAAAATGGTGGTTGTGGAGAACACCTGTGTAGGCGGATGGAAGCAAGTAAAGCTTTTTCAGAATGCATTTGTAAAAAGGGATTTGATAAATATTCATGGTGGGCCAATTGTGAAGGTAATTTTGAAAAACATTGTATCTGAAATAATAATAATAACAATAATAATAATAATAATAATAATAATATTAATAATAACTCTAGGATTAAAATTCAGTCAAAAAGAAATGTTAATATAGAGAGGCCGTCGGGATATTGTTGTTTGTGTTTTGCATGTGAGGCCGAGAAAATAAAAGAAAAAAAATAACAACAACTCTAGGATTAAAAATTCAGTCTGCTGCCAGACTCGGCACTCCACCTCTTCTCTTAAACTATCTGGTAGAGCTCTACAAAGAAAGTTAGGTCCACTTGAAAGCCAAGGGGGTACTTCGTAGAAAGGTACAGGTGAAAAGAGGAGTTCGTCAAGGAGACCCGATGTCTCCCTACTTATTCAATGCGGTCATGGATATGATAACCAGCGAACTAGACCAATCAATTGATGTCACGGCTGGAAGAAATGGCAGCATTCGCTGATGATGTGGTAGTGATGTCAACAACTGACATCGGAATGAAGAAGTTGATGGAGCAACTTGAGACTGCAATGGGCAGCGCAGGACTAAAAATCAATCCAAACAAGTGCACTACACTCAGAACGGAAACTTATTGGAAGGAAAAACGCTGGATAGTCAATCCTACGCCCTACATTAAATTTCAATACCAGGATATCAAAGCAACGTCGGAGGCAAAACAATCAAAACTAGATTGGAATGCGGCGGCATCAGAGAGCTATACAAAACTGCAGACGGTTATGGATTAAGATCATTTACCAGGGGAGTTGGAATGAGCGATTGGATTTCAGCAGCGGTACCAAGAGTTCCATCTGGCCAATATATCAAATGCATAAAGGTCCGAGCGGCTGCCCTTCACTGCAGACTCCGATCATCGGGATGGAATCCTCTGGCTTCAAGGAGATGCGGTGAGGGCTGCAATTCTTTCGAATCGCTGGGACACATGATCCAGAGATGCCCGAGAACTGATGGCCTAAGGCATGAAAGACACAACACTTTGGTTAGGGAATTAGAACGGGAACTACAAAAACGGGGCTATACTACGGTAACAGATCCCCGTATTCCCACAAAAAAGGGACTCAAAATTCATGATTTCTGTGCATGGAGAGGCGACCTCTGCATAGTGTCTGACGTTGCTGCTGCATCCGATGATTATGCTTTAGGCAAGTGTCACGAGAGCAAGGTTTCCAAGTACGACTTTAAAGATGTTCACGATTGAATGTTGAGGAATGCCCCAGCCGGCGTCCAAAGAATGCTTCTGAAGGTTGGCGCCTGCGTTTGCAACTGGAGAGGAGTCATGAGTGCAGAATCATACAGATTCTGGAGAGAGTGCAGCGCTTCCAAGACGAGTTTAATGTACTTTCGGTCCTCAGTCACAGTTACAAAATCTGGAGGGTTCACAGATGCCCTCTTCCGAGGGCAATCGCACTTTTTCGGACTGCGAATGCTCAGTGACATTGGCAGTTGACGGTACTCGGCGCGTTCGATCATGACTTCACCTTCCAACCGAATGTCCAGGGTGATCTCGGGCCCTAGTCGGACACTAAACTTTGGAGAGGCCGTCGGAATTTTGTTGTTTGTGTTTTGCGTGTGAGGCCGAGAAAATAAAAGAAAAAAAAAACAAACAACTCAAGGATTAAAAATTCAGTCAAAAAGAAATGTTAATATCGACATAATTTTTGAAAAGATGGGTTCCTTGGTATATCACTTTCGCAGTTTCATAATCACTATGATTCCATGAAATTCTTAACATTTTGTGAAAGTTTAAGCAAAATTCCAAAATAAGAAAATATAAAAAATAACGTAAACAAACGAATTACCATGTCTTTATGATTAAAACTCTAAACTTTCCAAATTCTTTAATCAATCATTTGAACTGACAAAATATCTCGGTCTTTATAAAATCTGTTTTCTCAATTAATCTTTGGAGGCCTCCATTCTTTCAAGAGCTTTTCTCAAAAACTACTTATAAATAGTTTTTTTTTTTTATAAATTTTTATAAACACTGATGCTTTTGGAAATAGTATGTTCCTCGTTGACTTTGAACTTGTTCAAATTTTTAAACAGAATTGGAAAAAAATTGTAAGATCTTTGGATTTTATACCTGAAGATTTTTAAGTCGATGAAAATTTCTTCAAAAGGTTTTGCTTGTAGTTTTGCTAGAATGGTATCAAAATTTCGAATTTTTAGTTGAACACGTCGAAAGCAATTTTACCAGCTTTCTTTGTTTCTATGATTTAATTGCTTGTTATTTCATGAATAAACAATATAATTGAACAAACACGGATGTTGATTAGCGATGACAAGAAATCAAAGCATCTTCGACGTTCAAAATGTCAAGCAGTGCAACTTCTTATGCTGATTATTAAGCCTCCTCGTGCGGATATTCGCGTTTTACCTCTCATACGCTTATTTTAACAAAAGTTTATAAATGATAATAGTCAAAATCCCAGCTCTATTTTAAAACTAGACGTCTACCATTCTCCAATATCAGGGGTCGAATAAAACTTTTACAACCATTTAATTTATTAAAATCGTAATTTACGGAAATCCGTGAACGTCTTTTTCTTTTAAATGCGCTTCCTATGTCACCCAAAAAACTCCTTCATCTTTCTTCTTTCATTTTTCACAGTTTTAATCAAATCAAATCAAAGAAAGTTGTTAAACATAATCAGTTATAATCAACGTCGAAAGGAGAATTCTCCCTCATTGATGTGCCACGAGAAACATTAAACAGTTTCCATGTGTTTTCTCTTTCTGACTTGAACTTCCAGGATTTGCAAGCCTAAGTTTATTCTGCATTAATAATTACTAGGAGCAGTACTTACCTTGTACTTATAATTTCATCTAATTATCAGTCATCCATTGAATATATGCAACGAACCATAAAATCACTTCTGGAAATCGCGGTTTGCAAAGGTTTCTTATACCATATCCAGCATAAATGGCAGTTGAGCATTCCGAAGACTAAAAGAGAACGTCCCTTGTAACTCTACTCCTAATCACGTTCACATCCTCGACTATAATTTGTGGTTATTAACTACAACCAGATGAACTCAAGCTTGGCTAAGTTTGAATTGAATTATTTTCGACCTTTTCACAACAACGGGTTCAACAGCAGTCTGACCTTATCCGCGTGGATGGCAAACCATTCGAGAACTGTCAAAAATGTCTTTGTTGACCCCAGGAAGACAGATTTTTCTATCACTTTTGCTCCGTCGACCTGCTTAAATGAATGACTTTGCAGTTAAAAGCGATGTAATATAAATCACAGTTCGACTCAGGTTTTCAGATCAACTCAAATGCTCTGAACCTCAGCCCATGGGTGAGTCTGCTTAACATATAAACATTATAAATTATTTGTTGATAGTAGGTAACTGATTGGACAACGTTTAGATAGTTAAATGTCTAATTTTTAATAATAAATTAATTCTAATTATATTCATTTTAATTTAATTTATTTTAAGATCCAAAAACCATGAGGCTCATTTTCGTGGCTATGCTAAGTAATTTGCCTTTTCATTACTTTTTTCAATTAAATTATGGTCATTCTGATAAAATTTTATCCAGAACTTGCATTTGATTAATTAATTATTATTTAGGTATACAAACATATTAAATAATATATTGACACTTTTTAGGTGCCCTGACACTGGCAGTACCGCAGGGTAGATTTACGAAATATATTAATTATCTCACAATTATAATTATTTAACAAATACATTTTGTGATAGATGACTACGATTATGATTATGAAGAACCAGATTACCCCGAACCTCCCAAAAACCCTGAACCGCCCAAATATCCTGCACCACCCAAGTACCCTGAACCACCCAAATACCCTGAACCACCCAAATACCCTGAACCACCCAAATATCCTGAACCGCCAAAATACCCTGATAAGAAGGATTATCCAGCTCCTACTACCAAGTATGTTCCTCTTCCCTCGTATCCTGAAAATGAAGATGAAGATGATTACCCAGAAGAACCAAAGCACCCTTCTCCTCCTGCTTACCCAGAACCACCAAAATATCCAGCAACTACTGCGAAAACTACTGGAAAACCGCACTACCCTGAAAAAGACGTTGGCAAAACCTATCCAACCCCCAAAAGCTACGAAACACCACCGACTTACAAACACCTTCCCACCACTTACCCTGCGGTGAGAGCTTTCGGTTTCAAGTGTAACAATTTCCTTCAGTTCATTTGCAACCATCTTTACTGCCCTTCCAGGTTACAAAGGCCAAATTTTCCTGGACTACATGGTCCAAATGGGCTGATTGTTCTGTCACTTGTGGCACTGGAATCAAAAAGAGAACAAGAACCTGTTTACCAGGTCCCAGCAATGGAGTTGAAGAATCTAGACCAGGAAGGTTGAAATTTCACTATTACAGTCCGCCCAATATATATAGGAAAAAGTGATTTTTTATGATAACTCATGTTATATTAAACAATTACTCAAATTTTAGAATGTTATGTTTATATAAATAGTGTTTATAAATTTATTTATAAAATTTCATTGAGTATTAATTTCACACTAATTAAGAAATAACGAAAACACTTTTTTGGGGCGCCCAAAATTTATTGGAATTCGGCGATGAAAGTCAATAATAAAGTCTGAAATTTATTTTTTGGACACCAAAGATGATTCAACATAAAATTATATTTCCTTGTTTTTCTATTATATCGAAACATCTGTTATTCATAGACAAAAACAATTTTCTTATGTAGTCCAATTTCATCTTCTTCCAGGCGGCCCTGATGTATAATATTTGAAATGTCTTCCAGTTCCTAGTAAACAACATAGTTCCACGTTGTATAATTGGATTCGTAATTTCTTTTTTTTTAATTAATCCCTTACCTGCACGTCGATGATTTTGACCTCATATTAATAATTATAATATTTTAATTTATCATCTGGAACTATTACGTTTCAAATGTTTGATGCAGATATGCCAGAAGCTTGTATCCAGAGCCTCCAGCTAAAAAAGGAGGGTGCGTTTCTAAAATACCAACAGCGTTATAATATTACTCATTTCAAACTGTTGGTTCCACTTCATTTGTTCTCATGTTCTCAGTTCCAACGAGTACCTGTTCGAAGAACACCGTGGAACTGAATACCGAGGCGACACTTTCATCTCAGGAGATCCCGTACGCGAAACAGAAGGAGGCCTTTACCCGAGCGAAACTTATGCTCCGCTTTCGGAATGCGATGGTGACTCTGTTCAGATTGATTCTTGTACTGGAGTTCCATGCCGTGAGTCGAAAACAATCTCAATCTGTCACTTTTGAAGTGCAATAAATACTCTGGCTTAGAAAGCCAAATATAAAAATTAAAATGAATTTTCTTCAACAGCTGTCAATGGCGGTTGGTCAAAGTGGGGCTTGTGGTCCCTTTGCAGCGCAACTTGTGGGGATGGGGGACTTCAGAGCAGGACCAGGGAATGCAGCAAACCCTCGCCCGCCAACGGTGGAAAGTTGTGCCAAGGAGTTTACCAACAGACCAACCTCTGCAGTCATCCCAGACCTTGTCGTACGTATTAACAAAAACTGACATTCAATTCACTTCACAATTCACAAACGAACAAATATAATATGAGTTTTAAATGTAAATATTAAATACGACATTACAAACGTTAACCAAAGTAAAGGCAATTTAAACATATGCATAAAAAATGATGACGTCCTTTACCTTCGAATTTTTAATTATTTAAAACAAAGTCGACTAAAAGTTTCAATTCTTCCAACAATGAACCAAACCAACACTTTATAGCTGTTGCTGGCAACTGGAACTCGTGGACGGAATGGTGCAGATGCAGTGTCAGCTGCGGGTTCGGAGGGGTGCAAACGAGAGGAAGAAACTGTTCCAATCCCCCTAATGAATTTGGAGGTCGTCCTTGTTACGGGGCCGCTCTTGAGACCAGAGGGTGCTGCGAAGGACCGTGCCGTTAGCTGCTTCATATTTTTTTCAAAATAGAATCTCAACGAAAGTTGTCTCAGAAAAAAAAAACGGTATTTTGAAATTTAAATTAAAAATATATATGAATTATAAATTAGTGCTTAGCATTTGTCGAGGAGTAAATATAATTTTTTTCCGACTAGTTTAAAATCAATTTAAAATCTAAAGCCGTTGACGGCAAGTGGAGTAGGTGGTCGGAATGGTCAGCCCCCGAAAAGACTTGCGGATCTGAGGGTCAGGTCAGAAGGACGAGAAGGTGTGATAATCCCCCACCCTCCGACGGGGGAGAACCATGCCAGGGCAAGGATGTTCAGTCAAAACCAAGCGTTCTGTCACCATGTCGTGAGTGGATTTAAACTCTAAATATATGAATTGTCTTCCAAAAAAAAAAAGTTAAAATTGAAGTGCAAAATAAAAATTATTTGAAATGCACCATAAATGATGAAAAATATTTAAAAAAACGATTAATCAAACAAACCGATTTTCGACAGTTATTTATTTCACCTGATTTTGAATTGGATTTCGTGCATTTAAAATGAAAAATTTAAGCATTTTTAAAAGTCAATTTAACGCTAGTTAAATACTACACTTTGATCCCTTAAGTTGAATATGAAATTGAAATATTATTTAAATGTTAATCTTAATTACGAAAGCCATCGATGGATGTTGGGGAGCCTGGGGTGATTGGTCAAAGAACACTGCTTCCTGCGGCGAGGAAGGATTTCAGACGCGGTCGAGGGCCTGCGACAGTCCGGCACCTCAATACGATGGAAAGAACTGCATCGGTGATCCAGTGGAAGTGCAAGTCGTCAAAGCAAAGCCCTGCCGTTAGTTGAATAACTTTCGTCTCTTGTTGCAATCCCCACTTTGACCTTGATCCTAACCCTAACTCTAACCACTAATCCTAACCCTAGCCGGGTTGCAGTATTTCGTATTTTTATATTATTTGATTAAGTCCAACAATATATCTCTCTCCCCGCGAAATTTTACATCTCCATCGCATATAAACACTCCGTCACTTGTGAAATGCTTCACATTTTATCACATTTATATTTAATTTTATTACCAATTAATTTAACTTCTCCAATTACAGATGTGCTCCAAATACAATAATTGAATAACTTCTAAACCCCAAATAATTACGATAGCTGTCGACGGTGGATGGAGTAAGTGGTTCGAATGGTCGACATGCAGTGCCTCGTGTGGATTCGGAGGCACTCAAGTACAGAGAAGGAAATGCAATCACCCAACGCCTGTTTTTGAGGGAAGGCCTTGCGAAGGAGCTTCGGGCAACAAGAGATCGTGTTTCTTGAGCTTCTGTCGTAAGTTTTCTTTTTCCTTTTAAACATTTCACGTTTTTATTAAGAAATTTAATCACATTATTATTTAATTGCAACGGCAATACACTTAAACTTCGATATTTTGCTAATACCAATTGGAGATTACTGTTATACAATTGTAACTGAATTATATTTTATTGTAATTTAAAGCCGTCGATGGAAATTGGGGTGCATGGTCGGTATGGTCGTTCGGAAATGCCACTTGCGGTTTTGGGGGAACGAAATCAAGGGGGAGAGATTGTGACAGTCCGTCCCCTCTCTATGGAGGCAAAGGTTGCGATGGAGACGCCGTCGAACATGCCGAAGTCGAGTTGCCAGCTTGTGGTTCGAATTTAAGTAAAATTGTTCATATTTCTAATTTTCCCATCGGTTTGTCACTTGCGCGTCGTAACAGCCTAGCGTTATATTTTCTAAGCCAATTATTAAATGTTTACACGGAAATTATGAATGATAATAGTAATAGTAATAATAATAATAATGATGATGATGATGACGATAAAATGTGCTAGCTTTTACAACATATGCATTTGCCTTTCGCGATCTCTTTTTCAGCCATCAATGGGGGATGGACAGCTTGGAGCGAATGGTCGAAACCAGCGGCTTCATGCAGTGAAAAGGGTGGTTTGTCATTGAGGTCGAGAGAATGTTCAAATCCAAAACCTGATTTTGGGGGAGCCAATTGCAAGGGAAAGAATTTTGAAACCAGATTGGAACAACTCCCTCAATGTCGTGAGGATATTTAATACGAACGTTTTAGCTTAAAGTGCTTAGAAATAAATTGTATAAAACAAAATAAAATGGTGAAATTAAATTGCATAGATCCCTATACAAGAAATGGAAATTATTATTTAGTTAATATTGAATAAATATTACTATAAATATTGCTTTATTACTTTGGCACAACCAATCAGCAATCTGTGGAGGGTGGTCTGTTTGGAGCGAATGGTCGGAATGCAGTGTGACCTGTGGACTCAACGGGGTGACCTCGAGACTGAGGTCATGTGACAATCCTGCTCCAGCCAATGGCGGCGATGCTTGCGAGGGTGAAGCCTCTCAGAGCAAAGACTGTTCGGGAGTTCCATGCCGTAAGTTTTGAAATTTGTTTTTAATTATTTTTTAAAATCATTTTTATAATTTCTGAATTTCGAGTCGCGTTTCAAAACTAAATTAAATGATTCTAAACGAATTGTTGCCTCAACAACATTTCTTCACTCGTTATTATTGATTTTAAATGAAAACCAATATCACGACACCATTTTTCCAATCTTCATCAGCGGTATGCGGGGGATGGAGTGCCTGGTCAGAATGGTCGAGTTGCAGCGCCAGTTGTGGACAAGGTGGTTTGGTCAACAGAAAAAGATTCTGTGACAGCCCAGCACCCGAACACGGAGGATCGACTTGTGAAGGAGAACCTGCCGAGTCCAGAAGCTGTACAGGATCTCCTTGTCGTCAGTGAATTCTCTTTTGCAAACATCCTTTAAAAGATCCGTCACAAATGTAATAATTAGTTTAATTATTGGCATCTTAATAATTTAAATTGCAATCTTTTCTTTCATCAGCCGTGGATGGTACCTGGGGTAACTGGGGTGGATGGGCCAAGCCATCGACAACCTGCGGTGATGGGCTGTACCCAAGTAGGTCGAGGACGTGCAACAACCCCGCGCCGTCGTATGGAGGAAAGTTCTGCAAAGGACCTGCTGTCAGTTACAAGAACATCACAGTTCGACCGTGTCGTAAGTTATTCCGTTGCTTTATTGAATACTACATTAGCATTAATGCGTTACTTACGACGTCAGTATCTTGCATTAACATCCTTTGATACAAATTCTATTTAAAACATTTAATAAGATCAAAATCAGATATTAGGCTTACTTATAAAAATATTAAAAAGCAAAGATTTGAAAAGATTTTCCCCATCTTCTCTTAGCCGTAAATGGAGGATGGACATCGTGGTCTGAATGGTCAACCCCATCTCATTCATGTGGGACTGCTTCTACAAGTTCAAGATCGAGAACTTGCACCCAGCCTGCGCCTGCCTACTTTGGCCACCCCTGTGCCGGACCTGACACGGATATCAGAAGTGCTGCTGTGCCTCCGTGTCGTTAGTTGTGCTTCTTGCACACAACAGTAATTCAAACGCTGGAGCAGAAGTTTCAATTTTTGTCAGGATTATTTGGACAACAATATGATATTATAAAATGATTTTAAATTATAATAAAGTTTAATGTAATGGAAAATTATAGGCAGATATATATATATATATATTATATCAATTAATATTATAACAGTTAATGGCTCATAATTATCATAATTCATTAGTAACAAGTAATTCAGTAATAGTAAGACCACATTCTTCAGTAATTTAAATCAATTAAAATTCACTACATTCATAAACTTCAAATATTGAACAAAAGTCTTGATACTCCACAGCAACCAATGGAGCTTGGGGTGAATGGTCAGAATACTCGACTTGCAGCGTCAGTTGCGGAAATGGTGTCCACTACAGGAGGAGAGCCTGTGACAACCCTCCACCGTCCTTTGAGGGATCTTATTGCCATGGAAAATCCTCTGAAGTTCAAGCTTGTGCTGCTCCTCCATGCCGTGAGTTGTCACCATAAACCTTTGGTCTCACACGATATTGGATTTGTTATTTCATTTAAGTCGCAGTTATAAAAAAAAGCAATTAAGTAATTATAATTATCTGGACTTCATTATCGATTCCATTCTGAAGAACGATCATTATAAATGACAATTCATCACTAATTGTATTCTAAAGAATACTCGATATTTTTATGAATGAAGTACAAACCAAAGTGATTGAAACAAAGCCAAATTTTAAGGTTCAAATCATCACCACCGACATCACTGACAACCGCAATACATTAATAGCCGTCGATGGAAATTGGGGCAAATGGTCCTCATGGTCTGAGCCCTCTGCCTCTTGTGGTCCTGACGCCCAAGTAAGCAGGACAAGGAACTGCGACAATCCTGCTCCCTCTGGCGGTGGAAATGAATGCGAAGGGGAATCGTCGAGTACAAAGAATCTTCTCTTGCACATGTGTCGTGAGTTGCATGAATTTTTTTTATAAACTAACTAATTTACTCATTTATTTATTTATTTTTGTAACACAAACTTATTTTTTTTCTGTTTTCGTTAACTGACTGTGCAGATAGAAGGTTGAGCGGTCGTTATGAAATAAATAAATAAATTTAGATAATATTTTTATTCCACTGAAATTAAAATTGTTATCAAGTAAAGTTACTCAAGTAGTCTCTCCTCCTTTTTCCAGCAATCAACGGTGCATGGACCGAATGGAACGAATGGTCGACGTGTAGCGTGAAGTGTGGAGACGGTGGAGTGGCCACGAGGAGCAGATGCTGTGCCAATCCTGAACCACAATACGACGGAAAAGCCTGCGATGGGGGAACCACTGACACCAAAACTTGCTCTGGACCTCCCTGCGGTTAGAGATAATTTTATATTAACTTATTTTTATGAATTCCTTGGTTAATATAACAAACCTTACTTAACACTTACAGTCTCAGATGTTAGCCTAGTTGTACACTATTGCAATTTGATTTACTCGACTGAAAGATGAATGAAAGGATGAATGAAAGATACAGCATCTCGTCACTAATAATGATACAACACTTAATAACATCAGGCATCGATGGGGGCTGGACTGAATGGGCTTCTTGGTCGAGATGCAGTGTAACTTGTGGAGAAGGAGGAGTTGTTTCCAGGACAAGAACTTGCACTCAACCGTCGCCAAACTTCGGAGGAAGAAATTGTCAGGGACATGCGACCGAATATGCGCCTGGATTGGCGCCTCCTTGCGGTAATTTGAAGATATTTTGGCAAAAAATGATTCATTGAACATCCTATTGTTGTTTGTTTTCTTTTGCTGGATTAATTAACTTATACTTGAATATGTCACCATCATTTCGGTAGTGTTAATTCAATTTTCACTTTCATTTTTAATAAGTCGTCCCTATGATAAACAATGCATGACATAGATTGGTTTTTATTGTCATTCAGCCATTGATGGAGGTTGGGGTCAGTGGGAAAGATGGTCGACGTGCAGCCTCAGCTGTGGATTTGGGGGAACTGTCTCCAGGAGTCGCACTTGTGACAGTCCCAGTCCTTCAAATGGTGGAAAAGAATGTCTCGGAAAGAAGTCTGAATCCGAGGAATGCTATTCAATTCCATGCCGTAAGGATTTATGAAAATAAGCACTTTTATGTTATATATTCTAATACTTTGTTAAGTTTAAATTTTGTGATTTTAGTCGATATTGGTTAGTTTCAAGTATTTTAATAAAAAGTTTAATAAAATATTTAATAAAGTAATTAAATTGTTAACTTTTTGCAATTAGTTATATTAATAGAACAAGCTGAATTAGCTGAATTCAGTAAGACATTAATCTTGAATCTACAAATTTGTAATTAATTTAAAGCCATCGACGGAGGATGGAGCGATTGGTCAGTCTGGTCCTGGCCAACAGTTCTTTATGGGGAAACATATGTCCAAAGGACAAGACTTTGTGACAGGCCACAGCCCCAGTTCTTAGGCAAGCCATGTTTAGGGGACAGCGTTGAGACAAAGAAAGTACAACTGCCTACTGCTCGTGAGTCTTTGAAATCATTGTTCACAAAACTCAAATCTAAATCTATTCAACGACTTTAATGTATTTGAGTATTTAAATGTTTACTAATTGATAAAACATGAATTAAATAATTAATTACAACAACGAGTTAATTGATAATGTCAACTAAGCCGTCGATGGGGGTTGGAGCAGCTGGTCCAACTGGGGTCAACCATCTTCCAGTTGCGGACCAAGCGTGGTTTCGAGGTCAAGGAAATGCGACAACCCTGCACCTGCTTACAGCGGAAAGAATTGCAAAGGGGAGGATACAGAAATTAAGGCTGTCAAACTTAAACCATGTCGTGAGTTTTATTGTGCATGAGGAGACAGGATTTATTTTAGATTTTTTTTTTTTATTTTTGGGTCATCAAGAGATATTTCGAGAATAACAAAACAAAATTTTGCAGTTATAAAGCAGTGGTTTATTATAATTTTAAGATGTAAATGACGTTAATTCTTAAAATATTTTATTTCCAACTTTTGTTGTCCAACTCAGCTGTCGATGGAAACTGGGGCCAGTGGTGTGAATGGTCAAAGTGTAGCATTACTTGTGGATCTGGAGGAACATCTTCCAGAACTCGTCTGTGCAATGAACCAAAACCTATCCATGGTGGAGCCATGTGCAGAGGGGAGGATTCTCAGTCCAAATCATGCTATGTCAAACCCTGCCGTTAGTTCTTAACCATTTCTGCGTATGAAATTAATTCTAAGTTCTTAACATATTATCACAAATGGAGATTTATTCCTCCTAAAACATTAATCTAACATTTGTCGATGCGAAACAGCCGTCGATGGTGGATGGACAAGCTGGGGTCAGTGGTCTCAATGCAGTGCCACTTGCGCTGAGGGAACTTCGACCAGGAAGAGAACCTGCCAGAGTCCTGTGACTGCGCACGGAGGCAGACCTTGCGAAGGTGACGACACAGAAAGCAAAACTTGTAATCTGAGAGCATGTGGTAAGTCTCTTTCATTGCGATATGTTTCGATGAAGATATTAGATTTCTTTTATTTTTTTTTCGATATTAAAATTACCTAATTTTTTAAATTAGTTGCATTTCTTTACTATACCTTGGCATCCATTAATTAAATCACTTGATTTACTAGATGTCGATGGTAACTGGAACAACTGGTCAGAATGGTCGACATGTAGCGTCACGTGCGGTGAAGACGGCATTAGTACAAGAAACAGAAAGTGTAACAATCCTGCTCCTCAGTATTTTGGCAAGAATTGCATTGGACCCTTCACTGAAGCCAAAAATTGCAGCGCATCACCATGTGGTTAGTGCCAACCTCAAAAATAATAAATATCGTTTCATAATTCAGGAGGAACTTAGAACTAAAATTATAATAATTAAAAATACTATAATGATATAATTTTTTTCTAGAAAATAATGCCATAAATAATGTGATTTCTGCAAATTAATAAAAAAAAGCCGAACGCGACTTTGAATATTTCTTTGTGTTTAGCGGTGGACGGGGGATGGGCAGATTGGTCCACTTGGTCTGCCTGCAGTAAGACGTGTGGATATGGAGGAAGTACGACCAGATCGAGAGTCTGCAACAAACCCGAGGCATCGTACGGAGGAAACCCATGTTCTGGATCGGCATCTGAAGTCAAGTTCTGCTTCGAAACCAACTGCGGTTAGATTCAAGTCGAGGATTTAATAATTTCATGAGATGGTTATTTATTTACTTATTTATTTATGTATTTATTGAAATTGTTAACAATAGCTTCGTTTCAATGTTTTCATTGTTGATGGTGTTTTGGTTCTAAGGACGTGGAAATGGTGAAGAGACTATACAACAATCAATTTAAAGATTTTAAGATTTAGTTGTAAATGATTGTGATAATTATAATATGAAATTAATTATTAAAAATTATTTTAAATGCTCTTAACGCTACAATTTCGACGCAGACAACTGGTCGGCATGGACCGTTTGGTCCGATTGCACGGAGATTTGTGGCGTCAAACCTTTCCATCAGAGAAACAGACAGTGCCTTCTGGAAAATAGTGTTGTCTACGGAAAAAATATCATCGAATATTGCGAGGGAGAACCAGTGGAGTTTAAGTTCTGTGCCAAACCAAGGCGTGAGTATCGTTAATTAATTAACTGATTGATTGATTGATTGATTCAATCCCACATACCCAGTTTTGGATCTTGTGGTACCTGCGCTCTTAATAACAACTTATTATAATTCTTCAAAATATTGTACAAAGTTATTATAAGATTTGTATGTGTTCCAGATATTTTTGAACCAGCAAAAGAATATTCTCTGAATGTTTCTGGTTGCGGTTCTATTAAGGGTTCCTGCGTCAACAATTTCTTTGTCGTTTTCAACCGTGAAAGCCCTGAATTCAACATGAACAAGAACTGGAATGAATTCAAAGTTGGTTTTGGAAATCCTGCGAAAGATTATTACATAGGCAATGAAGACCTGCATTGCTTAACCAAAACTGGAAAGTATTATGCTGCCATAGAACTCGTTACTAAAGGTGAACTTATCATTAAAATATTGATAAATTAACAATGATTTCAAGTTCAACGTATTATTCAAAGTATTATTTCAAATTTCATGTAATTGTAATTCATTCAATAATTTAATTACTACTTAGCCGGTAAGAAGCTCGATGTGGAATCACCAAAGTTTGTAGTGGCCTCGGAAGGTCGTAATTATGGCATTCATTTCAACACCGACCAAATCGTCTTACAGAGTGATGGCACTCCTTTCTCAACTTACGACAGAGACAACGACCAAAGCTTTTACAGCAACTGTGCAAAAGTAAAAAACTATCGTTTGCAGTGCATTTAAATAATTTATTTATCATAAGCTAAATTAATTAAACCTTTGAATTATTTCAGGTCCATCTCGGTGGTTGGTGGTACAGTTCATGCTACGACGAGCTCAACCTCTTTGGAGATTACAAACGATATTTTGAGATGAAATCCCTCGCCCCTGATCAGTATTTGGTGAAGGCTCGTATTTTACTGCAACGTCTTCCCACTGTAGACGACGTCGAAATTCAGAAACAATATCTCCCGAAGCAACAGAGCAAGTCTTACGAACCACCCTATCAACCGAAGGGTAAACCCGATGTCTACGAGCAGAATCAGAAACCAAAGACCGTGCCTCCTCTGCCACCAGCCTATTATCCTGAAGAGGAATATTAAGATGCTAACATTTAATTGAATCATGAAAGAGTGAATAAAATACCTTTAAGAAAAATAATCTTTAATAATGTGTATAAGTGGAGTTAATCGCAAGAACATTACAATATAATCAACAGATGCAACGTAACGAACTTCTGAACCTAAACACCATAAAGATTGAATCTTTATATAAATTAAAGTGATGTCGTAAAAAATGACAATCAAAAAATACAATCAACGTGCTGTGGCACACGAATGCTTTTGAAGCTTTAATTGTCGGTTCAACCACTTTGAATGCATTTCAGGAGTAAAAAATGGAACAGTTGGGAAAACATCAAATTGTGCTGTGATGTGTTTAATTGGCATTTTTGCTATTTTTAAATGAATAATTAGATATTTCGTAAGATGTAAATCAAAGGATTTTACACGTGGCAATGAAGATCTGCATTGCTTAACCAAAGCTGGAAAGTCTTATGCTATTAAAATGTACAAACACCATTCAGAATATGCAAGCCAGGCAAACAGCGCTATTTTATTTTTTTGTCAACAAACGCACAAAAAAACATGCAAACCATAAAAGGTCACACCACAATTCATAAATAATAATATAATATTATTATTAGTAGTACAAATACGTTGAGGTTCATCGTCTAAAAATCTCATTGTTCAATAAACTATGATATTTCAAGACGTTCATCAAACGGATTAACCAAAAAATTAATTACATTTCACTGGATATAATATAATTAAATACAATTCTATGGATAAAAAAAATTAATTACAATTTACTGAATAACAAAATTAATTACTGGATAATGGAGAACAAATGATGTAGAAATTGTTACGAAGCAGTTTTGAAACAATTTGGCGACTTAATGATCCTCCTGAACTCCTTCCAAGGACCAATTACATTCTTTTCCTTGCAAATACTGTTGGTTGCTGATCTTTCGTTTACTGATCTTTTGTTCACAATCCTGCCTTCCCCTAGCATCCTCCAAATTAGGTTCAGGGACGGTAGGTGTTTTTCATCTGATTTCACAAATTAATCCATGGTAATTGTCGTAGAGAACATGCAATGTTCTTATAATTAATATTTAAAATATTTAAAAACTCGAAACAATATTCAAAATATTGCATTGTTTCAACAAACAACGGAGCATCGATACAACGAATGTGTACCATGTTATGTATAATGTTATGCTTCGAATTTTAAGCAACTTGAAAATAATACATATTCTATTTAAATATGGGTCTCTTCATAAGTTTTACAGATGTATCGTTCTTTAGTAAAATTTAATCAAATTTTAATTTTAAAACATTGTTCATTATTATTATATTATTATAATTAATAATAAAAATATTATTATATAATTATTATATTATTTTTTATAAATAACAGCTTATGTTTATCATAAGTTCATTGAGTTTATAAAGACAATTCCATTCACCTTTTACTTGAGATCTGCCGAGATCAACTGAAGAAACGGTCAGTGACGTCACCATGACAATCGTCATCATCACCACAGTCACCACCGTAAAAATCGATCGTTCGGCACAGCAATGTATAATAATCTGAAACGAAATTATTTATCACAATTTGTTGGCAAATGTAAAAAAATGGTTCAGAAATGACAGCAACAATTGATGAATATCTAATTACCATTTCGATCTGCAGACAGATGTCGTCCTGAATTAAAAGGATCGTGAGAATCGTACTTTTGCTTTCGATAATCATTCCTGAACTTCGGCAAAAAATCTGAGATGAACCGCTTCTTAAATAGGCACAAGTCTCTTGAGATGCAAATATTGCATCAGACGTGTTTGTACCTTTTAAATTTCATTCTCTTTTTGAGAAATATGCACTCGATCACCCACTTTGATGTTTTTTCTTCTTTCTCACGTCAGTAGTAGTTAGTGGGTGTTTCTGAAGTGATGCAACTTTACATCTTGCAGAATAATAGCGATAATAAGATTGCAAATGATGATAATAACTCTTATAATAATAACAACAAGGAATGAACGTTTCTCCAATCCAATGACATGTGAATGGTCTGCCAAAACACGAACAAATTGTTTAAATTCTCCTTTGACTCATACCGAATGATTTCCATCAATATTGAACACAGATCGCTAACATCAACACAAAACAGCCATACACACTGTTTCAACCCCTCATAAGTCCACAATTAAATTTCAACCTACCTTGGGTATCCAATTACTCCACTGACTTCACAAATTCGCGCTTATTGCACCTTAAACTCACCGTGCAATTCCTGTAAAAGAGCTTTTCAATTTATATTACTCGAAGCAACAGTTCATCAGATAAGCTACTTTCGTAAGGATATTCTCTTGTACAAAACCCATCATCTCATTTTGCCATAACTATTATTATTCTACCCACTTTTTTTCACCATGTATTCTCAAAAATATTATCTTTGCACCAACATAACATCCGCTCAACCTAAAATTAAACAAAGCGTTTTAGCTAAATCTAAATTTAGACGCTAGATATCAACAACACCACAACTATTATTAACCAGTCTTACTTATGAGCATTTAGAATCCTTTTCAATTATCTCCACCGATGCAACACTCAAGGTCTTAGCCTCATTTTTAGTGTATTCAATAAATGCGTTTTGGCGATGTTGAAGAAAGTAAACACAACACCGCCTTCAGATGCAAAACCTGAGCCCAACGGTGTTAAGTTTCAAATCCAATTCCATTTCCTTTCATTGATTTCAACAGAGAAACCAAGTCAAACATTTTAAAAGACAAACAATCCTCATAAATTCTTGGTCATCATAATCAGCAGAGTTTAAAACTTAATATGACTATCAAACACCATTACAGTTACAGGGACATGTCAATGAGTGATATCCAGTATGAAACCAAACAGAAAATAGAATTAATTAATAAAATAATATATTTATCAAATATATGTTTCCATTGAAAAACTCTGGACATGCATTTAAAAAATGTTTGATAGCAATCAATTGACAATCAATCAATCAATCAATCAATCAATCAATCAATCAATCATTCTTCAGAAGTGCATCAAGCTTCTTAAGAACTGCTCCTATTTCGACAGTTTTGTTCAATCTAATGTAAACTCCGCTTGAAACTCTGGCGAACGTCAACCACTCTGGCAAAACTTCACTCATCATCTTTAGATAGTTCTCTGCTTCCTCTGATGTTCAAGAATGATATTAAATCATAGCAAATATTTACTAACAATGTTGAATATTAATCTATAATTGTTTAATATTAATATTAACTGTTATTGTTGAATCAAGACCAAATATTAGAACAGTTTTAGAACAACGTAAGTCGAACTCACTCGAAGAAAGAAAGCCATCACCGCTCAAAGTGAGGACTTTGACTGCATCGTCCTGTGGCATGGCAGGCCTCTTGTGAGTTGTAAAAGAACTAAAAGTGACAATCAAATTGCAATCTCTCACTTAAATTGGATAATCAGAGTGAATAATGGATATAAATTATAAATGGATATCACTATCATAAATGGACATCTTTATGCCTGGTCGACTGAAATATATTTTGTGGCAAGTTTATAAGCAACACATCAACAAATCGCTCACTGGTAAATTGTTCGACAAAGTTCAGGAAGTTTCTGCAATTGGTGCTTCTTTTGCATGTCTTCAGGAGATTCTACCATCATTTTCTTCACTTTCTGTGCTTCCTTGGCTCTGATCTTCAATCACAATTAAATTATATTATTCATTTATTATGAATTACTCTATAAGATAAATAGATAATAACTGCTAGATATCTGGCTCCACTTAAATTAACATTTAAAACAAAATTATTTATAAATCAATTTAAAATAAGCAATGAATCTCTCAGACCAACCCTGTCCAAGAGAGATGAAGATATGCCTTTGACGGATGCAACAACATTTGTGGTTGTCGTGTTGTTGTTGCTGCTGTCCGACATTTCTTCCTTAATTTGTACTTCTTCGACCTCAACTGTGAGTTTTGATTTGGCTGTGACCTCCAATGCCTTCTTAACCTTATCAGTGCAAATAAAATAGAAAAAATGGCATTAACGATAAGCCCTTATCATAGCAAAAGTAGAAAAATTATATTAACAATAAAACTGACTTTTAAATCCAAATTATTAAGTAATAATATTCACACTAACATAACGATATGTAAAGCATTATAAATGATTCTGATAAATATTATAAGTCCACTTAACAGACATGTTAATCGATTAACCATATTTAACACTCGACCTACCCTCGGATCCATGCCACTGGCCAGCTTAAGAAACTCCTGTGCCTGCAAAGGTTTGCTGGACTCCGGAGGCGAAGGAAGTTGAGACGACAAAATCTCGGGGATTTCCTCGAGTTTGAACTGAGGATGCCACTTGGTCAACTTGCTGTTGTCCACATTCAGCTTCAACTTGGTCAGGAAGTCCTAAATTTGGATAATTTGAATAATCAAATTATTTGAATAATCAAATTATTTGAATAATCAAATTATTTGAATAATCAAATTATTTGAATAATCAAATTATTGCCAACCAATTGATAAGGAATGTTCCGGCCATAAATGATAAACGATCATATAAGGTGATAAATCGATCCAACAACAACACAGATTCACAAAACTGACGTCGTGATGTCTCTTGACAACGTCCAACAACTTGGAATGAAACAGAGCTTTGCGTTCCGTGATCTTTGCGGGCGTAAATTTCATCGATTTTTGTGGAGAAGTAGGTTGAGATGGACCAGAGTCTGAGGAGACATCATTTAATTAGTTTGAGACGAGTATTATGGAAACTGACCAACAAAAGAATTGCATAAGCAGGAAAATAATAACATATTTTTTAGTATGATACCAATGATGTAATGATTAAGATATATAAAATACTATCATTAAAAAGCCAGTCAAATATTATTAATTAGCTTGTAATAAAATAACAATCATCAAAAGTATCCAAAATTCTGTACCAAAATATTATCAAAGAAAAACCTGCCTTCGTCAAAGTTGGCTTCGATGGTGAGTTGGTACCGAGTGGTTCTTCCGTGGCCGAAACTCGGGAGTCCGATTTCTTGTCTGAAGACGTAGGCTCCCGGATAAACCGTTTTGATCTGCTCCAGGTGCTTCGATGTGAAGTCCCTTTTGTTGTAAAAACATGGAAACATTACACAAAAGGAAGTAAAACTAAGACAAGTCATATCTTATTCTTGATGTCATTATGTTCTTAATTAATTATTTGTTACCTCAATTGGCCAATACTTAAACCAATTAATGACATAATCATCAAATGCATCATAATCAACAACAACCATTACAAACAACAACAACAACCTCTTCGTAATCTGCTTGACGGCCTTCGTCAACTTGTCAAAGGTGCAGATTTCGTGCCTATTGGTCAACATGCTGACTACAAGGTCAACACTTGAGAAGACATTTTGAAGATGGGAGTAAGCAGTTGGGAGGGACAGAGGTGCAGTGGAGGATGAGGGTTCTCTCTGGACTTCGGGAGCTGCCTTGGTGCTAGAAAAGATTGCCAAAAAAATGTAACATCTTATTTGGTCGGATAAGATTAATTTATTTATATGTCTTTCTGCATATTTTAAAAATAACTTAAGTTTTAGCTCTTAAAAGAATAGAACGTCATTCTTTGTCTTAAGAATGTGGATCGGTTTTCACATTTTGGCTTTGATAGGATATTAAATAAAACTGGAATAAACCATAACAACGCAACACTCAAAATGATACAAACGGGGAACTCAGGATACTCTGAAGCATCTTTGTCGGGGAGGTCAACAACTCTTTTGCATCGTATTTCAGTGGAGATTTCGTTGGAGTTGCAAGTTGGTCTTTCTTCAAAGGTGTCAGAAGTTTAGTTGGGGATCTAAGCAGATTCATTTTCATTGGTGACCTTCCTACAACTGAGGACTTGGATGGAGATGAAAGACCTGGGGGGCACTTTAGGGGAGACTTGCCATGGAGCTCAGACAACTTCTGCCTCAACTCAAACAAATTTGAGGATTTCAGTTTTTCTTGTATGGATTTCTTGCTGGTCTCATCCACAACAATTTTTTTAATTTTTTGTCCACCATTTGCCTTCTCTTCTTCTGGAAAGAGGTTCTTGGTAACTGTGGACGGAGCTACAAATTATAAAATGTATTATGTTAACAGGTTAAGATCAGACCAGACAATCTAGAGACATCTGAATATGCTCATCGTAATTATTTCTATCTATCAAATATTTTTCGACATAAAATCTAACAAAAAAACACCTTTAGCCTTCTCGCCAAAAACTGAGAAATCAGCTTTGGATGCCGCATCAAAAACGGGAACAATGTCCTCCTTTTTAGTTTTCTCGATCTTTGATCCAGAATCTTGAACATTTTTAGCTGGAGTCTTTACGGTTTTACTCGCATTTTTTGGAGGAGCCCTAACGCGCACAGTTTTTACTGCCCTAGAGGCTGTTTTCGATCGGGTTATTCTTACATCGTCAATTTGAGAAATAGGTGCTTCGTTTATAATTTTTGACTTTTTAGAAACATTTCCGTCAATTGAATCAGCAGCCCTTTTGCGACTTGTAAAAAACTCGGTCAGCCTAGTTTGCGACATGTTTACGTTCGATTAAAATATTCCCGTGTTGGCGCTCAAACAAAAGCCAAAACAAAATAATCCGATTATTATTCAATGATTTCCCAGTTTTTAAATATTTTATTTAATGAGGATAAACTATGTTAATTCATATTTAAAACTTAATTTAAATATCATTTTAAAACACTCGTGATGTGCTTTGGATAGAAAGTTCTTTATTAGTTATACAAAATGTTTGAGACAATGTCTATTACTTTTTAAACAACAAAATCATTAAAAATCTATTTCTATTTAAAATACTGGCAACTTAATTTAACCAATACTCATAAACCCTTTCCCAGTATCTTTAAAAGTTAAGCAAGTTTACAATATTTCCCCTAAGATTTGAATACCAAGATTTGTTTTTCTTTAATAGTTTGAAAAATAAATATGAAAATATCGGAAAATACTTTTGACACCCTTCTCATTTAGCAACAATGTAGCTTCATATATAATTATGGCAAGAGCTTGTCGACCCGTCACTTTTAAAATAAGTGACGTAAAATAACGCTTAATCAATCTAATTAAAAATGCTGCTGAAATTTTTGCTGCTATTCACTTTGGAACATAAACCCAAAACAGACGGTTTTGAACAGTTAAACTGTAGTAGGATTGTAATTTTAACTTTTTAACTGTAAGTTTTAATAAAGTTTTGTATTGAAACTGAAGGAAAACACTTACAATGGAAATGTGTATTAAACGATTTTTCTTTTTATAAAATGTGAACAAGCAAACAAATGAAAACAGCAAGGCTTTGAAATCTAAAAAGCTAAGTTTCCCAAATATTCTGAACAGTAAAAAAATATCACGTTCTAGCATGGATAAAAAAAACTACACTCTTGCAATCAGTTTCTTAGAAATACTTTCAAAATGAATTAACTCATCATACAAGCTTAATCAAACTATTAAGTAATTAATGCAAAATAATATTAAATTCAAATTCTAGATGGCTGCAAAACAATCAACAGAGTTGCAATTAATCAGTGGCAATTGCGACAAGTCAGAAATTATTTAATTAAAAGCAATTAAAAATTAAATCATTAAAATCGGTTCCAAAAGTTCAAACGAAGGCACATCGTGTGAGGCAAGAATAACCTTTTAAGAGAAACTTTGAGCATAACTTCAGCTCAACAATCATTATCATCTTCGTAATGTTATCATCATCATCATCATCATCATCATGACTTCACTTCATGCCGTCGTTAATGTGTCAAAGTTAATTTTTTTGAATGAAAATAAATTGCTTAAATTAAAATCATTAAAATTCAATAAATTTGTTATTAAAATTAATATTTACAATAATTATTGTAAATGCAACTCAAAATGATAAGAAATGCAGATCAAAAGTGGAAAAAAGTACCAAACGTTAGATTCTTCTCTTATACGAATAATAATTCAAAAGTTAACAATTGCAAACAAACAACTTTTAACGCACTTATTCAGCTCATTATCATAAATTATGCTTGAGCAAAAGCTTAAGATACGATCCGCAAGTTTAAGGTAATATACTTTGTGAACAAATTATGTGAAATTTCTGAAATAAAATATGCAAATGGTGGATGACAAATAGATGCATAAACATAGAAAGTAATTGTGACCAAAATAGCAATGCTGCACAGGTGAATAAAATTGAGATAAACATCATGGATTTCTGGAACACGAATAATATTTTACGAGGACATTAACATAATTAAATGAATGCACTGTCATGACCAATTATATCCTGAGCAGCTTCTTGAAT